>OZ010605.1:70270806-70320806 GCA_963932145.1 Acanthosepion lycidas
ATTCTGTAGGGCCAGTCTCCAATGTTCAAAGAAGGATGATCATTGCCAAGACCCTCGGGCTTTACTCGCTTAAATCCTTTTTTTTATCATTAATCTTAGGAAGCGGTTGTATACAGAAGCTGATGGATATTTCTAAATAGTTCTGGCGCCATGCATGGTATTTATATGAAAGTCTCGTTTGACGAGACTATTTAAAACATGACGAGATCTCAAGCAGATATTTTGCTTCCGTAGGAATTTGCAGTGTTAGGGGAAACTACCTTTTGGCTTATTTTATTTTCAATTTCCTTTTATTCTACTCTGCGTAATTTCTTTATAACTGATCAACACACGAAAATATCTGTCAATCATCCGTAATACACGCATAAGCGATCATGTATCTTTCCATACATGAATGGATTCGTACATGACTGACGAGGCAGATTTTTTCCCCGCTGTAGGATTCCATTTCTTTCTGCAGTAGACAAGTTGATATAGAACCCGGTCTATCCTGCTATTAGGTTGGTGCAAAAATAATGACGTAATAATGTCGTTTTTTGACGTTAAAAATACGTCAAAAAACGACATTATTACGTCATTATTTTTGCACCAACCTAATATTTACTCATAGCTTGGAGGAGAAGAAGAGGTTTCATACCTTTCCCAAGAGTCTTAGCACGTAAGGGAATGTAATGAATTCAACTGGAATCGAACTCGGCTCTCTGATTCCTCAATTCGAGCCACGATCCATTACTCTACCGTGTATTATTAAAGGAGTACTATTCAGTCAGTTTTGTGCCATGCGGGATGCACGCTTAAGCGATCATGTATCTTTCGATACATGACTGACGAGGCAGATTTTTTCCCTGCAGTAGGTTGCCATTTTTTTATGCGCTAGTCCAGTTGCCATCCAAAGCTATAGAACCCGGTATGTCCTGGTATTTACCAATAGCCGGGATGAAAAGAAGAGGATTCATACCTTTCCGAAGGGTATTAGCACGCAAGTGAATGTAATGGATTTGACTGGAATTCGAACTCGGCTCTCCAATTCCTCAATCCGAGCCACGATCCATTACTCTGCCTAGCCTTATTAAAGGAGGCACAGTAGTATTATTCAGTGAGTTATGTGCCATGCGATCATGTATCTTTCGATATATGACTGTCGAGGCAGATCTTTTTTCCGCAGTAGGTTACCATTTCTTTCTGCGGTCTCCAAGGCTATAGAGCCCGATCGGTCTTGCTAATTTACCATAGTAGGGAGAAGAAGAATTCATACCTTTTCCAAGAATATTAGCACATAAGTGAATGTAATGGATTCGACTGGAATTTAAACTCGGCTCTCCGATTTCTCAATCCAAGCTGTTATCCATTACTCCACCGTACCTCAAAAGTATCTGCAGTGTTTAGTATTTAGTAATGCAACATCCCGTATTTTTAGGATGGATCCAGAATAGAGGTCATCACTACTTTCCTTCCAACTCCAGATCATAGTTTCTCTTGTATAAATACTTATCTTCAGTTCCATTTCTTGGGACACTTGATAGAGGATGGTAATTTCCTGTTTAAGATCAGTCTTACCCCAAAGGCTAGGTACAAGCACGGATTGTCTGTGGTACCAAACATTAGCCTAACAGATACCTTCAACTTAACATATATGATCTGAGCAACTCGTCTTCGGGTGATGGTTAATGAGTTTGCTAGTCGACCATTACCGATGGTAAATGCTTGTAGCCTCGTGCGAAACTAAGTTTATTAAACAACAATTTCGCGTATACAGGGTGTCCCAAATAAATAAATAATATATATATATATATATATATATATATATATATATATATATATATATATATGTCTTAACTTCTCCAAATCTACAGTTAATCGGTATTTTTCCTACTTATAATCCGCACTTCTTTTCTTACATCCTCCTCTTACGTTGATACGACAACCTTCTTCAGTAATCCTCTACCTTGAATAGCTCTTGGATCTTAGCTTGGGGGGTGGTGGTGGAGAAACTCTGACTGATGCCAAATCGTTCGGGTTTCGATCCCGGCTTGAAGCAACCGGATTTCTAGCCACATTGAGCAGCTAAACGGTCAGTGTGCAGATGACTATATAAGAGAGAAGATAACGATTGATGTTGGATTTAAATCTTTGAAGGTCAAAGTTATTTACATTTCCTCTTCTTTGGGAGATAGCTCAGAGTGCGCCTATAACCATAGGTGTAACCGTTAACCAAAATATTTCACAAATTAGCTGTTCACCATCAAAGGACGAACTTTAGATTCATTTCCAGTTTCCCCAATCTTTTAGTTTCAATCACTGCGGTCTGCTGGAAAAAAAAAAGAAGTTGACAGATTTTCTTTTTTACAATGATTAGATTCGAAGTGTTTGCTTTGCGGGGACGGTTTGAATTGCCAAAATACACGAGAATATTATATTTGCAATTATTACGTACGAAAATTACTAATCAGTGTACTTATATCTGGGTCGTTTGCACGGTGACTTATGGATCGCTTTTCGTACCCATTCAGGCTCAGATAGATAGATAGATAGATAGATAGATAGAAGAAAACTGAGATAGGTAGGTAGATACAAGCAAACTTAAATAGATACAAATATACATATGAAGAATTTGAGATAGATATTAGCAAACTGAGTAGATAGATAGATATAAGTAAACTGAGATAGATACATACATACATACATATCTACATACGAAGAAATTGAGATAGATAGATAGATAGTTGTAAGCAAACTGAGATAGATAGATAGATACATATATATATATATATATATACCTACACACAGATATAAAGAAATTGAGATAGAAGCAAACTGAGACAGATACATACATACATACGTACATCATATAATGTACGTATGTATGAAGAAATTGAGATAGATAGATAGATAGATAGATAGATAGAAACAAACTGAAATAGATATATACATACATACATACGTACATCATATGATGTACGTATGTATGTATGAAGAAATTGAGATAGATATAAACAAACCGAGATATATAGATAGATACATGCATCCATCCATACATACAAATGAAGAAATTGAGATAGATATATACATATGAGCATCTGGATAGCACCAGAAAAAGCGCTGTTTTCCCATTCCTACTTGATTCTTCAATATGTCATGTGAGTGTCAAATTCTCTAGGCCTTCTTGCCTCATTATTCCTCTTCGTTTCCATTTTCCTTAAAATATTCTTGCTGCACACATATAAAGAATTCCCAACATTCATCAATAGGACCCCATCTGTGCCTCATCAAGTCTCTTCTTCATCAAGTCTCTTCTTCAACCGCACTAATCCATTGGTTACCATCACTCACTTATAATTTAAATATTTTTGGTGACAGAAGGAAAACTTGTATGATTGTCCGCTTTTTTTAAAACATTTCTTAGTTAAAATATGTTTTAGAAAATTTCGACCTTCATTATGATTTGAAAATCAGGGAGACGATTATTGTTAGCTGACAGGAATTAATGCAAGAATTGATGCAAGAATTACTCATAGACAAGAACCGGAAACCCAATCCAAAACATGAAACAAAAGATAAGCAGCTATTCCTGTTCAAAAGACTGAGGGAAATCAAAAAGGAAGTGATTGTCAGTGGTCAGGAATTAATGTAAGCATTAGTAACAGAATTAGTCTATTATATGCGTAATGTAAATGCAATGATAATTGTTTTATTATAGAATTTTAAAATAATTTCACCCCAAGCAAGGCGATAATGCCACTGAGATACAAGGGGGCTACTGGAGTGAAAGATAATGAGAAGACTTCAGAGGGAACCGGAAACCCAATCCTAAACAGGAAACAAGAAATAATCAACTACTGTTCAAAAGACAGGGAGAAATCAAGAAAGAGGGGATTGTTAGTGGTCAGGAATTAATGCCCGCATCCTTAAGAGAACGGAGGTAATATACTGTTCATAGTTTTAAGAAAAGGTATAAACATTCCAGATGCTGTCCAAAGAATTGAAATTCTTCATCGAGGAGCAGATGATTATTCTTACGTAATATTTTTATCAAGACATGTAAAGTTTAAACTTGTCTTTTTCTTTTTCTTTTTTTTACCGATTCTACACGTGATGGAACCCTAAAAACTAAAATATTCTTTGAATTCTTTCATTTTCCGCCATAAAGAATCCATCCATGACCTATTCATTTACGTTATTCTTGATTTTTTCATCTTTCAGCTCGGTTTGTAAAAATTTTAAATTGGTCTAATTATCTTCTTCTGTCTGTTGCAGAAATTTACGCCTAAAAAGAGGATTACCGACTTATTTACCTTAGGGGAAAATAGAAGAAAAACCTTACAATCAAAGCGCTCTTACAGGTAAGTCATTAAAACCAATATGGCTTCCGCTCCTTGTTTGAGAAGAATTTCAAAATCATACGACTCTATAGGTTTGCAGCGGGCACGGATACATATTAAATATTACAGATATTCGTAGAAATATTTAATTCTCACATTTTCAGATTTTCTTTTTTTACTTATATGCAATATAAGTAAACAAATCAGTCAATTATGTGCCATGTGTGATACACGCTTACATGACTGACACGGCAATTTTTTCCCTCAGTAGGTTGCCATTTCTTTCTGCTGTAGATCAGTTGCCATCCAAGGCTATAGAACCATAGCTGTGGGGAGAAGAAGGGGATTCATACCTTTCCCAATGGTATTATCACGTAAGGGAATTTAATAGATTCGAATGGAATTCGAACTCGGCTCTCCGATTCTTCAATCTGAGCCACTCTATCATTAGCAATTAATAGTTATCATCCTTGATTTTTTTTTCAGTGAAGTGCGAATCAAAACCCCCAGTTTTCTAGCTGCAAATCACATGGATCATTATTTTTTAACACACTTAGGGGCACTTTAGAATATTATCTCTGACTAGAATGCATTGTTTCGAATCACTTGAATGTTGTTTTTTTTTTCTTTTTTTCAGCTGAGCCCAAACGAAGATCCCATGACATTATCCTTTAACTTCTAATCTGAATTTTTTCTTTTTTTTTTTCAACTGAAAACAGTACTGGATGTTCTGTCAATCAATGCCAAATGTTTCCTTATAAGAAAAGAGCTAGTATTACCAGTACCAGTACTGTTTTTGTTGCTGCCTTTATAATAGTTGTTAGTTTAATATTGATGCTTTCTCTGTTAGTGTACTTCCTCTTTCTTTACTGAATTTATATCTTAAAGGGAGCCATTCCAGTGGTTTGATACACTTGAAATATTATTAGCAAGATGTGTCATAATCCGCTTTCCAGAATGTAAAAGAAGATTGATTTGCTTGTCTCCCTCCCTATACGCACTTGCTCCCTCTCCATTCAGTAACCCTCTACCTTGAGTGGATCTTGGAACTTGTATTTGGTGAAAATTAATAAGAATTCAAATTCTTTGAACTAAAATCTTCTTTATAAAATTTACCCATCATTAATTATCTGCGTTTATCTTGATATAATCATCAACATTTAAAGCGACCTATAATATAACTGCCTGTAACTTCTTCTATGTGACGTGTCTCTTCGGAATAATGGCTCTCCACGACTTCTTGTCTTTTGTAGCTCTTAGTAATTTTTTTTTATTTTTGGTATTTTTCCCAATCCATGTTCTGCCAACCATTTACACACGATCATCAGGTATGCTATGTGCTGTTTTATTTTGTTTCTATTGCATCCAAAATGCCTTGTGAGTTTCAAATTTTCTAAGCACCCTTCCCTCATTATGCCTTCCAGAAACTTTCACTGTCTCTTCCTGACGTTACGTATAAGTGTCTTTTTAGTTTCCCTTTTCATGAAAACTTCCCCATTGCTTACATGTCATGTCCAAGTTATTCTCAGCATCCTTCACAATAACCAGATTTCTTTATCTGTGAGAAGACTGTCCAGCATTCACTACCGTATATGAGCAGCGATATTGCACAATAGTTCAGTATTGTTTTTCTTTGTTTCTAACGAAATTTTTCCTATTTCTTAATGCTTTGCTTGCCTTTTGGAAGACATCTTTTGCTATGACAATGCACCTTTGTATTTTGGTGTCGTATTGTCAGTCCTCTGTTAGAAAATCTACCTAGATATTTACATTTTTATACTTACCTCATGTTGGCATCCCCTATTTGTAATTCGCATGTTGAGCAGTCCCTTTTGCTGACAACCATGTATTGTGTAGGCTTACAATTTTAGTCCTTTTTTTTCGCTTTTTTTACTACCTTCTATAGGAGTTACTGTATTTTGCTTTCTCTGTCTACTATCAATATTGTCATATACATATCTTATGTTGTTAAGATCGTGGATGTTCATTATTAATCCAAGTAGAAATTCAAATTCTCTTAGCCTCCCCTTACCGTAAAGGTTTACTAAATACGGTGAGAAGACATACCTTACCTTATATCCCTGTAACACAAAATTTACACCCTAACCTGAAGTAGGGAGAGAAAAGTCCATGTCTTTTCTTACCTTACGTCCTTGTAACACAAAATATTACCTGTAGATAATGGGTATTATTTAAAATGCGGCTATTTACTCCCTAAATAATATAGAACAGTTTGTACTGATTTACATCCTAACCTAAAGTAGGGAGAGGAGAGTTCATGCCTTTTCCGTGAGCATTAATATGAAAAACATTCAGGCTACTTTAGACGAAATTTGAAAACGACTCGCTGACTTTATTTTTGTGTTGTCAAAAAGATCCTCACCTTTTTTTTGCATATAAATTAGCACACATATCTTTGCTGCCTTCTTTCAAGACGTGAGCGATCATGGCTCTCCACAGCTACCTATCGTTTGTAGCTGTAAATAATATTTTCCCCTGTACTATCCCATTAAGTTTTTTGTCTACTATCCATTTGGACATACCCGTTAGGTGTGTTAATGTTTCTTTCTCGTGCGATTGTCTTCAATATGTCCTTTGAGTGTCTACTTCCCTAAGTCCTCTTTCCTCATTATGTGTCCCGGAAAGTTCTCTCTCTATGCCTCTTGTTTTCTTGAGGAATATAGAGCCACAACAACACCTCTCCAACAGACGCGGTTCCGGGCGATCCTCTTCAGCTTGACCGATGTCGTGCCTACTGCCTTCATCTCTGCGTCAACACTTCTGCGCCAAGTCTGTTTTTTCCGACCCACTTTTCGCTTCTCTTGTAGATTCTAGTCAAGGGCCTGCCCACCTGGTGACACTAGAAACGGGCTTGCGGAATATTTGGCCGATCCATCCCAATTCCTTTTTCTTGATGTCAATCTCGATTGGGGCTTGTCTGGTCCTGTCACACAGTTGGTCGTTGGAGACGATTTCTTGCTACCTGATATTGACGATGTCCCTGAGACATCGGTTGATAAATTTTTGAAGTTTGTGAGTTTTAGTCTGAGTTACCCGTCAAGTTTCTGAGCCGTAAAGTAGGACCGACTTGACGTTGGTGTTGAATATCCAGATCTTGTTATAAAGTGAAAGTGCATTTTATCTCCATATTGACCGCAGAGTGTTCAAAGCGAGTCGGGCTTTGTTGATTCGGCACCTGATGTCTTCATCTACCCCCCTATCTTTACTGACGGTGCTTCCCAGATAGACAAACTTATCGAATTCCTTGATATCTTCTTGGTGTTGTCACACTGGTTCTTGTTTTCTGTGGTTTACCCTCATGATATAATTTGGTTCTGCGAATTTCAAATTCCCAAAGACCCTTTTCTCGTTATTTGCCACAGAAATCTTATTCTGAGTCAAAGTATAAATATCCTTTTCGGCTGAAAAACAACTGGCCATGAAGCTTCTTTTTATTAAACTGTCATGCCGCTTTGTCCTGACACTTTCTTTGTTACAGTCACTGGCAAAAGCAAACCATGTGGACTTTATCGTAATTCTCAAGTCCCAGAATATCAAATGACCCCTACTTCTTCAACACTGATTAACACTTTGTCTCTCTCTTTTCTTGAAATATGTTGTTCTTATGCCATGTCTTGGGTAGAACGATAAACTACATCCGCGTCCTCGGTATGACGATAAACTACATCCGCGTCCTCGGTATGACGATAAACTATATCCGCGTCCTGTGTAAGACGATAAACTATCAGGTCATCCCATAAGTTCTGTCCGAATTTTACATTTTTTTTAAAATGGAGCTGAACATTATTTTTATGTTTAGATGCATTTAAACTAAATTTTATTTCAGAGAACAATAAAATTAAATTTTGTTTGATTAAAACCCAGCTAACATGGAAGTACCCAAGAATCATTTGAGGCACATAATGCTTTATCAGTTCAAGAAAGGAAACTCAGCAGCCGAAGCGGCTAGAAACATTCACTCAGTTTATGGAGAAGAACGTGTGAATGAAAGAACTTGCAGAAGATGGTTTGCAAAATTCAGGTGGAGATTTCACCCTTGAAGATGAAGATCGAACCGGACGTCCAGTTGAGTTTGATGAAAAGCTTCTTGAAGCAGCCCTTGAAGAAAATTCTGCTTTAACAGTTGAAGAATTGGCAGTGGTTCTCAGTTCAAACCATACAACTGTTCATCGTCATCTTCAACAACTTGGAAAAGTTCCTAAACTTGGAAAATGGGTGCCTCATGAATTGTTTGAAAACAACCTCAAATCCCGAGTTGACATTTGCTCTTCTCTCCATTCTCGCCAAATTGTTTCACCTTTTTTGGATAGACTTGTGACTGGTGTCGAAAAATGGATCTTTTGTCGTAATGTTAAGCGTCGTAGACAGTGGCTTGGTAAAGGGGAAGGACCACAGCCACAGCCGAGAAGGGAACTTCATGAGCAAAAGGTTCTTCTTTCAATCTGGTGGGATCGCCAAGGAATAATCCACTTTGAATTCTTACCACCTAATGCAACAATTAATGCTCAAATATACTGTCAGCAATTAGAGCGCTTGAACCAAGCTTTGAGGAAAAAAGACCTGATCTAGTGAATCGAAAAGAGGTGATGTTTCATCAGGACAATGCGTGACACCACACATCAAGAATCACATCACAAAAGATCGAAGAACTTGGTTGGGAGAAAATTCCTTATCCACCTTATTCTCTCGATCTTGCTTCTTCAGACTAGCATTTGTTTCGTAGCTTACAGAATCATTTGGAAGAAACAGCTTTTTTAACACAGGAAGAGGTTAAAAATGACATTTGTGAGTTCTTCGAATCAAAGCCAAAAGAATTTTACAGTAATGGAATTAGTAAGCTTGTTAATAGATGGAAGGAAGTCATAGATAATCAAGGAAAATACATTGTTGATTGAATCTGTAATTAAATGTAACATTTGTTGACTTGTTTTCTTTATTCAAAATTCGGACAGAACTTATGGGATGACCTGATACATCTGAAGGAAATACCTCTGATAAGGCGGTTTTGAGGAGCGTGAAACAACCTCTTTGGTGTTCCCAGATTCACTCTTGACCCGGGGTGGTTGCACCTGTTATAGTCTTTGTCATGAGCAAATAGTTGGGCTTCAAAATGGGTTCAAAACGCTGTGGTGTATAAATGGGTTTTAACACGAGCAATCTATTTTTTGAGTGGAAAATTATTAGCAGAAATGCATTTTGGAGAAAAAAATTACCAGCAATACTTTTATGAAGGAAAGCTTATTACCAGCAATATATTTTTGTTAAAATTGCCAGCAATACATTTGCGGAAAAATATTACCGGCAATAAAAAATCTTTTTGGCATTAAATAACCCTTTGAGTTTGATATGCCACAAAACAAAGCAAACCCAACTAATTCATCTGTGAGGAGATTGTCTAGCATGCACTGCCGACATAACTTAACTAAATACTCTTTTCTTTGTTTCTAACAAATTTTTCCACTTTCCTATTACTTTGCTTAGCTTTTGGGTGGAATCTTTCGATATTGCAATAACCTATTCAAATTTCGATGTCATATTTTCCCGTCCTCTGTTAAATCATATCTCAGATGTTTAAATTGTTTTATTTGTTTGACTTCGGTATCATCAATTTGTAATCTGCATGTTGGACAGTTCTTTTGCTGATAACCATGTAATTTATCTTCTTACAGACGATGATTAGTCTTTTCTTCTCGCTTTCCTTCACTACCTCCTCTCTTGTAGTTTCTTCTCTTTGCCTGCTATCAACACTCTCATCTGTGCATCTAATGATGTTAAGATTGTGGTCGCCAATAATGAATCCCGGCATGAGTTTTTATTCCCTTAGAATTGTCAAACTGTAATAGTTAAATAAGTCCGGTGAGAAGGTACACCCTTGTCTTAAACTTATTCTTACTTTTGTATATTTATTGAATCCATTTTCTATCCCAATGAGCTTTCGGATATCAGAATCTTACTTTCCAACTTCTGTTAAAAAAACAAAAAATTCCCAGATACTTAAATTGTTCTACTTATTAGATTTTGGAATCTACAATTTATAATTTACATGTTGGGCTATTACTCTTGCTGACAACGATCCGTAAACTGATATTAAAATAAGATTCTACTGGTTTTAAAATATGAGATATATTTTATACTTTTAATTAAGTATATAAACTGATCTCCCAGAATTACTGGATTGGTGCATAATTATCAAGCGTTTTTCATAATAAATATTGTTCAAAACGCCTGATAATTATGCACCAACCCAGTATTAGTATGACAACATAATACATAAAATGATCAGAATTACATGTTCACTGGGTCATGTTTCATTGGAAAAATACGAAAAAAGTCAATAATAACCGAATTATTCATTTTGTTTCAATTAATTTGCACAAGAGTGTATAATATATAAAACGTTCAGAATTACTATACAGGGTGTTTAAAAAAAAATACGCCAAAATCATTACGCTGTTTTGTCAGGTCTATAGCATTGTAGTGGACTCAATCAGTGGTTATTTGATAGAGTAGTTATCAAAGTTTGATTGGGTGTCAGTTTCACCGCTGTCGTTAGTATAACTTCCGGTACAGCTGAATTATGGGAAGATCAATCAAAATGGCGACTACTCAGCAGAAGGCGCTTTGCTTGCTTGATTTCGCGAAAACAAACGCCATTGTCACGGTGCAGCGTGCTTTCAGTACAGAATTCGGCATTGATCCGCCCCATCGTGAGAGCATTCGACGGTGGGTTAGACAGTTTAAAGAGAGTGGGTGCCTGTGCAAAGTATAGAGTCCCGGAAGACCACCTGTTACAGAGGAGCAAGGAAGAGGATTCATGATGCATTTGAGAGCAGCCCACGCAAGTCCGTACGTCGAGCAAGTCTTCAGCTTGCCATCCGTCATCTGTCGTGTGTTAAAGAGACAATTACACATGAAATCATGCAAACTAAGCCTCGTCCAAGCACTTACTAATGATGACAAGGTGATGCGGAGGACATTCTGTGAGTCAATGCTGAAGATGGAGGAAGTGATGAAACTCTCTTTTCACGTTTAGTTTTTAGTGACGAAGCTAATTTCTATTTGAGAGGCACAGTCAATCGTCACAATGTGCGCATTTGGGGAACAGAGCACTCACATGAAACTGTTGAGCATGAAAGAGATTCCCATAAAGTGAACGTCTTCTGTGCTGTGTCCCTTTTTCTTTGAAGCAAACACCGTTACAGGACAAACCTATCTCGAAATGCTCCAAAACTGTCTATTCACTTTACTGCAAGCAGATTCGAATGACTTCATTTTTCAGCATGATGGAGCACCACCCCTTTGGCATATCGGGGTTAGAGCTTATCTGAATGAAAACATGCCTCAGCGATGGATTGAGAGGAGAGGTGCTAAAGACCTTGCTCTCTGTGCTTGGCCTGCCAGATCCCCGGACCTCACTGTGTGTGACTTTTTCTTGTGGGGGTATGTTAAAGACCAAGTTTATGTTCCAGCACTTCCAGCAAGTATCGATGACTTGAAAGATCGAATAACAGCTGCAATCAACACGGTGGACCGTGACATGCTGAGGCGCATTTGGGAGGAATTCTCCTATCGGCTTGATGTTGTCCGCGCTGCCGGTGGTGGCCACATTGAGCACTTATAAAACATGAAATGAAACTTGAATGTATATACAACACATGTGTTCATGCTAGAGGTTTGTAATTTTTTTCGTTTTTGACACATCACGTGATGATTTTGGCGTATTCTTTTTGAAACACCCTGTATATTAGTATGACAATTAATACACCCTTGTACAAATTAATTGAAACAAACACTTTAGTTTCCTTTCTTTCACCATACGGTCAGTGACCCACTGGAGTGACAGGGTGTAATTGATTTCTATTTTTTCCTCAGATTTAATCATTTGCAGTGGTGTGTAGTAATATGAATTAATTTTCGGGGTGTATGATGAAATTTGTTTGGGCTTGAAAAATATTGCGTCATCCGAAATTGCATCAAATTTTCATCACGCCCAGACACTATTGTCTCGGCTGTCAATTAGTTGTCCTACGGCTATTGTCTGCGATGGACGTTACTCCGACGCAGCATGTGAAAATTGTAACGCTGCACGAATCCAATGGCAAACCTTACCAGTCAACAAATCAAAGTACTATAGACTGACCCAAAATTTCTCCTGATTTAAATCCAATCGAGAAAATGTGGTCAATCTGCAAGGAACGACTTCGTGGAATGGTGATACGAAGTACTAGCATTGGGTCATGTTTCATTGGGAAAATACGAAAAAGTAAATAATAACGGAGTTATTCGTTTTGTTTCAATTAATTTGCACAATGGTGTATAATATATAAAATGTTCAGAATTAATCTATATTAGTATGATAATTTAGTAATTGTTAGTACTGTTAGGTGTTTTAAAGCCCGCAAAATGTTTTTCTTTCATAGTTAGCAAATAACAAGGCAAACTTTCATGATTAGTAAATTAGCTTTCAGAATGCCATCGTCAAATACTTACAAGTAGTTTCTGGTTTTAGTTATCCGATTCGTACAAATTACAAGTTGGGTTATTTGTTTAAGGAATATAAAATGAAACCAAGTTTGCACATATGAACTTTCGAAACTTGCAAATTAACTTTTTAAATATCAATTATCTAGTTCAATTTTCCAAAATAAAACCTTTTGCTAAATTTTGTTTTGTCGTATAAAAATCAGAAAGACCACTAAAGATAATATATCAGGAGAAAATGAGAAATAAATTATATAGCAAAGCGATTTTAAATGGGGTGTTTGAAAACGTCGCAGGTAAAATATTGCGATAATGTTTCCCAAAATATTAACGAAGTATTAAAAAATACGTATAAAATATTCTCTATTAGATAAAATAAGGATAGACCGGTATCAGACGTCCAGCAAAGAAATTATAATCGATTAAATATATATATATATATATATATATATATATATATATATATATATATATATATATATATATATATATATCAGACGCCCAGCAAATAAATTATAATCGATTAAATATATATATATATATATATATATATATATATATATATATATATCAGACGCCCAGCAAATAAATTATAATCGATTATATATATATATATATATATATATATATATATATCAGACGCCCAGCAAAGAAATTATAATCGATTAAATATATATATATATATATATATATATATATATATATATATTTATATATATATATATCAGACGTCCAGCAAAGAAATTATAATCGATTATTTTTTAAAAATTGCCAAAAATCGATTTTCTTCGGCTATCTTTACATCAGAATGATTTTTTTCATAATAATCACAAATACAGGAAAAGCATTGATTAATGGTTGAACAGCTGATGTAAATGGGGGATAAGATGTTTCTCAAAAAGAAAAAGAAATGAAGCATATCCATGAAGAAAAATCAGGTTCATACGGTACACCGAATGACCTCAATGCTGAGTCACCCCACTAGAGAGTTTTTTATCCATGCACACTTAACTCCCTTCTTGTTGAATTCCGAGTTCCATCTCAAACCCCGCTAGCTGTTCTCTAAATATTCAAAATGACTGAGTGCTTTCCTGGATGACATCATTAGCTTAAACCCTATTCAGGACTTGACCTATTTGTGTCCTATTTACAGATGACAAGTAAGACAAAATGATTTACAGTTTACTAACAAAATCAAAGCAGCCTTTTGCTAAAAATCCTTTGATAAATAAGAACCCAAGGAAAGATATTAAATTAAAGGTTTCCCAAATAGTTGTGTTGTCTACTTTCCTCTATGGTACCGAATCTTGGGTCATCGTTAAAGTACTCCAGAATTTCAAACGATGTAGTATTAATGTAATTCTAATAAACTCATAGCTGAATTGTGTGAAACATAGAAGTATAATCTATTTCTAAAATATAATCTAATTTCAAAGAATAATCTGTTTCTAAAGAATCAACTGAGAGACGCCGCAAAATAGACATAGAGAGTTCTTTAAGATACTATCGGCTCTTGTGGAATCGACTGCCGCAAATGGGAAACGGAGGCTGGTGACAGGATTTCTTGTCACCCAAAACAAAGACACTGTCATCAATTTTCTTTCGGTCATCTTCATTGTGATAAAAGCCTATCATTGTCATTCCTACGCTAG
Source organism: Acanthosepion lycidas (assembly GCA_963932145.1). Classification (NCBI taxonomy): domain Eukaryota; kingdom Metazoa; phylum Mollusca; class Cephalopoda; order Sepiida; family Sepiidae; genus Acanthosepion; species Acanthosepion lycidas. Next base: position 70,285,280 of record OZ010605.1, read on the forward strand.
ACGTTGAGTTCCCTTCGAAATACACACACTTGAGACCAAACTATGACACATTGAAACGTTAAACCGTTCGTCAAATATTGTTGAAGATTGGGAGACGAAATAAAATCCGTTCACATACAACAAAAAAACTATAAGAAATAATACAGTGTTATCGCAATTATCCGGACACTGTGAAGGGAGAAGGATTAAAAAAATATATTCATAATTCCGGATAAATGAATACGTAAAAAATATATTCATAATTCCGGATAAATGAATACGTAAATAATCCAAAAAGATTGAAGAAAAAAGTTAATTTTCTGTAATAAATTTAACATTTGCCTTATACACTCGCGTGTCATGCGGCTTTTGAAGGCCTAATTTTGAAGTTAATTTTAAGGGGGTCGTATCATACACGAGATATAAAATTAGCGGATGTATTGCTGGTACTTGTTACGCCGTTGACCAAACTATTTATCCATTTAATGTATCCGTCCTGTGTAAGACGTTAAACTACATCCGCGTCCTGGGTAAGACGTTAAACTACATCCGCGTCCTGAGTAAGACGTTAAACTACGTCCGCGTCCTGAGTAAGACGTTAAACTACGTCCATCAGCAAGGCCTCTGATCAGGAGGTTTTGAGGAGTGTGGAACTACCTCTTAATCGCTGGCGTTCCAAGATCCACCGGGGTGGTAGCACCTGTTAGGGTCCCAGCTATGGGGAAATAGTTAACTATTACCAGCTAGACTTTTTTGAAAAAAAATATTAGCAAAAACAGATTTTTGACAAAACAAAATATTACCAGCAATAAAAAATGTTGTCGGCATTAAATAAACCATTGAGGTTGATATGCCGTACAACAAAATAAACCAAACCGATCTAAACCAAAGAATACATATTCTATTCATACGATTGTATCCTAAAAATGTCGGCATTAAATAACCCATTGAGGTTGATATGTCATAAAACAAAAGAAACCAAACCAATCTAAACCAAAGAATACATATTCTATTCATACGAATCTATCCTAAAAATGTTGTCGGCATGAAATGACCCATTGAGGTTGATATGCCGTAAAACAAAATAAACCAAACCAAACCATTTAATGTAGTTAACAGGCACAGCTGAATTTAAAATAAACATTGTTTGTTACACGAGTATATATGGAATATAAGCAAAATATCATTTTCTAGCGGTTCGTTCAAGGTTTTTCTAGGTTATTTTCGATATTTTTTTTTTTTTTGCTGGCCTTGCGGTTTTCTGTCGCTAAGACACGTAGCAGAATCAAAGTACACGCATTTGTCAGGGTAGCGTCCGGTTTAACACGAAACATATGTAACCATTTGAGCCCTGCGTTCCTGAACAAATTTAATCTTTTTGCCTGAGCTCCTGAGTAAAAAATAATTGGTATGTAATGTTTCTCGGTAGATATAAAAATAGTTCCAAGTGTTTACCCACCGTTCAACCGGTGGTTGGGCATTAATTCATTTTCCTTTACCACTGTTCAACGCATTATGCCATTTTTCCCTCCACTGGTAAAGACATTAAATTAAGGTTTCCCAAATAGTTGAGCTGTCCACTCTCGTCTATGGTACCGAATCTTGGACCATTATTAAAGTACTTTAAGACCGAGTAGTATTAAGGTAATTCTAATAAAGTCATAGCTGAATTGTGCGAAAGGGCACAAAAGGTTAAGAACTCAAACTGAATTCGCAAATAATTGGTATATAATGTTTCACGGTAGACATAAAAATAGTTACAAGTGTTTACCCACCGTTCAACCGGTGGCTGGGCATTAAGTCATTTTTCTCTACCACCGTTCAACCGGTGCCTGCGCATTGTCATTTTTCTATACCACCGTTCAACCGATGGCTGGGCTTTAAGTCATTTTTCTCTACAATCGTTCAACCGGTGGCAGGGCATAAGGTCTTTTTTTCTCTACCACCGTTCAACCGGTGGCAGGGCATTAAGTCATTTTTCTCTACCACCGGTAGAACGGTGGTCAGACCTCAATGGGTTAAGAATTCAAACTGAATTTGCAAATAATTGGTATGTAATGTTTCAAGGTAGACATAAAAATAGTTACAAGTGTTTACCCACCGTTCAACCGGTGGCTGGGCATTAAGTCATTTTTCTCTACCACCGTTCAACCGGTGCCTGCGCATTAAGTCATTTTTCTCTACAACCGTTCAACCGGTGGCAGGGCATTAAGTCTTTTTTCTCTACCACCGTTCAACCGGTGTCTGGTCATTAAGTCATTTTTCTCTACCACCTTTCAACCGGTGCCTCGGCATCAATCGGTAAAACGGTGGTCAGACCTCAATGGGTTAACAATTCAAACTGAATTCGCAAATAATTGCTATGTAATGTTTTTAAGGTAGACATAAAAAAAACAGTTACAAATGTTTATCCACCGTTCAACCGGTAGCTGGGTATTACGTCATTTTTCTTCTTCAAAGGTAAAGCGGTGGTCAGGGCTTATAAGGTTAAGAAATTAAAATTTATTCCCAAATAATCGGTATGTAATGCTTCACGGTAGATATAAAAATAGTTGCAAGTGTTTACCCACCGTTCAACCGGTGACTGATCATTAAAACATTTTTCCCTACCTCTGTTCAACCGGTGACTGGGCATTACGGCACTTTTCTTTATCACCGGTAAAGCGGTGGTGAGAACTGAACGGGTTACACATTTATCAAACATAATCCTTGCACGGGTGTTTAAAATCGGGAATTTGGGGGCTGTTGAAATTCAACGTGGGCACCCATAGCATTATCAGCTTCCTCCGCTTCAACATTTTTCTTGTCTGAGATGAAATAATGGCCAAGTTTGTTTCCAAAGTAAATTAACCTTTTCTGCTCTGCGTTCCTGGACAATTTTAACCCTTCTACCTGACCTCCTGAGTCGAAATTCGCAAATAATTGGTATGCAATGTTTCATGGTAGATATAAAAATAGTTACAAGTGTTAACCCACCGTTCAACAGGTGACTGATCTTTAAGTCATTTTTTTCTTTACCTCTGTTCAACCGGTGACTGGGCATTACGTCACTTTTCTCTATCACCGGTAAAGCAGTGGTCAGGGCTCAAAGGGTTTCCCATTTATCAAACATAATCCTTGCACGGGTGTTTAAAATCGGGAATTTGGGGGCTGTTGAAATTCAACGTGGGCAGCCATAGCATTATCTTTCTCGTCCTCTTCAACATTTTCATTGTCTGAGATGAAATAATGGATTGGATGTACTTTGGATAATTGAAAAATCTTTCTATGACTTCAATTATTCTCTTCATTTCATGTCCGGATAATCAAATTCTGGATAATCGAAGTACGGGTAACCGAGGAATTACAACCTTACCATTAGTCAACATCATTTACGTATCGCGTCCCTCTTCGAGAGATTCTGAATGACAGAAATATGATTCTACAAACAGATGCTGAGAGTACCATAGTCACGTGAGCAAAAACGACATTTTGAAGAGAAACTGGAACTTCAAACCCAAGAGATACGACCATAATAAGGACTACACTTCCAGGGGGTAATAACCTTGATAAAAATGACAAATTGGAAATTGAAAGCACAACAGATAGGACCATAATAGGGACTACACTATTAGAGGTGAATAGCCTTCATAGTAATGTCAAATTGTAATTTCAAAACACACCATATAAGACCATCGTAGGAACTACCATATATATATATATATATATATATATATATATATATATATATATGCATGTTGGTAATATTGATATAATATGTATTGTAGATATTTTTTATATAAAAATGTCTAGCGAATATTTTTACTATAAAAATGTAATTTTATACTTTCATAGTTTTTTTGTTTTTGTTTGGGGTTCACTATTTACCCATAGTTGGCACCCTAACAGGTGCTACCACTCCGGGTAGACATTGGAACAAAAACAATTAATGAGTCATTCTACGTTCCTCAAAACCTCCAATCTCCCAATCAGAAGCTTTCCTGCCAGATGTGAATAACCTGTTGTTTTTGTTGGGGGTTCACTATTTACCCATAGTTGGGACCCTAACAGGTGCTACCATTCCGGATCAGCGTAGACATGGGAACAAACCAATCTCCCAATCAGAAGCTTTGCTGCCAGATGTAGTTTATCATCATACACAGAACTAATGAAAAAGAAACTTGAAGTAACAGATATGTCATTCTGCAGAAGGTTGCTGAGTGTCCCATGGAATGGATCTGTCTGTAACAAGGAACACAAAGAACACTGATACTTGAACTAAAAGACATAATGAGGAAAGACGATTTGGAGAATTCGACACTCAAAGGAAATATTGAAGCGACAGAGGAAACAGTGAATAACCTATTTAAACAGTTTGTGCAAATGGATCGAAGTGCAAAGAGCGGGAGGAATGGTGAAAAGCGAAAACCTATTAAGAACTAAAAAGGATAGGAAGTTGTGGAGAGCTATGATCGTTCACATCCTGAAGGGCACACGATGCAAAAAACGTGGTGTGCTCCATATGCTGGGACGATAACAGATGTTAACACAATAGGAAATGTAGATTAACATATGGACACGTAGCGTATATTATTTCGCGTTGAAGAATTTTCTCCTCACTCCCTGACAAAAACAATAGCTGGGTCTGTCAAGAAAATGCCACTATTCCCAAGTGAAGGTGAAGGTCTTGCTGCCTGGGGGTCGTGGAGGCGCTCATGAACATTTTACATCGGTACACAAAAGTTTTCATGTTTGAATACTGTGATTGTACTTCCTCAGGGGAAAGTTGGTAACTTATGAAGTTTTTATCTTTGTCTTTTTTATCACAAGTTATCAACCATTGTCTGAGGAAGTATAATCATAGTATTGAAACATGAAAGCTTTTGTGTAGCGATGGAAAATGTTTTTGGTATAATCTCTTTATAATAAAAATATTATAATATATTGCTCTACTTTGCACTTTAAAAAAAAAGTAAATGCTACGAACTGTGCATTTTTACTCCATCTGTTCTCTCTATTATTTGGACACACACACACACACACACACACACACACACACACACACACACATATATATATATATATATATATATATTCCGGTTTGGTTGAATAATTTTGACATATAATGTCGATTAGTTTTCGTTGCGATCCTTTCAAGTTCGCGGGTTAATTTTTGGGGCGATTAAGAAAATCTGTTTCAATATTTATTTATATATATATATATATATATATATATATATATATATATATATATATATAAAGAGAGTGAGAGAGAATGAGAGAGAGAGAGGGTAAAAAACACAGAGAGAGAAAGAAAAACAGAGAGAACGAGAGAGAACGAGAGAGATTTGCTAAGCTTATCTTTTTTTACAAGATATGGATGAAACAAACAGCTAGTTTCCATCTCACTCTTGCTAAATACTTCTCTTCTCCAAATCGTCAGGCAATATTTATCGGCACTGAAGATCTACGAGTTTCGACAAAGAAAAGATTGAGTGCGTTTCTACGCTCTTCGGCGAATCATTCTCCCATAATTACCTTTACTTATTTACTCAGTAGCAACATAAAGCTGGGCCATATACTATGAGCGCTAAAATACAAACAAATTATTCGCCTAATTATTGCTACCATTCGTTTCAAATGTGATGACTACTACAAGGCGTGGTCTTTCTCCCAGTCGAATAAATAGCATAATTACTCACCTGATGACGGTTTTTTTTTTCACGTGGGACATTCCTATCTGGCTCCAGTGTAATATTTCACCAGCAACCTAGAGTTTTTTTTAAATTACGCCGATACTTAATAAAAGAAATGTTTTGATGTTATTTTTGTTTTAAATATATTTAATCAAATAATTGGAATCAAATCAAAATAAAATTATAATATTAAAGAAATATATTCTAATTCATTACCTGCATTATTATTATTATTATTATTATTATTATTATTATTATTATTATTATTATTTCTTTTCATTTCTGATGCGTACTCATTTCTTTCCGTGTCCTGCCCAGAGACCTAAGGTCAGAATTGGCATCATAACATTTTCCACTGGAAAAAAAAAAAAAAAAAAGAAAAAAAAAGAAAAAAATTACATAGTTAAAGCCCTTCGTAAGGTGTGGGCTGTACTCGTGAGTACATTTTTTTTTTTTTTTTTTGTATTTCTTTAAGGCATGGTCTTCCCAGGAATCCCTTCAATTAGTCTACTGGAATCTTTTCGAATCAATTTGAGGGCTCCAACTACAACGGGGATTGTTGATGTTCCCTGTGTCACAATTACCTCTGTTCCCGTACAGTAACGGCCATAGTAAAAGCTTAAACTTGATTTCTAAAATTACAAAATCGTATTTTTATATATTGTAAACGATTCATTGGCAAAATCATCACGAGTTTATGTTCGTTGTAAAGATTGATTGAATCTTTACCAAAAAAGCTAATCGATTTTTCAAACATAAAAATATCTAAACCTTGAACAAACTTTCAGCAAGCAAGAGTCACTATATTCAGCGACTTGTAAAATCAGTTCCACTATGTCGTCCTAGACAATTTTCCTCCTCAGAATCTATCTTACATATCTATAAGTCTACAATTCGTCCTTCCTTTGAATATTACTGCCACATTTGGTCTGGTGCTCCTGCTATATATTTAGAGAATCTTGATAAAATCCAAAGAAGAATTTGCAATGTTATTGGTTCTAACCTGGTATCTCGGCTTCAGTCCCTTTCCTACCAAACGCAACGTAGCTTCCCAGTGGCTTTTCTATAAATACTTTCATAGAAATTGTTCTGAACTTCCCTCTATGGAACCTAGACTTATACTGCTGCAATATATGGGCTGGAGCCACTGCAGTTCGTCTGAAGTTCCTCGACAAAATCGACGGGTATGCGATGTGATTGGCCCTGATCTTGCACCTCGTTTACAGTCGCTCTCTCCCAGACATGTCGTCGCTCTCCTCTATCTTTTCTACAAGAATTTCACAGTAACTGCTCAGAAGAGCTACTTTCGCTGGTTCCCAAACTATATTAATTTAAACATGCTACTAGGCTGGCATCTCAATCCCACTTTTTCACTGTCGAAACAGTTAAATTTAGCCGTCTCTTCTACTCCAATAGCTACATGTGTCGCACCTCCCGTCTGTGAATCCCCCTTCCTCCTACTTGCTTCAAAGATTGCAAAAATCTCAAAATATTCAAATGCAATGTCAATCGACATCTCGAGATGCCTTGATCTAATTCCAAGTCCTTCTCTTCATCCTTTCCTCATACGCGCCTCGTTACACTTGCTCCCGCTCTCCGTAACCCCTTGCGTGCTAGTCGCACTCCCACCTTGCTTGCGGTGAAATGCTTTTAAAAAATAATTATTTTCATATAACTGGCTATACTTACATTTTCGGAATCTATTCTAAGTGACGCAAATTCCAAAAAATTCATAATCTTCACTAAACAAGGAATTCTAATGATCGTTTTGTTCCCCGCCCCAGACCAGGCCAAGTTAAAAGTCAAGAAAGAGTCAATATATTCAGAAGCTTGTAAAATGTCTGTACATATTGATCTATATCACGTCATAGCTCAGATTCTAATTTTGCGTTCAGTCTGTAAGTCCGTATACAAGTCGTCATGCACAATAGACTAGTAAATAAAGAAAGTTAGATTTGTTGTGTTTTACGGTATATCAATCTCCATGGGTTATTTAATGCCGACAACTTTTTTTTTTCTCGGTAATATTTTTTTTTTTTGTCGAAAATCTATTTCTGGTAATATTTTTTTCCTCAAAAATGTATAGCTGGTAATATTATTTTAAAAAATGTATTGCTGGTAATATTTTTTTAAAAAATGTATTGCTGGTAAAAAAATTTTCAAAAATTGCTGGTAATAGTTTTTTTTTCTTCAAATATATATCTGGTAATATTTTTCTTTTGTCAAAAATCTAGTTCTGGTAATATTTTTTCCTGAAAAATGTATCGTTGGTAATATAATTTTAACAAATGTATTGCTGGTAGTATTTTTTTTTTTCAAAAAAGTATTGCTGGTAATAGTTTTTCCTCTTCAAAAATTTAATACTGGTAAAAAGTTTTTACAAAGTATTTATGGTATTAAAACCTATTTTTACACTTTCATAATGCTTTTTATCTCAGTTTTGGGGCTATTTGCCCATAGCTGGGACCCTAACAGGTGTTACCACCCGGGGTCAGGGTGGACCTGGGGACACCAGCAATTAAAAGGTGGTTCCACGCTCCTCAAAACCTCCTTGATGTTGGACGTAGTTTATCGTCTAACCCTGGACGCGGATGTAGTTTATAATATTATCCTGGACACGGATGTAGTTTATCGTCATAGCTAGGACGGAAAGAAATAAAGAAAACTATTTTTTTAAGTATAATTTATGTGTATTTTCGTTTTAACCTTAGCTTACTGCCACATCAAGTTGAAATGCCGGTTCCATTATGATCACCGAAATTAAGCAAGGTTGGACCTGGTCAGCTCCTAGATGGTGACTCCTTGGTAATACCAGTGCTGTAAGCTTGGATTTGCAGCTGGTGTAACGGTTAATGATTTGGAATTTAAAAAAATCAGAGAGCCGAGTTCCAATTCCCATTCAGTTCGTAATACTCACTTATGCGCAAATATCATTGAAAATGTTATGAATCTACTTCTTCTCCTCCCAGCTATGGGTTAATCAGTAAGATATGTACTACTAAATCATTAATATATCAAAAAAATCTTAAAATATAAAAATATTTTCTGGCTTTAAATAATCACCAAAAGGTTGATAAGCCGTAGAAAATCAATCAATCAATTACTGATTAGCCACAAAGGCATGCCTTTTAGATTTATTTAAATTCTCTCGAATCTAAATTCATACAAAGTAAAGCGGCTACAAAGTGAGGGATCAGTTTACATATGATTGTAATATAAAATCGACCCCCCATTTCATATTTACATCAATATTTCTTGATTGTTTATCAAATTCTAATTAGTCATGAAAGCAAATATTCTCCTCCCAGCTATGGATTAATCAGTAAGACTTGTGTAACTAAACCATTATTATCTCCACAAAATCTCTGACAATCTAAAAATATTTTACGACCTTAAAGGTTTTTATAAAGGGCTTATAAGCCGTAGAAAATGAATGAATGAATCAATCTTGCATGGGGTAATCAACCATTCGCCCTTGCATGGAGTATTGCTGCCATATATGGTCTGGAGACCCTTCTGTTTACCTCGGGGTTCTTGATAAGATCCAGAGGCGGATATGCAATATAATTGGTCCTGATCTGGCATCTTGTCTACAGTCGCTCTCCCACAGACGCGCCGTCGCCTCCCTTTGTCTGTTCTACAAATACTTTCATGGTAATTGCTCCGAGGAGCTGCATTCGCTGGTTCCCAGACTTCATGAGCTCAAGCGCCATACGAGGCTGGCATCCCGCTCTCACCCGTTCACTGTCGAAACTTTTAAATGTAGCCGTCTCTTCTACTCCAGTAGCTTCATACCTCGCACCTCTCACCTGTGGAACACCCTTCCATATTCCTGTTTCCCTGAGAGCTATAATCTCCAGCTATTCAAGTGTAATGTCAATCGACATCTCCAGTTGCCTTGATCTATCCACTATTCTTCTCCTCATCCTTTCTTCTATCACTCCTATCTGATCTTGCTCCAAATCTTCTGTAACCCCTTGCGTCCTATGGCTTCCCCACTTGCTTGGGGTGAAACGCTTAAAAAAAAATTATAATGCTAAGTTTCCCAGCGTCATCATTTTCAGAATGTTAGGGAAATATTTAAAATATCTTAGACGTTTAATTAGCATTTTATTGCTTGTACCGGGTGATTATTGCTTGTACCGTGTGGTTATTGCTTGTACCCGGTGGTTCAAAAGAAGAGAAAAAGAGAAAAAAGAACAAAGAGAAAAATAAAGAAAAGAAATAGAAGTTTTTTTCCAGATTGGCCGATACATGCCAACATGCGTTAATTTCCCTCTCGAAATTTATATCTCCCTCTCTTTCCTTCAAAACCCTAAGTCCATCTCTTATTTCTAACATCTTTACTTTTCCCCCTTTTTTTTTTTCTCTTTTTTCTTTTTTCCTTTTTTCTCTTTTTCTCTTTATATCGTTTCCGGTGAGTTGACCTATCAAATAGGTCAATGTTTGATCCTTATCTCCCTCCTCAATATTAAGTATTGTAATAAAAAGTAAAAATAAAAATAAATTTAAAAGCATTCCTATCTCTCGCTTCCGTCTCTAATTAAGACCATGTCTGTCACACTATCTCTCACCACACTCTATGTCACCTTACATAAGCTTCAAAAGTTTAAGTTTAAAGTCCTTTTTTCATCCTTGAAAGTGAGGTCTGATGATTCAGAGAAAAATAAAATCTCTGGTGAAATAAATTATAACAATGGAACCTTAAAGTGGTCGGTTATTCTTTAAATTAAATTATTCGCTCTGACTTAACATTGAGCTCTCCGGAGGTCATCCTCCTTGGGATTATACATAAGGATTACCAAGATTTTCATTACTTAAAATATACATATATATATATATATATATATATATATATATATATATATATATATATATATATATGAAGAAATATAGTTTTAAGGTATGCTATATTTATGGGATAAAGTGCTCATTATCAGAGCTTATGCAAATATAAAGTGAACATTTAAGCTATCACTCAGAGGCGGCATATTGTAAAGATAATCTTAATATAATAAGATAATATTAGAAATAATAATAATAAAAATGATAATAATAATAATAATAATAATAATAATAATAATAAGAAGAAGAAGAAGAAGAAGAAGAAGAAGAAGAAGAAGAAGAAAATAATAATAATAATAATAATAATAATAATAATAATAATGCGACATATTGTAAAGAATGTAAAGATATAGCCTTTGGCAGTGTTTACTTGTTTCTTGTAAATTGAGTACAAAACCTATATTCCAATTGGTCCAGCCATAACGTGGGCACCAATAGATATTTCCATAGCAAAAATTGACACATGAACAAAATAGTAAGGCACCGAGCGAGAATTGCCAAGCAAGGAGATTTGGCAGGCTGTCGTATTAACCATTTCTGATATCGGCGAATTAATAAATAGAGAAATGAATAGAATATGATATATATATATATATATATATATATATATATATATATATATGTGTGTGTGTGTGTGTGTGTGTGCAAATTCTAAACTAGTACTTTTTTATTACTTGACCGTTACTCTGATACCCATATTTGAATAGACGCTCCGTTTATTTATTAAACAGTCTCGACGTCTATTTGACCGACTTTCCGTTCCTCAAGGGGGCTGAATCGGCTGGGTGCGAGGGTCCCATCACGGAGTCGGAAATCTGGGAAGCGCAGAAGCAGGTTGGCCGGGACAAATCTACAGGATTAGATGTACTTGAGGCTGTCGCCCGTTTTTGTTCCTTTGCTAGCTGTGATTTTATACCTCAATGTTTCACCAGGGGTGTGGTCAACTTGCTACGAAAAGCCAAGAAATGTTTTTGTACGATAACAGTTTTATATATATATATATATATATAAATTATATATTATTTAAATACATAATTATACATATATATATATGGGGTATGAAAATACTTGTATATTATTTGGACGTTATCCTCACACCAAAACAAGGATAAAAGTCCGTAAAAACGTATGTCCGCAAAGGTTACATTTGTCATTCGTGTACATATGTGGTTAGTCAATGTTTAAGTTAGCTGAGAAGTGTTCCGTTTAACAATGGCAGGATATTCGTATCGTGTATAGACAGAGATGATTTTTAACATACGACCCCGCGGATGGTAATCAACACGAGGCTGCACGCCTGTAACAGATTCCGTTTCCTGACCAAAGCAGCCGAGCCATTCAACTTTTGCTGTTGTTTATCGTCGTGTTCTTGGGACAGGATCCCGTGGCACCACAAACAGGATCGAGGAAGACCGAGATTCACTCGTACGCCTGACCACGAACTACATATTCTACAGGTTGCCGAAGACGATCTAGATATGATAACACGTCAAGTGGCCGTGGCATGTCGTAAATCTCACAGTACCACATGGAGGATACTTCAACATAAGCTGCTGTATCCGAATCCTTTGTCAATGGTCTTTAGCCCTCTGGTAACTTGTCATGGGAGAGTTTTTGCCGGTTCTTTATTGCACAAATTGCCGATCCATCTCTTCAGTCTTGTTTACGCATGAGGCAACATTTAGAAGAATAACAAATTTACACAACCAACACTTGTGGGCGGATCGGAATCTCCATGCTACAATACTGGCCAGACACCAGCATCAGTTTACGACTAATGTGTGGGATGGAATTGTAGATGACTGTCTGGTAGGTCCATATGTTCTCCCAGTACGTGTTAGAAGAGCTGTCTACAGATACTATATTTTGAACACACAGTTCTGCTAGAGGATGTATCCCTGCTAATAGGAAGATGTTTGTGACCTATGTATGATGGGTCTTCAGCACATTTTAATCACATTGTTCGCTATGCACTGGCTGAGATCTTCATATGAAAGGAGAGGTAGAGGAGGACCGGTCCCATAGCCTGCAGGTTTCTCCGACCACATTCCTTTGGATTTTTATCTGTGGGTTCACCTAAAACAATTGTTTTATGCAACAGACGTTAATAATGAAGAGACGCTTCATCAACATATCATGGGCGCCGGCGAAACCATTAGACACCATGTGGGGGTATTTGAATGTGTCCGCCAGTCAATGACCCGACGGGTGCATGCGTGTGTAGAAGCAAGCGTAGGATATTTTGAATATTTGATATGAGTTCGTGTGTAAAACGATGGTCTTTTTGACATATGTTTACGTGTACATTTTACCTTGTTTTGGTGGGGGGAAACCACCCCTCAAATTTGTAAAAGTATTTTTTGATTGTATCTTGGATTGTATAATTAACAGCATCTACCATAAACTTTAAACTCAACAAACGAAGGATTTGTGCACATATATCTATATAGACTTTCGTCCTATTTTTGAAAGCTGTAAAAGATTTTTGATACACCCTATATACATATATATATATGTGTGTGTGTATACGAAGGTAAGTCAAAAGGTATCCGACCTTTCAACATAACATATTGATTTTCTAAACGCAGCTTAGATGTGGCACAAGGCCGAAATTATACGATACCTAGTGAGAATCGAAATCACTTCTTAGTCGTAATTGCGTTAGCGTGACAAGCATGCTAACCATTACACCACGCTCAGGTATCCCCTTTCAACATAACATATGTTTAAGCTTGTCACATTGCTTTCTGCTCATGCGTGATTATAGTACGATTGCGGTCATGTGATCGAAGTTTGAGCTTGATCGCGCCAGTTTCCTTCCTTCTGCTACAGTGTAAACATGGCTACACCGCCATGTACCGTCTCTCTCTTTCCACCTTTCCCTTACTCTTCTCTCTCTCTCTCTCTATTCCCCCATCTCTCTCTCTCTAGTTCGCCGATTCTGTCTATTATTAATGCTCTATGTATCTTTTTTATCTCTTTATCTCTCCAATTTATCTTTCTCTCTATTTTACTTATCTTTCTCTGTCCCTTTACTCTTTTAACTTTCACTCTCGCTCTAATTCTTTATATTCCTCTCTCTTTCTATCTCTATAAAGTGAGAAAGATAGCATATATATATATATATATATATATATATATATATATATATATATTTCAATAAAGGTACAATTAATTTAAAAATTCATGAATTATTCATACATAAAACAAATACAAAGGCTAATGATTTAAATGGCGAGAAATCCATCTTCGCGAACAATTCAAATAATATACAAAAACCCCGAATCTGTTTATGAATGAAAAGATCCTGTTTTATAAATTTCAGTTGCAATAGGTCCTTTTATTTTTACAAGCTTTCGTCTGTTCCTACAGACATCCTCACGTATGAAATAGATTGTGTTCTTGTTTTTACTCTCAGTAATAAGTGGACAACGAAAACAGGGTTGTAATCCGAAAAATGCTATGAGAAATGTGTTATTGTTTTGGAACGTGCAGTCGCAACGCTGAGTTTGAATTTAAATTTTAAAGTTCTGCGTTTATGTACAAATGTAGTGATAAGAGAATTCTTTTTACTGGTAAATTTTCCGTCAAAGTGCCATGAACTATATTGTTCAATAATTACAGTAATGTCGCACTTATTATCCGAAAGTTGCACTTGGATCAGTTATTTTAATTTCAATAAAGGTGCAATTAATTTACAAATTCATGAATTATTCATACATAAAACAAATACAAAGGTTAATGATTTAAATGGCGAGAAATCCATCTTCGCGAACAATTGAATAAGATACAAAAAAAAACGAATCTGTTTATGAATGAAAAGATCCTGTTTTATAAATTTCCGTCGCATTAGATCTTTTTATTTTACAAGTTTTCGTCTGTTCCTACAGACATCCTCAGGTATGAAATAGATTTAAATCTATTTAAATTTAAATCATTAACCTTTGTATCTGTTTTATTTATGAATAATTCATGAATATATATATATATATATATATATATATATATATATATATATATACGAGAGTAAGTCAAAAGGTATCCGACCTTTCAACATAACATGTTTAAGCTTGTCACATTGCTTTCTGCTCATGCCTGATTATAGTTGGTACTATTGTGGTCACGTGATAGATGTTTGAGCTTGACCGCGCCACGGCCCTGTCGGCTGGGGCTTTAGAATACGCCGACTGCACCTCTGTAGAGGGGTAAGACCCCCCCCCCAATGAAGCGTCCTGTGTATGACGTTAAATTGCATCCAACAGCAAGGCCTCTGATCTGAAGGTTTTGAGGAGCGTGGAACCACCTCTTAATTGCTAGTGTTCCCAGGTCCACCTTGACCCGGGGTGGTAGCACCTGTTAGGGTCCCAGCTATGGGCAAATAGTGAACTCCTAGTTTTCCAAGTTTTACTCCCGTCCTGGGTATGAGGGTAAACTACATCCGCGTCCTGGGTATGATGGTAAACTACATCCGCGTCCTGGGTATGGCGATAAACTGCATCCAACAGCAAGGTTTCAGATAATGTTTTCAGAAAAATAATGTTGCCAGCTCTAAGTTTTTGAAACAATAATGTTGCCAGCTCTAAGTTTTTGAAACAATAATGTTACAAGCTATACTTTTTTTTGAAACAATAATGTTGCCAGCTATACGTTTTTTTGAAACAATAATGTTGCCAGCTATACGTTTTTTTTGAAACAATAATGTTGCCAGCTCTAAGTTTTTGAAACAATAATGTTGCTAGCTATAAGTTTTTTATTCTATACAAAATAGGCATTTAAAATTCATATAAACTGGATTTGGCATTAAATAACCCACAGTGGTTGATATGCCATAAGACCCAAACAAACAAACAAATTGACCGCGCCAGTTTTCTTGCTGCTGTTACAGTGTAAATATGGCCGCACCGCTAGTAGTTTGCACCAAGGAAGAACAATAAGCTGTGATGTAATTTGTCTGCTCAGAATGTGTGCCAGGGGCCGA
Source organism: Acanthosepion lycidas (assembly GCA_963932145.1). NCBI lineage: Eukaryota > Metazoa > Mollusca > Cephalopoda > Sepiida > Sepiidae > Acanthosepion > Acanthosepion lycidas. The sequence goes on from OZ010605.1 coordinate 70,300,757, forward strand.
AATTCATTGGTGGTTTTTAACATGATATGGCGATAGTGCACTACCATGTATAAGTCTGTATAAGTGGATGGAGAAGTTTAAAAGTGGCCGGACGAGAGGCCCGAGAAGGAGCAGGACGCCCGTCAACTTCCACCACTGACAAGAAGATTTTGCAACCTCGAGAGATGGTAATAGAAAACCGATGAGTTATTATCATTGTGCTTGAGGATGGGAATATTAGAATATTTTGGTTATACTAAGCACCACAATCCGGAAGTGATGGCTAAGCGCATCTTTTGTTACTGTCCATCTGCTCTGAGGTTCTGTGGGCGAGCTGGTTACTCACATGGAGCCCAAAAGCTTCATTGCCCTAGACCTTTATATATGCGACAATATGTCCCCTCCGTGAAATGCATGATTTTCCTTATAAAACCAACAGTAGCCAGAACGGTTGTGTGGCAGGCGAAACCTAATGCTGCACGAAGATCAGTTGTCTCACCTTGGACAGGTTTCATAATTCAAGCATCAGTTCAAATGACCAAAGAGAATTTCAATAATGGATAAGTAAAAGTGACAAGTCTTTTCACTTCTGGGAACGTTCTTCCAGGTTCTGATCAGCCTGTTAAAACGCAGCTGGCTGTGTGATCCGTCTATGACAATTCATTATTTCTTCTCTGCCTTACTTCTTTGCAAGCTAATATTTATAGTAAGTAATGCATAAATAGTTGACTGGCAAATGGGACTGATAAAATGATTATTGTTCATGCATATGTCTTGTATGAGAAAATAGTTTCATTCCTCGCTGGTACGCACTGCTAGCCGAGCGGCCATGTTTACACTGTAACAGCAGAAAGAAAACCGGTGTGATCAAGCTCAAACTTTGATCACGTGACCACAATAGTACCAACTATAAGCACGCATGAGCAGAAAGCAGTGTGACAAACCTAAATGTATGTAAAAGTGCGAATACATATTGACTTATCTTCCTGTATTATTATATACTTATTCTTTCCAAATGACATGATGTATTGTGTAACCTGAGAGGTACCCCTGGAGATATATTGACCTATTGTAAGAGGAGAATGCGTGTTTTTACCAAGGGTAGAAACGGACACATGGAAAGAAAGAAAGAAAGAAAGAAAGAAAGAAAGAACAGACAGACAGACGGAAAGAAAGAAAGAAAGAAAGAAAGAAAGAAAGAAAGAAAGAAAGAAAGAAAGAAAGAAAGAACAGACAGAAAGAAAGAAAGAAAGAAAGAAAGAACAGACAGGCAGAAAGAAAGAAAGAAAGAAAGAATGAAAGAAAGAAAGAAAGAAAGAAAGAATGAAAGAAAGAAAGAAAGAAAGAAAGAAAGAAAGAACAGACAGACTGACAGACAGACAGACAGAGAGAAAGAGAGAAAGAAAGAACAGACAGATAGAAAAAGCGAACGATTGTGAGAGTATAAGAGAGACTGGTAGTTAATGAGATATCTTTGTTGCGTATGTAGGGAGTAAAAAACTCTTTTTCACACCACCCACTCATCTGTAATATTGTGCATACATATGTAATATATATATATATATATATATATATATGTGTGTGTGTGTGTGTGTGTGTGTGTGTGTGTGTGTGTGCGTGTGTGTAGACAGAGATAGAAGGGAGAGAGATAGTGTCGAAACGCGGTTGAAGTAGAAGTACAGAAAGAGAAAAAGAGAGGAAGGAATGGACATAAAGAAAGAGAAATAGAGGGAGAGAAAAAGGCGAAGTCAAGAAACAAATATCTTCCTAAAGTTGTACGTAGATAATGAGATTAAGAGACTGTAATAGATAGATAGATAGATAGATAGATAGATAGATAGATAGATAGATAGATAATGAACGGACCGAAATAGATACAGAGAGAGAGAGAGAGAGATATGGAGACGAGATAGAGAGATAGATATTAACACTACCCACATATCTGCAATATTACTTGTGCATATATATGTAAAATATATATGTATGTGCGTGCGTGCCTGTACAGAAAGAGAGAGCGAGAGTCGAAACGCGGGTAAAGGCGGGCTTGAAAGGAGAGAAAAGCGGGACAACGTGAAACAGATATCATCGTAGATATGTGCGTAAATAATGAGATTAAGAGACTGTAATAGATAGATAGATAGATAGATAGATAGATAGATAGATAGAAACATGGAAATAGATATATAGATAATGAACAGATAATGAACAGAACAGATAATGAACAGATAGATAGATAGATAGATAGATAGATAGATAGATAGATAGATAGATAGATAGATAGATAGATATCAGGCAGACAGGTTTTGACACGCGAGAAGCTTTTAAAAAATCAGAAAGGAAATCATTGAAATGTTTTCACTCGTTGAGTCCAAGTCTGTCGTAAAACCCACAAAATAAACTCACTGAAAACTGATTTTCATTCCATTAAAATTTACTAAACTTCTATACACCAAAATGATGAGGTTATTATAGACAGTATAATTTTGCCACAGAATTTTGATATTATATAATCAAATTTGGATGTGCGTGTCATACAATGACCTCAGAACATATTTGCCCAAACGGTTATGCTCTTATAATTATTCTCGCGTGCTTACCCACGCATGCATTACTATATATAAATATATATATATGTGTGTGTGTGTGTGTGTGTGTGTGTGTGTGCACGAGCAGACACTCGCATATATACATATATATATATATATATATATATATATATATATATTAGGTTGGTGCAAAAATAATGTCGTTTTCTCACATATGTTACTAGTGAGAAAACGACATTATTTTTGCACCAGCCTAACATATATATATATATATATATATATATATATATATATATATATATATATATATATATATATATAAGAAATATACTCTTAAGGTGTGCTATATTTATGGAATAAAGTGCTCAATATCAGAGATAGAAAGTGTGTAAATATAAAAGTGAACATAGAAGTCAACACTTAGAGGCGACAGGATTGCATCGAGCATGAAACAGCCTGTCGCCTCTAAGTGTTGACTTCAATGTTCACTTGTAGTTTACTGGTACCAGCAAGCAAAAATATTTCTCCTCCCGATGATGGCCATTTTGGCCGAAACTAGTCGAGGAATCTAAATGAAATAATAATAAAAAAAAACGAAAGAATATTAATCTACAACCCTGTGTGTCTGAAGATTTTAATTTTTTAATATTTTTTTATTGTTCAAAAAAAAAAAAAATATATATATATATATATATATAGTAATCCCCCCCCAAATGGGTGCCTTGTGCCACATCTAAGCTACGCTTAGAAAATCATTTTGGGCACCTCGAGGCTGTGTAATGGTTAACAAGCTTGTCTTGCTAGATCAGTTACAATTGAGTAGTGAGTTCGATCCCCACTGGGTACCCCATACTTTCGGCTTTGTTCCACATCTACGCTGTGCTTAGAAAATCACCATATAGTCAGCCCCAGTTCCGGTGCAAGGGTTATGTGGACACCCACCGATGGGGGGGGGGGGGGGCACACAATCTACTACATTTCAATTGTCATAACGTAGTATTTATATGAAATAGAAATTTTATTGGAACCAAATTATGTACAATAATGGATCATATGCAATAATTACTAGTTGAACAACAATTCAACTAAAAAAAAATTTCATGCACTCATAATTGTCGTTAGTTTAATTTGTAACGTACATAAATGTTTGTAAAACAAAAAAAAAACAAATATTCATAAACTAGCGAGGGTCACAAAGCACTCCCCGGGGCCGGCAATAATGCTTACCGCCACCCCAGTCAGGCGGTCCGGGGTTAGTACGCACCGGCCGTGGTAGTCCCATCTATATCATGGCATTAATGACATAAATTACCTTTTATTGCCAAAATGAGAGCAGTTCTGGGACCCTAATGAAATATAAGACTTATTAGTTTATCAGTCTTCTGCCTCTGAAGTAATAACGGAAGGAGGTTTTCTCAAATACCAATATTTCCCAAGAGTTTGAAGAACGCATCACATTAACTGTTGCACAAGAGTTTTTGTTTTAGTTTTTGTTTTTTTGTTTTTTTTTTGCAAAATACAACACCGATCAATTTCCCTCTAAAAACGAGACCTTCAAACGAATAAATTCATTTATCTGAAGTGACTAAGATAGATAGATAGATAGATAGATAGATAGATAGATAGATAGATAGATAGATAGATAGATAGATAGAAAGGAACAGAATGAAATAGCCAAATATGAAACGGATATATATATATATATATATATATATATATATATATATATAGATAGATAGATAGATAGATAGATAGGTAGATAGATAGATAGGAACAGGCATATATAGATAGATATGAGTGAACTGGGATTGATGGGGACGTAGATAGAAAGGAACAGAATGAAATAGCCAGATATGAAACGGATATAGATAGATAGATAGATAGATAGATAGATAGATAGATAGATAGATAGATAGAATGAAATAGCCAAATATGAAACGGATATATATATATATATATATATATATATAGATAGATAGATAGATAGATAGATAGATAGATAGATAGATAGATGGGAACAGGCATATATAGATAGATATGAGTGAACTGAGATTGATGGGGACGTAGATAAAAAGGAACAGAATGAAATAGCCAGATATGAAACGGATATAGATAGATAGATAGATAGATAGATAGATAGATAGATAGATAGATAGATGTGGATAATAGCAGGTTGAAATAGATTCGAACTGTTTAAGGTTGATATATTGGATAAGTGATCGATGGAGATCCATTGTCCAATTGAGTTAATGACTACATTGAGTTAGACCTATGTCTCTCTTTCACTCTTTCTCTCTTTCTCTCTCTCTCTCTCTATATATATATATATATGTATATATATGTGTGTGTGTGTGTTTGTGTGTGCGTGTGTGTGCTAAAGACGACTGACATAGTGTTGCGAGTTTAAGCTTTTTTTAAATTTTTCTTCATGTTCGTTTAAGTATCTTCTTTTCCAGACACAGTGTGTGTAAAAACAGTCCAAAAGATTTACATTGCCGAGCGCTTTCGGCTATTCTTTTATCCATTATCAAGGGCGTTATTTATTTTTAACTGAATATGTACGTTTTATTTATGTGTCAGAAGTTACGCGTATGTTTTATTTTTCGAACACGGTCAGCTCATTGTGGCCGTGTTCGTAGTTAATGTTATTGGCTTTTCCTTTTTTATTATTTGGCCTTTCATTGTCTTTAATCTTTTTTTACATGTGGATGAGGCTATTAAACTTGTATTTTCTAATAGTGTGTTTCGAATGGAGTTTGATAGGTTTGCGTGTAGGTTTAAACACTCGCTCCTCTATTCATTAAGACATGTCAATGATAAGACATCTAACGGTTCCAAAAACTCATCTGAGGTAACCCTTTCTGCATTTCATCAGCTTGGGTGTTACTAACCTCCAGGAAAGTGACTCATTGTGCCTACTCGTGCTAACGTTCTCAGGTGACATGAAGTGGAAAGACCATATCGAATCTATTCCTAGGTCAGCTGCTAAGTAAATCGGTTCAATGCGTCGTACGATACGATTTTTTCCCCCGGAAACTATCTTACATACCTTTAAGTTTACCATTAATCCATGCTTAGAATATTGCTGCCATATATGGTCAAGTGACCTTTCTATTTAAATGAGCTTCTTGATAAGATCCAAAGAAGAATCGGCAATATTATTAGTCCTGATCTGGTCTCTCGGCTTCTGTCACTTGCCCACCGCTGTAAGGTTGCCTCTCTGTGTCTTTTTATAAATATTTTTATGGTAATGAAACACATCGCTATGGTAACTAAACTGTATGAATTTAGGCGAAATTCTAGACTGGCAAAGAGATCTTATCAATATACAGTTCTCTACTAACAATTTCTTTTCTCGCACGTCTGGCTTGTGGAACTCCCTTCCGGCTCCATACTTTCCAGCCAACTGTAATCTGATAGGGTTTGATAGTTTTGTGTGTACATTAATTACATGTCAGTGACAAGGCATTTAATGCTTCAAAAACTAAACTCCTTTATTAATAATCTGCGGGAATAAATAGAATAAATGGAAAGAAAAATTCGTGATCTAAAATGCTTAATTGATAGTAACATATGAAAAAACCCCAACAAATTCAGTGAGTTATGTGCCATGCGTGATACACGCTTCGGCGATCATGTATCTTTCGATACATGACTGACGAGGCAGATTTCTTCCCGCAGTAGGTTGCCATTTCTTTCTGATAGCGTCTCGGATTGTGAAATCGGAGAGCCGAATTCGAAATCCATTACATTCACTTACGTGCTAATACTCTTCTTCTCCCCCTCCACCTATGGATAAATAGTAGGACAAACCGGATTCTATAGCCTTGGATGGCACCTGGTCTACCCCGGAAAGAAATGCCAACCTACTGCGGGAAAAAATCTGCCTCGTCAGTCATGTATCAAAAGATACATGATTGCTTAAGCGTTTTTCACGCATGGCACACTGTCTGACCTCCAGATTACGAATTTAAAAATATTATAGTTTAAGAAATTGCCTTGGTTGTTTCTTTTTAGCGGCATATCGATTCCTCTATGGGTTATTTAATGACAAAATCTAAATATTTAGTAAGCAATTCTTATTTTTTGGAAATCATAGAAGTCTTACTAATTAACCCATAGTTGGGGAGAAAACGTAGATACCTATCGTTCACAATGGTTTTTGCGCAATGTTTAAAATGAACCAAACTGGAATTAGAACTCGGATCGCCCATTAACAATTGCATTTGATCATTACACCACCCGCACATCCAAGCTTACAGGACTTGCTATTCCAAAACAATCACCCATCTAGGTACTGGCCAGGCTTAACGTTAGTGATAGTACGGGACCCGGTGTTGCAATGTGATGTGACCGTAAGCCCGTTTAAGAAATAATGTTCTATGAATATATTTGTTTTGACTTCCATAGGTGGGTAAATTTACAATGATTTTATATAGCAAACTGGACCCACTATTAACTTAAATATATTTCATTATATTCAGGATCTGGAATGTCTGATCTTCCCCTTTGTGCAAATTAACTGAAACAAATGCTTCAGGTTCCTTTCTTTCACCTTTCGGTCAGTTTCAGACCCCACTGGAGTCAGACGGTGTAATTGATTTCTGTTTTGTTTTGTTTTTTTTCTTAGATTAGGTCATTTGCAGTGGTGTGCTGTAATATGAATCAATTTTCGGGGTGTATGATGAAATTTCTTTGGTCTTGAAAAATATTGCGTCGTCCATGATTGCATCAGATCTTTATCACGCCCAGACACTATTGTCTCGACTGTCGATTAGTTGTCCTACAGGCATTGTCTGCGATGGACGTTTCTCCAAGGAAGCTTACAAAAACTGTATCGCTGCACGAACACATTGGTATGGCTTACCAGTGAGTAAATCAAAGTACTATAGATTGGCCCGGAAACTCCCCTAATTTAAATCCAATCGATAATCTGTGGTCAATCTGCAAGGATCGGCTTCGTGGAATGGATATACGAAGTACATACACATGCACTGGATCAGGTTTCATTGGAAAAAAAAAAAATATATATAAAGTAAATAATAACGGAATTATTCGTTTTGTTTTAATTAATTTACACAAGGGTGTATAGTAATATGAGATAATATTGAAAAATGGTTATTTCTGGTCGAAGTGTTTATTGCACAAATCTAGCAGAAATATATTTTGTAGATGTCTTTTTATCCTAGCAATCTCTAGTCACAGTTACATATGCCAACTGTATTCTCGAGGCAAAATGATTCTAATTTTAAATGACATATGCCAACAGGTATTCTTAGGGTAAAGGCATATTTACCTAGAGACATTCCCTAGTTAAAAGTACCTCTACCCTGATATTGCGTGGTTAAAAGTACATTTACTGAAAGAAAAAGGCATCGCTTGACAAACATTATCTGGGCGAAAGAATGTATACCAACTGACATACCCTAGTTAAAAGTATCTTTCCTACCAGACCATAAATGATTACATATGCATCTACCAAATAATATTCACAAATTAAGAAGATTCATCATTACACACATTCTCTGGGTAAAAACTGTGTTTTATGGAAGCAATAGTAACTCTAAAGTGTACTATATCTCAATACTGAATTACTACTGTTTCTATACAACTTAAAATATAAACACAGAAAAATATGCTAGCAACAAACACTTTGATGGTGGTAAATGATACTTTGGACACACATAGTTTGATTTGTTTCTCATGACCCGTTGTCGGTTACTTAAAGCGGAAATATACAGGGTGTCCATAAAGTTCGTGTGCACTTTAAAAAATGTATAACTTTACTAGCAGCATGGCCCGGCGTTGCCCGTGCTTGATTCAAAAATCTTACTACTCATACAGCAATCGCTTTCACTTCACTTAAAATATTTTTGCCCTTTTTTGCCTTTAAAGGAGTTCCCTTTGCCGTGCTGATGTTGCTACATGTCTTACTTCTTGCCTATCTCACACTGCGAATTTTTTCTAAGCTCTATACTAAACATTAAATCTATTACGAAAAAAGAACTAAACAAAATGGACACAAAACGATCAGCTTTAAAAAAGAACTCGTAACTGGAAAAACCGAATGAAAAAAGAATGTTAACAACAAATACTTTTTCACACCGAACCCAGTTCTGCGGAATCAGAATCAACGTTGAGTTTAAGCAAGCGAATGAGCCAATTGGAGTAAAGTACCATGCAGATTTAATTTTTTCCCACTTGTGACGAATGCTATCGATTTTTTTTTTTTTTTTTGCATGCTAACATACTAGTTAACATTCGTGTCAGTCAGCTGTTGGCTCTCACGCTGGCCAATAGAATCTTCCTGCCTATTCTTGGCAGCCAGCTATAGGCTCTCACACTGGCCAGTAGAAAATGGCCGCAAATTACATGAAAACTGCCGTAGAAGCATGAAAAAATCGATTATTTCCACTATCGATGGGAGTTGGGAAATGCAACGTTGGTCTTGGCCTTCCGCTAACTTGGAGCATGTGCATGTAAATTTTGGTGCAAATCCGTCGAAAATTGTGGCCGTGCATTCGTTACACACACACACACATCCTGCCTTTTATAGATAGAGATTTGTATTTGCGATAGAAATAATTTTTTAAAAGGATTAGAAAGAAGTAAATCTATATTTTTTAAGGTTTTATTGAAATTTTATTTAAGTTTCCACATGTCCTCCATCATTAGCAATACAAAGGGTAATACGATTTTGCAGTTCACGGAAAACATTTACCAACTGATTTACAGTAATGCCTGAAATTAAATTAGTTATTTTAGCTATACTTAAAACTAGGTACATTAAACTTTATAATATTTTTTACAGATTATTTCTATCGCAAATACAAATAAAGTTATAATTTTTTCAAAGTGCATACGAACTTTATGGACACCCTCTATTTTTGAAGTGAATATTGCAATAAAAAATCTTGCGAACACAAGTCCCCTTGGTAAAGATATAAATCCATCTCCTCTCCACTACCTATGGGTTAAATATTAGAATTTGTATTTGTAAAATTCATTGTTATTCTCAATAAATTGTTATTACAATATTGCAAAGAAGAATTATTCTTACTGTACAAAAAAATATGTTTCGGCTCTAAATTATCCAAAGACATCATTTTAATGATTACGCATTCAAGCGTAAAAAAATGTTTTCTGATACATTCGGATTCTATCTACACGTGATATCACAGGTAGGATTGATTTAGCAAAGACATATTTCTGATGATTATATATTCAAGTCTAGCACGTTTACTGACACAGCTAATTCTACCCAAATGTGATACCACAAGTAGGTTGTATTAAGTAAAGTCATCATTATAATGATTACATATTCAAGCTTAACAGGATTTTTTCAGAAACAGCAAATTCTATCTACACGTGATAGAACAGGGAGGATATATGAAACAAAAGAACCACTTTAATGATTACAGATTCAAGCGTGACAAGTTGCTTTGTAACACAGCTGCCGGTAGAATGAAACAGAATTCCGGGTTATATTAACAATTCGCCCTTGCATGGAGTATTGCTACCATATATGGTCTGGTGCCCCTTCTGTTTGCCTCGGGGTTCTTGATAGGCTCCAGAGGCGGATATACAATATATTAGGTTGGTGCAAAAATAATGACGTAATAATGTCGTTTTTTAACGTCAAAAAACGACATTATTACGTCATTATTTTTGCACCAACCTAATAGTTGGCACTGCTCTGGCATCTCGTCTACAGTCACTTTCTCACAGACGCGCAATCGCCCCCTCTGTCTGTTCTACAAATACTTTCATGGAAATTGCTCCGAGGAGCTGCATTCGCTGGTTCCCAGTCGTCATGAGTTCAAGCGCCCTACGAGGCTGGCATCCCGCTCTCACCCCTTCACTGTCGAAACTCCTAAATGTAGCCGTCTCTTCTACTCTAATAGCTTCATGTCACGCACCTCTCGCCTGTGGAACTCCCTTCCCTATTCCTGTTTCTCTGTGAGCTATAATCTTCAGATATTCAAGTGTAATGTCAATCGACATCTCAAGTTGCCTTGATCTATCCACTACCCACCTCCTCATCCTTTCTTCTCACTCCTATTTGATCTAAATTTTCTGTAACCCCTTGCGTCCTAGTGGCTTCCCGCCTTGCTTGGGGTGAAATGCTTTAAAAAAAATATAAGCTTCGAAAGAATTTGTAATTTATGTTGTCAGAACATCAGCATTTTTGTTATTGCCTCTTCCTTTCTTTTATGTGCCGTGTCCCTTCAGGACGTAGGCGATCATGGCTCTCCACTTCCTCCTATCCCTCTAGTTCTCACTAAGTTTTGTCAAAACCTCATCGTTGCTCGTATGTTCGATCCATGGTATCCTTAGCATCCTTCTGTAGAATCATATCTCCAACACTTTGCTTCCGCTTATATCTTTTTCCTTCTATTTGACCTTTGAGTATCAGATTCTCCAGGCCCTCTTTTCTCGCTACGTGTCCCAGAAATTCCAGCTGTCTCTTCCTGGTGTTAAGTATAAGCTTCCTCCTTGTTTGCATCCTCTCCAAAACCTCATCGCTGCTCGGTCCATGGTATCCTTATCATCCTTCTGTAGAATCATATCTCCGCCAGGTATGTCATGCTTTGCTTTCTCATGTCTCCTTTTCCTTCTATTCGACCTGAGGGTATCAGATTCTCCAGGCCCTCTTTTCTAATTACGTGTCGCAGAAATTTCATCTACCTCTTCCTGGTGTTAAGTATAAGCTTCCTCCTTGTTTACATCCTCCCCAAAACCTCATCGTTGCTCACATACTCAGTCCATGTTATCCTCAGCATCCTTTTGTAGAACCATACCTCCGTTGCCTCGAGTCTCTTCTTTATCTTTGTTCAATATTCGCTGCCGTAAAGGAGGACAGATGTCACGTAACAGCTCGGTACTCTTTTCTTTGTTACCAATGAAATCCTCCTGTCTCGTAATATTTTGCCTAGCTTTTGGAACGCGTCTTTTGGCCATCCTAATACGTCTTCGGATCTTAGCGTCGCTCTTACCGTCGTCTGTCAAAACAATACACAGATTTACGCACCTGCTTGATTTCCCCGGCCTGTAAATCGCATTTCGGGCTCATCCTTTTACTGATGACTAGGCATTCTGTCTTCTTGTATTTTATGCTTCATCGCTTCTTCACGCTCTCTTCATTACCTCCTGTAGGTGGTTTTGTAATTGCTTACAGATCACTAATTCATCACTCATACGTTTATATTTAATGTTTGTCTGCTTTAGTTAACTGCCTGTTTTGGATAGTCGGGAAAATTCCTACAGTAATTGATTTACCTAACCTGGCGCTACCAATTCTCAAGTTAGAGTGTTTGTTTTTTTTTTGTTTTTTTTTTTTTGGGGGGGGGTTACTCACTCGTTTACTTAAGCTTTTCAAGTTTGTACCGAATTCAACTAATAAAATATTTGGACACTTCAGTATGTGATAATGGCTAACCAGCTCATCCAGTCGAACAATTAACGCTCTATTTGCTGCCTGTGGATCTTCTTTTACGGTTACCCCTCAGAATGTGGCCGTTCGTAGGTCTCCACACCTTCCTGTTCTTTGTAACTCTCAGCAACACTTGTTCATCTATCACCCCTTTCAGTCCCTGCTCTGCCATTCATCTGCATAAATTCGTTAGGTACTTTATTCGATGTTTTCTTCTGTCCTTTTTCTCTTACGTATGCCTTGTGAATGCTAAATTCGCCAAGCCTCCTTCCTCATTATATGTCGTAGAAATCTCAACTTTCTCTTTCTGATTTTATACAGACGTGTCTTTTTTGTTCCCATTTTCTATAAAACTTCCTCGTTGTTCACATGTCCTGTCATATAATCTCACTATTCTTCTGTAGAACAGCATCTCTGTTGCCTCACACCTTCTCTTCCTCTGTGAGGAGATTTTTCAGCATTTACTGACATATGGGAAAAGAGATATGACATACTAGTTCGGCACACTTTCCAACGAAAATTTCCTATATCATAATACTTTGTTTAGTCTCTGGAAGGCATCTTCCGTCAACCTGATACGACACTACCTTGATTCTTAAACGCGTATAACGTCTTGATTCTGATGTTCCTAATATAATACCTTTAGTAAAATCTATTCCCATTTTTTATCTTCATCTGTATATATATATATATATATATATATATATATATATATATATATATATATATATATATATACAGAGGGTATCTGTGTGCCTCTGTGTCTGTTTGTCCGTGTGATACCTTTTCACCCGAGATCCATCCAATACATTGTACAATGTAAGAGATAGGTTCGTAGCGTAAAAATCGATAATTTTTTTTAAAAAGTCACTAATCGATAAAGCCTATCAAAAATCGATAAATTCAACTTTTTTCCTCCGATTTGGTTCAAACTTGGCGTGTAGGTTACCTACATCATGACAAGCTCAACAATACCTCATTTTTATTTCTACGCCACTACGTTCAGCGAAAAGCCGCGAAAAACGAAAAATCGATTTCAACACAAATAGATTTTAACATAAATTTTAAACTAAAACTCCCTCGATTTTCAAGCAATTTAATATGAACTTCACTCAATTGAAACCAACAATAAGTTGATTGTTTAACAGTAATTTAACTTGATAATTTAGCCCAACCATGTAATAAAAACACGCGTATATCGCAAAAAATGGTTTTACGTGTTTCTTTCTTATTTTTCGTTGATCTTTCAAGCAATTTTCATCAAACTTAACAATTGCTTTATAAATGTATCCTCTTTTACATCCCTCGTAGCAAATTGACAAATTGAATTTCAAAACATCCAAAATATTTGTGGTCTGAAGTGGGTCTTCATGTTGCCTGTTTTACCCCTTCAAGTCCTCGGCTAACTTTGATTGAATAAATACAGACTACTTCTGTTATATCAGTAACTGCATTAATTCAAAATGTTGCTTACTGAAAGTAATTTAAAGTATTTGATGAAGATAGACTCTTTTATATCTAGTGATGATGCTGTTTTTGCTCCATTCAAATTGAACGCTTTTTTCTGATCGACCAGCTGGGGATGCTAGTAAGATATATTCCTCCAATAAAATACTACGAAAACACGAAAGTAGATAGGTTTGCCTATCGTCCGGCTCACACTCCTCCCCGGTCATTTGAAAAGCAGTAGAGGTTTATCTCTTGTTTATTTTGATAGGTTTTCAGTTTCTTCTAAAGTCGACTTCAACTCTATATTTCTAACGTCTCCTCCAAAACTTTGATTTTATTTACTATATATACATAGATAAATTGACGAACTGGAGAACGCTGTTAATAACTGTTCCCCTGATGTCAATGAGATCGATGAAGGCTTCCTCCAAAGACCCTCTCCTCGGTACTGCCCAGTTTTTAAGTATATTAACTACATAAGACATTCTCAAGTGTTGGTTAAAACATCTGTCCATTCAATAGTGCTGCGATATTTGGTCTGATTCTCCTGCTGTTCATCTCGAAGTTCTTGACAAAATCCAAAGAAGGATAGGCAATGTAATCGATCTTGACTTGGCATCTCAACTTCACTCACTTTCTCACCGACCTGACGTTGCTTCCCTCTGTCTATTCTCCAACTATTTTCATGGCATCTTCTCTGATGAGTTTTTACCCTGGTGCCGTGATTACATGAATTTAAACGTGCTACTAGATTGGCATTTAGATCCCACTCTTTTACTATTGAAATAGCTAAATGAAATCGCCACTTCTACTCCAGCAGTTTCGTTTCTCGTACTTTCCGCCTGTAGAACACACTTTCGTTTACTTGCTTCCCTGATCACTAGAATCTTCAAAATGGTTAGGGCAAAATTAATCGCCATCTACTATCTTCTTGAATCCTGTTCATCTTTTGTTCTTCCCTCAATCCTCCCTGTATTCAGTATTTTCACTCACTTTCACTCCCTGTAACACCCTGCTTATTAGTGGCATTACCGCCTTCCTTTGGGTGAAATGATTGAAAAAGAAGTTCGTTTGGTTTTTTAAATAAACTTTCTACTTAAAAAGCGAACGGACTTTTTGATTAACCTCGCTATATATGTAGACTATATCACGGTTTATAGGAGCTAGATGGACAGAACATGGCAGCTAACCTCTCTTTTGACTTTGTTTACACAGCCCAGTAATACCTCCAAAACCAAGCTAGTAATGTTTTATCCTCACCCAGCCGATTCTGAGTCAGAATCAACCGTTGTCTGCTACAGGTATTCCCAACATTTTTTGCGTCATCGCCCATTTTCACATGGGAAGATTTTCTGCTGCCCACCCAATAAGTAAATAGTAAATATTTAAAAGCATACCAAATTTGCTTGGTGAGAGTTTGGCTCATACACTGACTTTATGATACAGTAAAATATATCAAAGGGAGATAACAAATAACGTTGATTTACCTTGAAGCTGCTACTGCTACTGTATTGAAGAATAAACGAAAACAACCTTGACCATTGAAAACTATATTTATAATTTATTTTAACGGACAAGATTAGTTTTATGGTTAGAGTTAGCACTTCAAGTGGTGATAAAAAATTAAATATGTTTCATAATTGTAAAATTAAAAAGAATATACACTATAAGCAACTAATAAAAACTATTATATTTTGATCTTCTTTGTCCTTATGTACCGTGTCCTTTCAAGACGTAGGTGATCATGGCTGTCCAGTTCCCTCTATCCCTTTTGGTTCTCAATAAGTTTCGTCCCTCTGCCAACTCCCCCAGACCACGTTCTGCTATCCACTTGCTTAAGCCCGCCAAGTATGTCATGCATTGCTTTCCCTTATCTCTTTTTCCATCTGTTCGACCTGTGAGTATCAGATTCTCCAAGCCTTCCTTTCTCATTACATGTCCGAGAAATTTTATCTGCCTCTTCCTTATTTTAAGAATAAGTACAAGCAACTAATAAAAACTCAGCGAATAATTTTTGTTCTTCTTGGCCCTCCCTTATCTGATCCGAAAATAAAATATTATTTCATCTGAAAAACTATTTGAATGTCAATGACCTTTCTTAAAATTATAGAAAATACTAAAATATTCGTTGTTTCCAGGGAAATTTAGATCTTATCTAGAAATGTGAACCAGTTATTCCCTTGCAGCTTCCGGTTTAGTTTTTGTTTGTTTTTTGTACAGTTTTATTGTATATTTACTTTGAATATTTTTTGGGAGGTAGCATTTGTTGAAATACATTTTTAATATTGAAAATCCTATATTTCTCACTAAGATTTCCAATTGTTAACCATTTTCTGTTCATTTGCTCATCGCCCACCCAACAGTTGAAATCACCCAACGGTGAGTGATATCACCCGGGTTAGCAAACCCTGTTTTAAAACAAAGATTCAGTTACGCTTTCTGACCGAGAATTCATCTTATTATTTTGCTTGCTTCTGTATAAATCTTCCATTCGTCCGTGCATTGAATACTGTTGCCATATCTGGTCTTGTGCTCCTGCTGTACATTTCGAGATTCTTGGCAAAATCCAATGACGGATCTGTAATGTAATCGAACTTGAACAGGTTTCTCGGCTTCAATCTCTTTCTCACAGACGTCATATGGCTTCTCTCTGACTGTCCTAGAAATATTTTCATCGCAATTGCTCTGGTGAGCTTCTTTCCCTGGTGCCCTGAATACATGAATTTAAGCGTCATGCTAGATTATTATAAAATACTTATAAAAATCCTTTGGTAAATGTTTGTTACTGGTTCATAAATTGACATTATGATGTAAAAGTACTAAAGAGAGTTAATATACACCAATGACTTCTACTACTACCATATTAATAAACAAACGAATTCAAAATTGACCATTGATATATATATATATATATATATATATATATATATATATATATATATATATATATAATTTAGTTTTATGATCAAGGTTAGTTTTGTGGTTATACTAAGCAACTTATAAAATCTCAGCGAATAATTTTTGTTCTTCTTGGCCCTCCGAAAATAAAAAGTTATTTCGTCTGAAGAACTATTTGAATGCCATTGACCCTTCTTAAAATTATAGAAAATACTAAAATATTCGTTGTTTCCAGGGATATTTATATCTTATCTAGAAATGTGAACCAGTTATTCTCATTTAGTCTGCCCTTTTTTTTAAATTTTTGCATTTCTCCTTTGATTTTTTTTACGAGTAGCGTATGTTGACATATATTTTTAATACTCAAAATCCTATATCACACACCAATATTCCCAATCCGACACTATTTTCTGTTCAGTTGCTCATCGCCCACCCAACAGTTGAAAACGTCCACGGGTGGGTGATATCGCCCAGGTTGAGAAGGCCTGTTCTGGTGAAATGGAAGCTCACGCATGACATCAAGTAGAACTCTTGTATACGATCCACCTCTAAAGATGTTGGAAAATATATCCCTCTGTCATTATGTTTATAAGAGCGAGATCGGACCAAAAATGGGGGATTGCTGCCGCATCTCACGCGGAGCAGTTCTATCTTCACTTTCCAAACTCGACCGCACTTCCCGACAGTGAAACTCCCTTCCTCTTACTTGATCCACGTCTTTCTCTTTATCCTTTTCCTCAAAAAAGCTTTGTGAGTGATGATTTATTTTTCCACCCATCAACCACTTTCCCACAGGCGAAACGGTTCTATCTTCTCACTAATCGGTCGCGTTTTCCCCGCCTGAGTCCATCCTTCACATCTACAAATCTACCATTCACCCTATCATTGAATACTGCTGTCATATATGGTCTGATGCTTCCACTGTTCATCTTGTGGTTATCGACAAAATCCAAAGACGGATATTCAATGTGATTGGTCCTGATCTGGCATCTCGACTCCAGTCACTTTCTCTTAATGTGACTTCCCTCTAGCTTTTCTATAAATATTGCCATGGCATCTGCTCTAACGAGTTACTTTCACTGGTGCCCCGACCGCATGAATCCTCATACTATGCAACCCTTGCAACTTCGTAATACACACTTGATCCCTAAATGCATGCAGACAGACAGACAGATAGATAGATAGATAGATAGATAGATAGATAGAAGCTAGAAAGAAAAGATTTCGGGATGATCTCACCCCTTCACTGAAGAAACCGTTAAGTGTAACCGCCTCTTCTACTTTAACATCTTCTTTTCTTGCACTTCCCGACTGTGAAACTCCCTTCCTCTTCCTTGCTTCTCTGATCGCTATAATCTTCAAATATTCAAATGTAATGGAAATCGAGATCTTCTGATGACTTGATCCTGATCCAGGTCTTTCTCTTTATCCTTTCCTCAAAATACCCCTCTTTATTTTTGCTCTCACTCTCTCTAACCCCTTCCGTGCTAGTGGCACTCCCGCCTTGCTTGGGGTGAAATGCTTAAAAAAAGATGTTCGGACGGACGACATTATTTGGCTCTACTTGCCTATATCTTTACAGCTAAGACCCGCAAGGTTGACTTATTTTCATTCATATTCATTGGTAAAGATTAAGTTCCACTCAGGCAGCTTCTTCGCCAGAACTGTTGCAATATAGGAAAAGAGTACTAAACTTTTACATGATATCTGTCCTCCTGTATGACAGGGAATGCTGGGCAATCTCCTCAAAGATGACAAAGAGTCTTGAAACAACAGAAATGTGTTTCTACAGAAGGATGATGAGAATACCATGGACACCCGATAGGAAGCTTCGCTGATAACAACAATCATAACAATTACATATCCTCATACTATGCAACCCTTGCAACTTCCTTATACACACTTGATCCCTCTCCATTCATAAACCCTCTACTTTGAGTGCCTCTCAGGCCTTGTATTTGGTGAACAATAATAATAAAGCAAAAATCAAATCTGATAAACATGAAACCGCAACAGATATGGAATACGACCACATCACATTGAAATACATACGATTACCGAAGTTAAGCAATGTCGAATCTGCTCGGTGCCTAGATGAGAGATCGATTAGGAATACCATGATGCGCAGATGGAGTAATCGATAATTACTCGGATTTGTTAATCGTAAAGCCAAGTTCCAATTTCAATTAGGTTCGTTATATTCACTTAGGCGTAAATCCCCTATGAATATATCTCTTATTCCCCACCTATGGGTTAATTATTTTAGACTGGTTTCGCTAAATCATTATTATCTCCACTCCCACACCCCCAATATTATTACAATCTAAAAATATTTTCTTGTTTTAAAACCGTAAAAATCAATAAAAACATCGGATATAAATAGAAATATGGAACTCCATGATTTCCACTCAAACACGGAGGATAGATAGATAGATAGATAGATAGATAGATAGATAGATAGATAGATAGATAGATAGATATTAATAGGCTGGGATAGATAGATAGATAGATAGATAGATAGATAGATAGATAGATAGATAGATATTAATAGGCTGGGATAGATAGATAGATAGATAGATAGATAGATAGATAGATAGATAGATAGATAGATATTAATAAGCTGGGATAGATAGATAGATAGATAGATAGATAGATAGATAGATAGATAGATATTAATAGGCTGGGATAGATAGATAGATAGATAGATAGATAGATAGATAGATAGATAGATAGATAGATAGATAGATATGAATCCGAGATAGAGAGATAGGTATTAACACTCACTACCCACACATCTCTAATATTGCTCGTGCATATATATGTAAAATATATGTGTGTGTGTGTGTGTGTGCCTGTGCACAGAGAGAGTCGAAACGCGGTTAAAGGCAGGCCTGAATTCAACCATTGAGTTCTAATAGAAAGGGAGAAAGAAAGGAAGAAATCGACATAAAGAGAAACAGAAAGAGAGAAACAGATATCGTAGATTTGTGCGTAAATAATGAGCTTAAGAGACTGTAATAGATAGATAGATAGATAGATAGATAGATAGATACATACATACATACATAGATTTCACGATTAGATAAAATTCTTCTTTCTAATAGTTTTTCAGGGTCTTAAAATATTTTTAAAAAATGAAAAGAAAAGCAAAATAAAATACAAAATCGAAAGATGTTGGCAAAAGAGAAAACAAGAAAAATAACAGCAAAAAATGAATGCACTAAAATTCCAATCATTTTACTCTCAACCTGTTGGCATTTAACCCAGTTCAGCTTCTCGTTAATTTCCATTCTAAATGCATGCAACTCTTTATTTACTGCTTTCAACTTACTTACTTACCTTCACCAGGTGAGATGTTCTTCGTTAGCCTGAAATCAACCCTACAACTAGTCAACATGTCAGGTTTCACATCAGCGCCGTGCTTTAGCGAAACATATAAATAGTTGTCAAATCTGGGCTTTTGGTGATTGCATCAGAATTATATGTAGATATTGACAATAAGAGTATAAAGATAAGAGTAGACAAGGATAGATAGATAGATAGATAGATAGATAGATAGATAGATAGATAGATAGATAGATAGATAGATAGATACGAACAGACTAAGATAGATAGACAGATAGATAGATAGATAGATAGATAGATAGATAGATAGATAGATACGAACAGACTAAGATAGATAGACAGATAGATAGATAGATTGATAGATAGATAGATACGAACAGACTAAGATAGATAGACAGAT
>OZ010605.1:70323306-70328306 GCA_963932145.1 Acanthosepion lycidas
ACACACACACACACACACACACACACACACACATATATATATATATATATATATATATATATATATATATATAGAGAGAGAGAGAGAGAGAGAATATTAGTGGTAAATATACATATATATGCAAAATCCACAGGTGCATATACACACATGTATATTTTTTGAATAAAAAATTCCGACAGGATAGAATCCAGGTAGAACTCAATGTCCAGGACAGAGTAAGGATATAATAAAAAGGCTTAAACACTAATATTCCATGGTCATAATTTATTCCATTGGACTCGTAAATACAATCCAATTCATCAGACCTATAAATTCTTTCTTAATTTGTAGGTCTGATGAATTGGATCGTATTTACGATTCCAATGGAATAAATTATGACCATGGAATATTAGTGTTTAAGCCTTTTTATTATATATATATATATATATATATATATATATATATATATATATATATATATATATATATATATGCATACGGTAGATGGCGCTGTGTTATCGTGTAGACAAACTTATATTCGTATACATTTGAGGCTAGCCTACCTTGGCTCTTACAATATTTTACCATTCCTGCAGATCTTCTATTATTACACAGTGGTATATCTGATATCAAAACTGATGGAAACAAAAAGGAAAAAGAATCTAAATGAAATCGGCAAGATTATATTAAAAAATTAAATTTAAAAATGTTTTAGTTTAAGCGATTTTTAAATCAAAAATATTTGAAAATTTGAAAGATTTATAGGTTTAAAACGAAATTTTTAAATTTAAAATTCCCAGTATTCCTTATTCGTGCGCATGTGTAGCTGAACCAAGATAACAAATTTAGTCGGATTTAGTACAAACTTTGGAAGCAAAGCACAAAAGTCCATATAAACATAAGTCCTTCGTTTTTCGAGTTATGTTTAAAGGAAGTTTACGCTAGATGGCACTGTGATGTAATGAGGACTAGGTTACATTTTTCATTCGTGTATATTTGTGGCTAGTCTGTCTTCAGCGTTTAACGCCTGTAGTAGTGAGTTAGCTGAGAAGTGTTCCGTTTAACAATGGCAGAATATTCATATCGTGAGAAGGCAGATATGATTTTTACATACGGCCATGCGAATAGTAATAGACGCATGGCTTCTAGACTGTATAAGATTCCGTTTCCAGGCCGAAGGTAGCCGAGTCATCCAACCTTTAATGTACACGAATATATATATATATATATATATATATATATATATATATATATTATAATTATTTTTTTAAATATGATTCCATCGCTACATAAGAGTTCTCATGTTTCAAAAACAGGAGATAAAAACTTCAATTTAATTATAAAAATGAAATTGAATTAAATTATCAAGCTCTGTTTCATCTTCAAGCGAAAGTTTTTTGGAATTACTAATCTTGAAATTTACATGCTTATAAATTTGCGTAAATTTCAAGATTAGTTATTCCAAAAAAAATTCGCTTGAAGATGAAATAGAGCTTGATAATTTAATTCAATTTAATTTTTATAATTAAATTAAAGTTTTTGCTCCTGTTTTTTGAAACATGAGAACTCTTATGTAGCGATGGAATCATATTTTTTTTTAAATAATTATAATTTAGGCTCTACTTATGCACTGTTTTTTTTTTAAAATAAAAACAAAAATATTAAAGAACTTCGGATTATTTACCTAACGTGTTCTTTCCTATTATTCTATATATTTGCAAACACACACACACACACACACACACATATAAATATATATATATATATATATATATATATATATATATATATATATATATATATACATATATATATATATATATATATATATATATATACATACATATATATATATATATATATATATATACATATATATATATATATATATATATATATATATATATATATATATATATATATACTGGTGGCACAAGTCAGGTACTGATTAAAATTTTACATATTTATGTTTATACCTTACTGCGATGATAGTGGAGAGGTCTATTTTATTTAAGAAATGCACCTAGTAATGCAACTAGTAACTTAAGACAAATAGTAGTTAATACCAAAATATTATTTAGTACTTATGATAAAGAAAGCCTCAAAATGTTCGATTATTATTATGAAAATGGAACAAGCAGCGTTAAATAAAACTATTCCAATACAGAAGACGATATTTTAAAATGTGTATAAAGTATTTAAAATGCATATAAAATAATTGGGTCTAACCATATTTAATCGTTTTTCTGTTGCCCGCAACTTTTGTAGAAGCTTCATGCAGATGAAGATACACGCATGTTTACATTTGAAATGTAACTTTTCGGGAAAATGCCAGGATGAGGCTGAAAAAAACCTTAAACTACGATACTGAAAACATTTAGCTCTTGATGATGACAGCCTCAGGAAAAAAAAAGGGGGCCACAATTTATTCCCAATATTTATCTGGATGTTTATTTTGTTTTATTTGTTTTGTTCTTAATCGTTTCACCCCAAGCAAGGTGGGAAGCCACTAAGACGCAAGGGGTTACAGAAAATTTGGAGCAGGATCAGACAGGAGTGATAGAGGAAAGGATTAGAAAGATAGTAACAACTGATTTTAAACTTTGAAAAATACAGTAAAAAGCTAAACAGTGCTTGTCGAATTACTTTGCTAAAACGTGTTTACATTTACACACACATACATACATATATATATATATATATATATATATATATATATATATATATATATATATATATATATATATATATATATATATATGTGTGTGTGTGTGTGTGTGTGTGTGTGTGTGTGTGTGTGTGCAGGGTGTCCATAAAGTTCGTGTGCGCTGTAAAGTTATTTTATTTATTTTGGGGTTAATGTGTTCACTATGTGTGCGTATATTGATATAAAAGTGGGCATTGAAGTCCTCACCTGGACGCGACAGCCCTTTTTTCCTGCTAAACGCAATCGTCCGGCTATGGGTGTTCACATATATTTTAGGCGGTAGATTTATGGAAAAAACATTTATCAAAAGAGATTAATTTTTTAAATTTAATTTAATTTAATTTAATTAATGAAAATGTAAATGAACACAAAATCATAAAACGTGGCAAAAACACATTAAAGCAGAAAGAGCGAAACTTTTATCTTTTAGAAGTTATCCTTTCGTATAATAATCTCTCACCCCCTCACTCTCTCTCTCCCGCTCTCCCCCTCTCTCTCTCTCTCTCTTTCTCTCTCTATCCTAACAAACACATAATATGTATGAATTAACTGTCACTTTTACGATGTGGCAACATTTTCAGGAAATGCTCTGGATTTTCAACGTTTCAGATTCGTAAAAAAGAAATTATGCTTTAATAAAAATTATATTTAAATTGTTCCAAATTTTAAAATAGAATTTTGGATAACCTACAGAAAGTGGGGTTTGAACCACATTTTAATTCTTTTCCCATTTTTACGTTTATCTTTACTCTTATGCCTATTAGAATTGCTTTGGGGGTTTGAGTATGAGTGTTTATTTTTAAACCCGCTTTTTTTGCTTTTTTTTTTTTTTGGCGCGGCGGGAGGAGTGCCTTGTCGTATAGTCCTTTGTTTTCATTAAAAATATATCCATTAGAGGAACGTTTACTAATCCTATAGTATTATTTTAATGACGATTATTTTTTAAAAGACACCATTATTAGAAACAGACTTTATGAATTTAAGCTTACTACTAAATTAGCAGCTAGATCTTAACAATCGCACAGTAGAAATGGCTAGATGTAACCGGAAGTTCTATGCTAACAGTTTCTTGTCTCACTCCTTTCATTTGTGGTATTCTTCCGGTTTCTCGCATTCCGGTCAATTTTGAACTTAAAAAATTTAAATGCAATGCCAATAGTTAGGTCATTTCTTCTTATTTTTTTTTATTGTTCTATCTCTTGAATCAGTCAGTTATGTGCCATGCGTAATACACGCTAACGAGGCAATTTTTTTCCAGCAGTAGGTTGCCATTTCTTTTTGTGGTAGACCAGTTGCCATCCAAGACTATATAACCCGGTCTGTCCGGCTATTTACCCATAGCTGGGTTGAGAAGAAGAGGATCCATACATTTCCCAAGGGTAATAACACGTAAGTGAATGTAATGGATTCGACTAGAATTCGAACTCGTCTCTCTGATTCCTCAATCCGTGCCTCCCTCTCTTTAATAATGTTTTGTTTTTTTGTTTTTTTCATATTCCCTCACACTCAGCAAGCCCTTGTGTTTTAGTGGCTTTATTTGCTTGGTTCAAGTGAAATGATTAAAAAAATTATTTTAGATGTAGTTGGGTTTAATAATTTTTATCATTGGAGAGATTTTATATAAATTTTGTAAGAGTAGATATACAATTGGAATATTTCTATATTCAATAATGAAAGAATAGGTGATTCTGATGATTCACCTCCAGCAAAGAAAGAAGCCAAAAGACATGTTAGACATTTTCATAACGGTCGTCTTCGAGTATAGAATCCAGAGATTGGCAGTGAATATTTTGGAGACAGTAGGAAAGCGTAGTTCAGGTTCGCAGTGGATATTTCGTAGCAAAGTAGCAGAGCGTAGTTCTTCCTTTTATCATCTTTGCCTGTTAAGTTGGCACTGGTCCTTCTGTAGGGTAAACAAAGATGGCCGCCTTTATACACGACAGATACAATGTTCTGCGGCTTCTGATTGGTTAAACTTCTATTGGTAGACTATAAAGGAAGTTAAGTCATCTGGATTGTCTCACTAGTCCTATATATATATACCCAAAAAACCGTAACAAGACATTCGTCCATGCATTGAAGATTTCTGTTGAATCACGTCTAGTGCTTCGGCTATGTATTTAGAGATTCAGATTGCTATGTTATCCGTCCTGACCTGGCATCTTGTCTTCAATTATTTTCCCAATGTCGTAACGTAGTTTCCCTGTGCCTTTTCTATAAATGTGTCCATGGTAATTCTTATGATCACCTTTCCGCTTTGGTATCTCGATTTTACGAATTTAATTACAGTATTAGATTGAAAAACAGGTCACAA
>OZ010605.1:70333306-70455806 GCA_963932145.1 Acanthosepion lycidas
CTCATTCGGCAGTAATTAACAATCGCCTGATTAGATGCATTGATATGCATTGAAACACGACTGCAATTGTGTAACGATTTTGACATGTTTTCGGTGTAATATCCTATATATATATATATATATATATATATATATATATATATATATATATATATATATATAAGGGAGATTATACTTGATCCAACGAGAGAAACGTGTATATTTTAAAGAGAAAGGAGAAGCTGTAAACGTTTTTGTTTATAATGTTGATTTTTTATATCATACTGTATTTTCCAAATATGGCTTCTCTTTAATATATATATATATATATATATATATATATATATATATATATATATATATAAATTTTCATTCACAGGCAGACTGTTTTTCTCTATCACAGCTCATCAGTGTGGCTAAACATCCGATTGCTCCAAGCCGGAATCGAAACCCAACTGACTCGGCAACAGTCGATTTTTCCCCTAAGCCATTGGCGCATGTTTGAGAGAAGGCAAATTTTGACGTCCTTATTCTGTGAATAAACACGCCAATGACTGACAGTGCTCAATTCAGGGAAGAGCTTATAATATTAATAGTATTAGTCATTGTTTACAAATTCGCACTTATCTCCCAGGAGTGCACAACCGAAAGGAACACATCACGTTAAAGCGTCAGTTTCCGTACGATCAGTAACCTACTTGCGTCCTAGTGACTTTATTGCCTTGATTGGAGTGAAATGATTTAAAAATATCTATTTCACGTTCTAGATCAGATTCGGACTTTCTGTTCCGTCGGTAGAACCGTATATAAGTCGACACCGCATAAAGCTTTTCCGAAAATATGCGGAAAAAGTTGCAAGAACGAGTAAAGAAAAAAGAACATTCATTATTAAAGTCTTATGCGTATTTTTGTTTTAATTATGGCTTACCGCCACATCACGTTGAAATACAAACTCGCTTACGCTCACCGGAGTTAAGCAACGTGAAACGTATTCAGTACCTAGATGGGCAACCACTCGGGAATACCAGGTGCTGTAAGCTTGGATGTGCGGATGGTGTAATGGATGATAGCTCGGAATTATTAATCGGAGAGGCGAGTTCCAATTTCGGTTGGGTTCGTTATATTCATTTTGGCGCATATACCCTTAGGAAAGGTATGAATCCACCCCTTCTCCCCCAGCTATTGGTTAATTAACATGAACGGCATGACTAACACCATAATAACACTCTGACAATTACTTTTTCATAGAGAAATAACTTTATTTACCTTAGCAATTGCTCTTTGGATAAAATTATTTTGATGTCCTAACAAGCTGTCACACAAGACTAGAGAGCAGAGTCTATCCTGTTATTTAACCCATTGATATGGGAGATAAAAGATTGTAACCTAACTTGGGCAAAATAGTCTATGATCTGAATTTGATAAACCCTGCGCTAAGAGGTAGTCATTTTCTCTTCAGACAAGTGGAAAATATCCGTTAATTCCCGAGTTGCTAACTCTAACAAATCAATGTACAGCATTTACATAAGCCAATTCCATGAATCTTGGCTAATTTTGGTCAGTATTTCTCCATGATCAAATAAGATTATAACTTCTTTATCTGTCAAAGATCATTCAAAGGTCCTTAAATGATTCCAGGAAATCTCCTCTGCTTCCTTAACCCAACCAAATTCCCAAAGAAGTGACCTATGTTAGTAAACAAAATACATAAACAAGTTATTTTTTTA
The DNA here is from genome assembly GCA_963932145.1 of Acanthosepion lycidas. Classification (NCBI taxonomy): domain Eukaryota; kingdom Metazoa; phylum Mollusca; class Cephalopoda; order Sepiida; family Sepiidae; genus Acanthosepion; species Acanthosepion lycidas. The sequence continues at coordinate 70,335,013 of OZ010605.1, forward strand.
TGGAGCAACATGAAAGATTAAATTTCCGTAGTATTTTATAAACAGTCGTTATGTGATATTTTACCTTTCTAAATATTATTAGACTAACAAGAAAACAAAATAATCGCAATAAATGTATATTAGCAGACAGTATTGTTTCGCTGCATCAGAGCTCCTCAGTGCAATTAGACATCCGAATGCTTCAAGCCCGGATAGAAACAGGACCGATTTGATGCCAGTCAGAACATTTACCACTGGGCCATCTTCACTGGGCAGAAACTTGCAGCCAAATCCAGCGTATCGTTTTTACAAATGTAAACAAACGCCAAGCAGCCAAAGTGCTCTACTCATTTTACTGAAGAGCTTTGCATTTACGCAGGTGACAGTTGTTTGTAAAATTAGCTTGTCATTCAACAGTGCTCAATTGAATATATATATATATATATATATATATATATATATATATATATATATATATATATATATATATATTGTGTGTGTGTATTTAGGCAGCATTTTTTCGTTCATGCATGTTTCATGAATGTTTCATTAAATAATATAGACAAGTTTTTTTCTATTTATTTTAAGCAATTTCCTTTCATATCGTCTGATAAGCTTAATAACATTATCATTGAAAGACGAAAGAAAATCGTCATATTGATATATCTTTTTCTATCCTATCTAAGTTTTCGACTTACATAAGCCATCATCAATTGTTGCTATGTCCGTGTATTGTTTAATTTATTGTAATGTAATTGCCATCTTTGATAATGTCTTATATTGCACCAAATCTTCGGTACATCATTATGTCCAAAAAGCTCAATTTTTGTTTCATCACTCCATAGTACTTGTTGCCAAAAGCAATTTTCTTTGTCCAAGAAGGTTTTAGCAAAATTAAACGGGGAAACAGTGTGACATGGTTTGTGAAGAGAGGTTCGTTGTTGTCAGTTTCCATAAAATCCATTTCTATTTAAACAACGTTTTATTGTGCGAGTACTTACACTGATACTCATCATATTCAAACGTTTGACGATGTCTTTTAAACAACTTTTGGATTTTTTCGTGCAGTTCTCGGTTACAATTTGGGTTTTAATTTACGTTCAGATAAATTCTCTGTCGTGCCAAACTTTTTAAACTTCTTTATGACGGACTGGACCGTAGATCTAGGGATAGCTAACCGGTGTAAAATATGCTGTAATTATTTCCTGACTTGTGGAAGTTAATAATTGTCTGTCTCAAGTCAACGCTAAGCTCCTTTTGTCTTCCCCATCATGTTGTTAAGGTAAGAATAACAATGGTGACACTCTATGCAACACGTGATGTTCTTTGCTGAAATTATCACAAATATTCTACTGAATAGTCTAGAAGGCTTCACTGATAAAATAATTATGCAATTTACTTATACTTACACGAATCAATCAATTTGAAACGCTATTTTGTACTGTACGAATAAATTTGTCTTTTCTTATTTTGCATAATTCACCTGTCAATTTTGTTGTATTGAACCTATTGTTCTGAAAATTGAGTTTTATATTTCTTTTTTTTTTTCTTTTTTTTTTCTTTTTTTTTTTTTGTGCTTATTAACATATAAAGAACCTGGCACCATCCGGGCATTAGATTCTGAATAAATGGATAAAAATATTGAAAATTGAAGGTTGTACGAATAATTTCGTCGTTGACTGTATATATTAATGTATATTTGGGTAACAACCTTGCTTTCAAATATCTTTCATTGAATATGGAAGACAAGGAAGATTTAATTCACTTTGTATTTACTTTTCCGCCATCCTTACGTTTTCCCGTAAACATGAGGTAAAACTAACAACACCAATATAATGATAGACTCTTGTGCAGCAGGAAGGCCACTCTTTGAACGTCAGCTACCATAATTCAGTAACAAGAATACTCAAGATGACTGGTGATAGCTTCATTCGCAGACTTTTATCTCTCCCCATCTCTCTTCCTCTTTCTTCTTCTCTCTCCTTCCTACTCTCTCCCTCGCTTTCTCTCCTCTCTCTCTTCCTCTTTCTTCTACTTTCTCCTTCATTCTCTCTCCCTCTTTTTCTTCTCTCTCATCTTCTCCCTCTCCCCCCTCTCTCTCTCTTTGAAGGCTGAAGAACGCTCCCCTGATAGTCATCATTTTGTACTTGTTTGGTGCTGTCATTTCCAATTTGTAGCTCTTACACTGGGTTTCTTTTTTTCTCTTTTGCTTTTGACCCAGGCTTTCTGTGTTCTTGCTCTTAATGGTGAGTCCTTTTCTTCTTGCTTTTTTTTTCTTTTTTTTTTTTTACTACACTGCCTAGGATCTTCTGTAATTTTCTTCCCGTCCTAGGATCTTCTGTAATTTTCTTCCCGTCTCCGACATCAACACAGTATCATCTGCGTATCTTATATCGTTAGGTTTCCGTCCATCGCTAATAAATTATCCTAGGATATCGTCACTAGAGAGGTTGAATAAATCTGGGGAAAAGTTTTGTAATAATCCATAACATGAACTGTTATGTGTGTGTGTGTATTGTCTGTCTGTGGATTACAATATATATATATATATATATGACAATATGTTATGGTCCGATTTCTTGTACCACGGTGAAAGTCCAAGGTAGAACCAAATAAAGAACTCGAATACGGAAGAACACAGATATATTACAAACAGGAATATATACAGAGAAGAAGAAAGTGTTAGTTACGAACAATCAGGTTTAGTAGTAATTGTCTGAACGCGACTCTGTTTCGGACTGCCTCTGACACGACTGACTGACTCCTGACGGACTTCACTCCAGACTGAACTCTTGAGGTGCAGTATTTATTACGTATGGAATAGTCCATTATGTTATTATGGGTAAGGTCCCATAACACTATATATATATATATATATATATATATATTAATCCACAGATCATCAGTGTGGGTAGACCTCCGGTTGCCTCTAGGTAGAATCGAAACCCGACTCAATTGGTGTCAGTCGGGGATTCTACCACTAAGCCGTTGGCCCACGGCAGAGATGAAGGTGAATTTAAGCGTATTCAGTGACTTAGAGAACTCGATTCGATTTACCGAATAGTCTTTTATTTATTATATATATATATATATATATATATATATATATATATATATATATATATATATATATATATATATATATATATATATATATATATATATATATATATATAGAGAGAGAGAGAGAGAGAGAGAGAGGAGAGAGAGAGAGAGTATGAAAAATATGTTTACAAATTTGGGAAGATGGGTTCCTCAAGCCAAAACAAGAACAAAAGTTCATATAAACATATGTACGCAAATCCTTCGTTTCTGAGTTATTAAGTCTAAAGTTTAGAGTAGACGCTGTTAAGTTTACAATCCAAAAATACTTGACTCGGCTGACTTCATTCTGGAAGCGCTATCTGATACAGTCGTGCAACCTCGCGTCCATTACCATTCGCCCGACGGTATGTAAAAATCATATCCGCCTACTCACGATATGTATATTCTGCCATTGTTAAACAGAACACTTCTCAGTTGAACGCCTCCAAACGAAATTTCCCTCCTTTACCCACCACAGAGAACACTCCCTGCCTCCCATCAGTATGGCTGATTCCCAACTCCTTGAGAGTGCCCTGTTACGTTTGCTTGGCCTCACGATGTCCACTGACATGAGGTCGAATAACTACATTGAATCAATATCTTCATCTACTGCAAGGAAGGTTGGCTCTTGTCATGCCAGAAAGTTTTTCAACCATCCGTCCTTGCATGGAATATTGCTGTGTAATATATGGTCTGGTGCTCCCGCTCTACGTCTCGACATCCTCGACAAAATCCAGAGACGAATATGCAATATGATAGGTCCTGATCTGGCATCTAGTCTACAATCGCTATCCCACGGACGTGCCGTGGACTCCCTCTGTCTTATTCTACATATATTTTCACGGCAACTGTTCCGACGGGCTACTTTCGCTGGTTCCCGTACAACATGGATTTAAACGTGCTACCAGGCTGGCATTTGGGTCCCACCCTATCACTGTCAAAACGATTAAATGAAACCGTCTATTCTTCTCAAACAGCTTCTTCTCCCGCGCTTCCCGTCTGTGGAATTGCCTCAAATTGAGTACTATACACGTTAAACGTTGAAGACAGACTATCCACAAGGGGTTACAAGGCGGGGAACAATTACGAATAGAAACTATCATTTTGAACAAAAAGAGAAAAAAAAGTAATCAGGAGGACAGTAGATGGCGATTGACATTGCATTTAAATTTTTGCAGATTAAAGTTGGCTGGAAAGCATGGAGCCGGAAAAAGAGTTCCACAAGCGGGAAGTGCGAGAAAAGCAACTGTTAGCATATAACTTACGGCTAACTCAACTGTAAATTGATGGGATCTCGACGCCAATATAATAATGCGTTTATTTATTTTTTAAACTATAAATCTTTTATAATTTCAAATATTTTAATTTAAAAATTGCTCATACTCAAAAATTCTTTAAATTTATTTTTTTTTAATATAATCTAACCAAATTCATTTAGATTCTTTTCCTTTTTGCTTCCATCACTTTTGATATTAGATATCCCACTCTTTGATAATAGAAGATCTGCAGGAATGGTAAAATATTGTAAGAGCCAAGGTAGGCTAGCCTCAAATGTATACGAATGACAAATATAAGCTAGTCTACATAACAACACGGCACCATTTACCGTATATATATATATATATATATATATATGTGTGTGTGTGTGTGTGTGTGTGTGTGTGTGTGTGTGTGTGTGTGTTAATCACCTCAAGCAAGGATTTACTGCCACTAAAACTCAAGGGATTACAGGGCAGGGAAGAATTACGAATAAAAAAAATCATTATGATTCAAAAGAGAAGAGTGTAATCAGCAGGACAGTAGATAGCGATTGACATTGCATTTAGATTTTTGCAGATTAAAGTTGGCTGGACAGCGTGGATTCGGAAAGGGCTTCCACAAGCGGGAAATGCGCGAAAAGTAACTGTTAGCCTAGAATTTACGGCTACATCTAACCAACTCAACCGTAAATTAATGAGACATCGACGCCAGTCTAGTACTGCGCTGAAATTAATAAAGTCTAGGTACAAAAGCGAAGATATCATCCAAACAATTAACATAAAAATATTTATAGAAAAGACACAGAGATGCAAACTTACGGCAGTGTGTAAGTGACTGAAGCTGAGCAGCCAGATCAAGACGAATAATATTGCTGATTCTTCTTTGTATATTAACAAGAATCTCAAGGTAAATAGCAAGAGCACCGGACCATATGTGGCAGCAATATTCTAAGCATGGACGAATCTTAGGCTTATAGATATGTAAGATAGATTCTGGAAAGAAAAATTGTCTTGACCGACATAGTGAATCGATTTTCTTAACTGCTGACTTAGCAATGGATTCAATATAGTCTTTCCACTTCATGTCAGCAGCGAACATGAGCCCGAGAAGGCGCAATGAGTCACTTTCCTGGAGGATAGCATCAGTCATGCGAACGGAAGACAGAAAGGTGTCTCCCAGATAATTAATGGAGAGAAGTTTAGTTTTGCAGGCGTTAAAATTAACAAGCCAACTTTTAACTCCAGTTAACTACGGATTATTACTCCCCAGATGCACAATTCATTGTCTGGAGGTGGAGAATCAAACCACAATTTAAAAATCTAAACGCCGAAGAGCTCATGAGAAACATTATCAGGAAAGTATTTATAGAAAAGTGATAAAGAGGCAACCTTACCGTGGCTGAATCTGAGCAGAAAGATCAAGACCAATAATATTGCTAACTCAACGTGAGCACGAGTTCTTTGGATTTTAACAAAGAATTCAGTGTAAATAGCAGGGCCACCGGACCATATTGTGTGAGCAATATTGTAAACATGGACAAATGGTAGACTTATAGATATGTAAGATAGATTCTGGAGAGAAATATTAATCCCGCACCACATAGTGAACCGATTTTCTCAGCAGCTGACCTAGCAATGGATTCAATATAGTCTTTGCATATATATATATATATATATATATATATATATATATATATATATATATATATATATATTTGTGTGTGTGTGTGTCTACTGACATGAAGTCGAATAAATACATTGAATCAATAGCTTCATCTGCTGCAAGGAAAGTTGACTCTTGTCGTGCCAGAAAGTTTTTCAACCACCCGTCCTTGAATGGAATATTGCTGTCATATATGGACTCGTGCTCCTGGTCCTCGACATAATTCAGAGAAGAATATGCAATATGATAGGTCCTGATCTGGCATCTAGTCTACAATCGCTATTCCACAGACGTTCCGTGGATTCCCGACGGGCTACTTTCGCTGGTTCCCGGACAACATGAATTTAAACGAACTACCAGGCTGGCATTTCGGTCCCACCCTATCACTGTCAAAACGGTTAAATCTAATATATATATATATATATATATATATATATATATATATATATATATATATATATATATATATATACAGGGGTTGAAAAAAATGTTTGGAACAGGTGAAAATTCCACCCTTATATTTCAAAGACTTATTATATTAAGAAATTTAACTAAAACTTCGTAATTGCAGGTTATATCTATCGTAAATACGTTTATTTATCTAATTTACTGCCTTTGTCTTATTTATTTTTAGAATTTAGTCAAATTTAAGCTAAATGCGTGACCTCTCCGAGTTCGAAAAAAAGAGCAAATTGTTGGAGCTCGCATGGCAGGAGCCTCGATCACTAAGGTTGCTGAACTGTTTGGTTTTTCAAGAGTTACCATGTCAAGAACACTGATGCAATTTGAGAAACAGGGCAAGACCTCTAGCAACCGTAGCAATTCGGGCCAGACTTGCAAACTTACTGACAGGGACTGACGTGCATTGAAACGCAATGTGGTAAAAAATCATCGGACAAATGCGGCCAAAGTGACTGCGGAGTTGAATAACCATCTGAATAGTCCAGTTTCTACTAAAACTGTTCGTCGTGAGCTCCATAAGGCTGGATATCATGGAAGAGCCGCCGTAAGGAAACCTCTTCTCTCCACTCGCAACATTGACTGCATCTTCCAAGACGATAATACTCCAATACATACCGCTCGAGTGGTTAAGAATTGGTATGAAAAGCATGAAAGTGAGCTAGAACACATGGAGTAGCCTCCCCAATCGCAAGATATCAATATTGTTGAACATTTGTGGTGCATTTTGGAGCGACAAATTAGAAGCCGCTATCCTCCACCCTCGTGTCTTAAAGTTTTAATGAAAGAATGACTGAAAATTCCTCTGGATGAAGTCAGGAAGCTGTATGATTCCATTCCTAGACGTATTAAAACTGCATGTGAGGCTAAAGAAGGACCAAATCTATATCAAATAAATTTTCTTTGAATTTAACAAGTGTTTCAATTATTTTGTCCAGCCCCTATATATATATATATATATATATATATATATATATATATATATATATATATAAACGTATATTATTAAATATATCAGACAATAAAAGTCTATTATGTCTGATCATGAGCCGTTCTAATGTTCGAATTTTTGCTATAATTTCGGACGAAAATAAAGAAAAAATTGTCCAACAATTTAATTTTTTTTTTAAGTTGGTCCTAAGCTTTCGGCTCACATGAGCCACCCTCAGAGTGGTTATACAGATATGAAACAAAGATATCTACCGTCAAAGATGACATTGTTATTTTACCATAGAAAATTGCTATGCGACGATAACGGTCGCAGAATACCAGAAGCAGATCGTAAGTTCAAGATGCATTTCTATGACGTCAAACCACACGATGGACCGAAGTTTTACTACAGAATCAATGTCTAGATGCAATGTAATATGTTGTTACTTGTTTGAAATGTAATTTTGTTGAGCGTGGGTTGCTTCGTTTTAAGGTAGATGGCTTCCAATATCTTCTTTTTACTGTGTGAATGTGTGAATATTATTTTTATCAACTAATATCTGTCTAATATTTTGTACATGGCTATGTTATTCTAAGAAATGTTCTTTAATAGGAGAACAGAAAGGTCATAGGTAAGGTGATTGTAGCAAAACCAATATATGTAGTGGGATTATTATTAGCATCAGAGATACAATCTCTGAACGGTTATGTAAATTAATACACTACATTGGTTTTTGTAAAAGATTTAGTTGTGCGGCTGTAGGGTTATTAGAGACTATTAGGTCAATTGTTTTAAATTTTATATAATATATAATGAGCTTAACTTGTTTATTGTTATGAATGGGTTAAAATTTTTTACCTATTATGTTTTTGTGTATTATTTTATCATGTTTGTAAGTATTATTCATTTAGCTACAATAGTATAAGTTAATAATGTTGTTTCTTTTGACGTACGACATTATTATTAATAGTAACAATTTTGTTAGAGGTATTATTAAGTTTATGGAGATACATTTTAATTTGTTGATTAGGAAATCCATTATTAATTAGTCATTGTTTAATGTTATGTAATTCTTTATAGAATATGGTTTTGGAAGAAGATACCATTTGAGTACGATGGATTAAGTTTTGTATAACAGTTAACATATCGTTGGGGGTATTCATTATTGTAATTAAGAAGACACGAGTTAATGCTTGTGGGTTTCCTATATAGAGACGTAGTAAATTTCTGCGGCCTGGAATCAATAAACATATCAAAGAATGGAATTTTATTAGTAATAATTAGTACTAATGTAAATTTGAGGACGGAGTGACTTTCAAACTTGTTCTTAAACGGAGAACACTAACGATGGGTATATAGTACCCAGCGCAAATTTTCCTATTTTTAATTACAATTTTCAGTACCTAATTTTCTTACCTAAATAATATGTTTTTCAGTTCCTATTAATGTTAACTCAAAGTACGAAGTTTGAAGTGCCTGCATGTAAAATATTTCAAATAAAGATTTATATTTAATATTTTTTTTTTTTTTTGATATTTTCAAAACCGGATATGATATACCCATGGTTAGTAGTGGTGTAACTTTAATTGATAGTTAGTATTCTAGTGTTAAGCTGTGTAATTTGATATAATAATAATTTCATATAATTTGAAGTGTAATATATAAATATATATATATATATATATATATATATATATATATTGCACATTTACATATCAACTATTCGTCCGTGCATCGAATATTATTGCCATATCTGATCTAGTGGTCCTGATGTACATCTCGAGCCTAATGACATAGAAAGGTCTGTAATATAATCGATCTTAAGCAGGCATTTTGCCTTCGGTCACTTTCTCACCGACGTGACAAGGGTCTTTTCTACAAATATTTTCATGGAAACTTCTCTGGCGAGCTTTTTTTCTTGTTTCCCCGACTACATGACTTTAAGCCTGCTGCTGGATTGGCGACTAGGTCCCACCCTTTTACTACTGAAATAGATAAATGCAACCGCTACTTTTACTCCAACAATGTATTTTCTCCACTTGCCGCCTGTGGAACACGCTTACCTTACATGTTTCTCGGTTAACTACAATCTTCAAAACGTAAATGCAATGTCAATCGCCATATTCTATCTTCTTAAATCCTGTTCATCTTTTATCCTTTCCTCAATTCTCTTTCTTTCGCTCTATGTAAATCCACGCGTACTAGTGACACTCCCGACTTGAATGGAGTGAAATGATTAAAAAAATGAAAAGAAAAAAATACTTTAATTCCCCAATGTGTCGTGCCGGAAAATCTTACTCGTTACGGGCCATCTGCCACATTTACAAATCTACCATTTGCCCGTACTTTGAATAATGTTGTCATATCTGATCTAGTGGTCTTGATGTACATCCCGAGCTTCATGTCGTCCTGGGTAAGACGTTAAACTATATCCGCGTCCTGGTTAAGACGTTAAACTACGTCCAGCAGCAAGGCCTCTGATCAGGAGGTTTTGAGGAACATGGAACCACCTCTTAATTGCTGGTGAACCCAGGTCTATCCGGACCCGGGGTGGTAGCACCTGTTAGGGTCCCAGCTATAGGCAAATAGTTAACTATTGGCAGCAATACCTTTTTGAAAAAAAATATTACCAGCAATACAATTTTGAAGGAAATGTGTTACCAGAAACAGATTTTTTACAAAACGAAATATTACCAGCAATAAAAAATGTTGTCGGCATTAAATAAACCATTGAGTTTGGCATGCCGTAAAACAAAATAAACCAAACCAATCTAAACCAAAGAATACATATTCTATTCATACGAATCTATCCTAAAAATGTTGTCGGCATTAAATAACCCAATGAGTTTGATATGTCATAAAACAAAATAAACCAAACCAATCTAAACCAAAGAATACATATTCTATTCATACGAATCTATCCTAAAAACGCTGTCAGCATTAAATAACCCATTGAGTTTGGTATGCCGTAAAACAAAATAAACCAAACCAATCTAAACCAAAGAATACATATTCTATTCATACGAATATATCCTAAAAACGCTGTCAGCATTAAATAACCCATTGAGTTTGGTATGCCGTAAAACAAAATAAACCAAACCAATCTAAACCAAAGAATACATATTCTATTCATACTAATGTATCCTAAAAATGTTGTCGGCATTAAATAACCCATTGAGTTTGGTATGCCGTAAAACAAAATAAACCAAACCAATCTAAACCAAAGAATACATATTCTATTCATACGAATATATCCTAAAAACGCTGTCAGCATTAAATAACCCATTAAGTTTGGTATGCCGTAAAACAAAATAAACCAAACCAATCTAAACCAAAGAATACATATTCTATTCATACGAATATATCCTAAAAACGCTGTCAGCATTAAATAACCCATTGAGTTTGGTATGCCGTAAAACAAAATAAACCAAACCAATCTAAACCAAAGAATACATATTCTATTCATACGAATCTATCCTAAAAATGTTGTCGGCATTAAATAATCCATTGAGGTTGATATGTCATAAAACAAAATAAACCAAACCAATCTAAACCAAAGAATACATATTCTATTCATACGAATGTATCCTAAAAATGTTGTCGGCATTAAATAATCCATTGAGGTTGATATGTCATAAAACAAAAGAAACCAAACCAATCTAAACCAAAGAATACATATTCTATTCATACGAATGTATCCTAAAAATGTTGTCGGCATTAAATAACCCATTGAGGTTGATATACTGTTAAACAAAATAAACCAACCAAACCAATCGAGCTTCATGACATAGAAGGATCTGTAATATAATTGATCTTAATCAGGCATTTTTCCTTCGATCACTTTCTCATCGATGTGACATGGCTTCCTTATGTCTTTTCTATAAATATTTTCAAAGAAACTACTCTGGCGAGCTTTTTTTCTCTGGGACCCCGACTGCATGAATTTAAGTATGCTACTATATATATATATATATATATATATATATATATATATATATATATATATATATATATTTATATATATATATATATATATATATATATATAGGAATCTCTTGATTAATGTGGCAAATTTTACATCGGTAACTATAAAAAATCCAAAATTTTCAATTACTATGGTTAAACTGAAAAGAATGTTCTAACACACTAATCGAGTATTATGTATGCAAAAATCGAATTTAAAATTTGGTATATAAAAATTTTAGCACATTAATCGAAAACGCATTAATCGAATGCACATTAATATATATATATATATATATATATATATATATATATATATATATATATATATATATATATATAAGCGTACGGACGAAAACACAAACGCACAAAGACATACACACATTTCCCAGTGATGAGTCTTTTTTTCCTGGTTTTACATGCATTTTGAAGATTTCTATTTAGCGAAACAGTTTGCTGAATAACTAAATTGTTATATGGAATTAATTTTGGGTCATTTTAACCCAATTGTAATTTTTCAGAATTTTATACTTTTTTCTCCTTCATCCATTTCACAAAACATTTTTTGTCATCTTCCATTTTATCAATTTTGTCCTAAAGTTTCTCTAATTTTCCTTTTCTTTTCTTTTCTTTCTTTTTTACTTTCTTTATTTTTTCTTTCTTTTGTTTTTTTCTTTTTAATTTATTTCCTTATTTCTTTCTTTTCATTCCTGCTTTCTTTTTTACTTTCTTTCTTTCTTTCTTTTCTTTCTTTCTTTTTTACTTTATTTATTTTTCTTTCTTTCTTTCTTTTGTTTCATTCTTTCTTACTTTATTTCCCTATTTCTTTCTTTTCTTTCCTTCTTTCTTTTTTACTTTTTTCTTTCTTTCTTTTCTTTCTTTCTTTTTACTTTATTTATTCTTTCTTTCTTTCTTTTTTACTTTATTTATTTTTTCTTTCTTTCTTTCTTTCTTTCTTTTCTTTTTACTGTATTTATTTATTTATTTTTCCTTTTTTTCTTGATTTCTTTCTTTCTTTTTCTTTTTTACTTTATTTCTTTCTTTCTTTTCTTTCTTTTTTACTTTCTTTCTTTATTTCTTTTCTATCTTTCTTCCTTTTCCCCTTTGTTTTGATTTTGTTATTGATGATTGTTTACTTGCCTCACTTTCTCCCTTGACGTAATTTTCGGTTCTTTGTTTATAGCAAAGTGCGTCCACTGGAGTGTGCTAAATCGTTTGCAGCTGTTATGAAGGAATCGGCCTTGCCGTACAAGCACGCGTACCTATTTGCATCGACATAAGCGGACGCGCACGAACAGACACAAAACCAAAAAGAAACGAAAACTGACACTAAAATAAAGCAATACACCAATGTACACATAATTAAGTCTAACCAAATTAAACTCTCACATAGATAGATAGATAGATAGATAGATATTGAACAGACTGAGATAGATAGATAGATAGATAGATAGATAGATAGATAGATAGATAGATAGATAGATACTGAAATAAACTCCCCCATAGATAGATAGATAGATAGATAGATACTGAAATAAACTCCCCCATAGATAGATAGATAGATAGATAGATAGATACTGAAATAAACTCCCCCATAGATAGATAGATAGATAGATAGATAGATAGATAGATAGATAGATAGATTGATAGATACCAAATAAACTCTCCCATAGATAGATAGATAGATAGATAGATAGATAGATAGATATTGAACAGACTGAGATAGATAGATAGATATTGAACAGACTGAGATAGATAGATAGATAGATAGATAGATAGATAGATAGATAGATAGATAGATAAGGAAGAGACTGAAATAGATAGATAGATAGATAGATAGATAGATAGATAGATACTGAAATAAACTCCCCCATAGATAGATAGATAGATAGATAGATAGATAGATAGATAGATAGATAGATAGATAGATCTTTTATTTTTTTTTTTTTTTTTTTTTTTTGCTTACAACTAATTGCATACCTCTCTTCTCTATACTCTGTAGCTGGAATCCACATGTCGATTTCTGCCTTCTTCCAGAACATTTCATCCTCAGTGTTCGGCTTATTTTGTTTTTGCCTTAGCTTCATCTGATTCATGTGTCCTAGACTGCAACGAGAATCCTTTCCGTTTCTCGTTATTATTATTATTATTATTATTATTATTATTATTTTTAAGTTTACCTGAGTTTCTTTCAGATACAATAATCTACCATTTCTTTTTTTAAACCGAGACTAAAGGAAAAGAAAGATTTTTTTTTCCTGTATATGTGAGCACAGTCATTTGGCTCTCAGTCCTGTGTTCCTACGTTTTTCATTATATGTGTATCGGTATTGTTTTTAGTTATACCAAGTGTTCATATTATTAGCGGAACAATGGTTACGTATAAATGCTATCTTCTTGTACTTTCTATTTCCAGGTCCTTATATTTTAAATGTTTGTCGAATTCTGTTACTGAGATCAGACGGGACGTTCGCGCCTATGAGGTCGCGTTGAGGTTCTTTTAATATCTGGTCTGTTAGTTAATATATTGCAGACAGAAAGTATGGTAAAGTTCCAGAGAGCTGTAGCATTTCCCCCTTTTTGCAATGTTTTGTGTTTCTACCATTTTTCTGTTTGCAGACGTTTATAATGTTGACATATCTTAATCCGTTCTTTCTCTATTCTTGTATGTCTTCCTCACTGAATTAGGCTACCAATACCCAGACATGAAATGCTTAATAGTTCCTTCAGCGCTTGTACAAAATTGACATTTGCTGTCTTACGTATACATTAAAATATGTCCCTGTTAGGACCTCATTAGCAGATTTTGATCTTGGGCAATTAAGTTGAATCCATCTGTTTGGGGTTTTAAACCAAAGATCGTCAACGAATTGCGAGACAGTTTTTTGTCCACGAGAGAGAAGTGAGCAGAAGCGCATTAACAAACATAAAAGCAAAAAGAAAAACGAAGACTGACACTAAGACAAAGCAAGTCAGCAATGTATACTTAAGTAAGCTTATCAAATTAAACTTGCTCATAGATAGATAGATAGATAGATAGATAGATAGATATGCAGACTGAGATAGATAGATAGATAGATAGATAGATAGATAGATAGATAGATACATACATACATACATACATACATACATACATGGATAATAGACAGACTGAGATAGATCAATAGATAGATAGATAGATAGATAGATAGATAGATAGATAGATACATACATACATACATACATACATACATACATACATACATACATGGATAATAGACTGAGATAGATAGATAGATAGATAGATAGATAGATAGATAGATAGATAGATAGATAGATAGATAGATAAGGAACAGACTGAAATAAATAGATAGATAGATAGATACATACATACATACATACATACATAGATGGATAATAGACTGAGATAGATAGATAGATAGATAGATAGATAGATAGATAGATAGATAGATAGATAGATAGATAGATAGATGAGGAACAGACTGAAATAGATAGATAGATAGATAGATAGATAGATAGATAGATAGATAGATAAATAGATAGATAGATAGATAGATAGATAGATATGCAGACTGAGATAGATAGATAGATAGATAGATAGATAGATAGATAGATAGATAGATAGATACATACATACATACATACATACATACATACATACATGGATAATAGACAGACTGAGATAGATCAATAGATAGATAGATAGATAGATACATACATACATACATACATACATGGATAATAGACTGAGATAGATAGATAGATAGATAGATAGATAGATAGATAGATAGATAGATAGATAGATAGATAGATAAGGAACAGACTGAAATAAATAGATAGATAGATAGATAGATACATACATACATACATACATACATACATACATACATAGATGGATAATAGACTGAGATAGATAGATAGATAGATAGATAGATAGATAGATAGATAGATAGATAGATAGATAGATAGATGAGGAACAGACTGAAATAGATAGATAGATAGATAGATAGATAGATAGATAGATAGATAGATAGATGAGGAACAGACTGAAATAGATAGATAGATAGATAGATAGATAGATAGATAGATAGATAGATAAGGAACAGACTGAGATAGATAGATAGATAGATAGATAGATAGATAGATAGATAGATAGATAGATAGATAGATAGATAGGGAACAGACTGAAATAGATAGATAGATAGATAGATAGATAGATAGATAGATAGATAGATAGATAGATAGATAGGGAACAGACTGAAATAGATAGATAGATAGATAGATAGATAGATAGATAGATAGATAGATAGATAGATAGATAGATTCAAAATTAATCTCCCCACCCAATAAATAGGAAATGAACAAACTAATGTAGAAAATGAACAGATATCGATAGATAAACAGATGGATAGACATAAGAAAGAAAGAAAGAAAGAAAGAAAGAAAGAAAGAAAGAAAGAAAGAACGGACGAACACTATGCCTGCAGTGGGTATCAACTATGTGTGTAGGTGTTTTTGGGGGTTTGTTTTTTTTTTGTTTTTTGTTTGGATTTTTTTTTCAATTTGATTTTCAGGTTAGGTAATTTTTTTTATTATTTTTTCATTGATTTATTTTTTGGAATTCATCGAATGGTGTTTTAATTCCTGTTCTATCTTATTTATATGGTTGGAATTCATCTTTGTGGATGCACCCTTGGTGTAATGAAGAAGAAGAATTTCTCTTTCTGGTTTCAACCCAGAGCTTCGTAATCAGACTCTTGTCAATATCAGTGTTTTGTAATAAAAATATCTGGCAAGTCTTCTAACAGCGGACAGTAAATGCGACACTGAGATCCGAAGACCCATAGGAATGGCCAAAGATGCATTCCAAAAACTAAGTAGAATACTAAGAGATAGAAAAAACCTTGTCAGAAACTAAAAATGGGCGCTGAACTCTTAAATGATATATGTCCTCCTATATGGCTGTGAATGCTGGACAATCTCATCAAAGAGGAAGAAGAGACTTGAAACACAGAAACATGGTTCCACAGAAAGATAATGAAGATGCCATAGACCGAATATTTGAGCAGCGATGAGGTTTTAGAGAAAGTGGAAACAAAAACGGCAACATACCTAATATCAGGAAGGGTCAGTAGAAATTTCTAAGGCATGTAATGAGGAAGGATGGCTTGGAAAATCTGATACTCCCAAGACAGATTGAGGGGAAAGCAGCGCGTAACATACTAGATGGTTCTGAGTAAATAGATGGTAGAAGAGGATTTGGAAGAAATAACAAAAAGACAAAAATTATTAAGAGCTGCAAGGGTGGAAGGTCATGATCGCCTACGTCCTGAGGGGAGACGACACATAGAAGAAGAAGAAGAAGAAGAAGAAGAAGAAGAAGAAGAAGAAGAAGAATTTTCCCATTAATTTCTCAGGTTAATTCGACTCTTATAATTTTTTATTTGTTTTTATCCTCGACTATAGTAATTGTTTGTATAGCTGTGACTGTCTCTTCAGTCTTTGGCTTTCTTCGATAATTGAATGTTGCCTTTTAGGGTTCACACGGTTTTTAATTAGCACTAGCAGCATGGCACGGAATTGCCCGTGCTTGATTCAAAGATCGTACGACTCATACAGCCATCGCTATCATTTGACTTAAAATATTTTTGCTCTCCCTTGCCTTTAAAGGAGTGCCCTTTGCCGTGCTCATGTTGCTACATGCCTTACTTCTTGCCTATCTCACACTGCGAATTTTTTCGAAGCTCTATACTAAACATTAAATCTGCTACGAAAAAAGAACTAAACAAAATGGACACAAAACGATCAGCTTTAAAAAAAAAAAGGACTCGTAACTGGAAAAACTGAATAAAAAAAGAATGTTAAGAACAAATACTTTTTCACACCCAACCCAGTTCTGCGGAATCAGAATTGTTTAAGCAAGCGAATGAGCCAATTGGAGTAAAGTGCAACTTGGAGCATGTGCATGTAAATTCTGGTGTAAATCCGTCGAAAATTGTGGCCGTGCATTCGTTACACACACACACACACATCCTGCCTTTTATAGATAGAGATACACTCATTAGTTAAGATTGTAGTGATCGGGGAAGTATTTTCTTGAGAGCTGATTACACAACGCAGTGTTTTTTGGGGTTTTTTTTTTTTTTTTTTTTTTTTTTGTCAAGAAACTGCTCCACTGAAACTTAATCTCACCAACTGAATACGAAAGTAATTAGTGTGGTTCGTTCAAATGTACTCGGAATAACCGGTCTTAGCTGTGAAGGTTAGACTATTTCTAAGCTGGGACAATTCCCTACCTTCTTTTGGCCTAAGCAAGTACATCTACTTTGAAATAAGGATATTCCTGGTTCTTCTATCTCTGTTTGGTATCTCTTCTAGTTTCTAGTTTCTCACACAAAAAAAAATGTAATAACAGGAATTGTGCAGCATATGTTGAAATACCTTTTTAATACTCAGAATCCTCCATCATCCACCAAAATTTCCAATAGCCCACCATTTTCTTTTCAGTTGTTCATCGTCCAACCAACAGTTGAAATCGCCCACCCAACAGATGAAATCGATCTCCGGTGGGTGATATCGCCCGGGTTGGGAAACCCTGCAATAAAACATCAACGATCATCAAAGGAATTTGGCACAGGAATTCTGTGGAAAAAAAACGTCTTGAAAATAAAAAAAGGAATTTTACGCATAATTCTTAAAAAAGAATCATTGACTCTCAAAATTTGGGACGAAAATTTATCCCCCGTCAGGTAATGCGAGATACGACCTTCAGCATCAAAATGCGACACGATCCCGCACTTTGCCAGATGGTTGGTAACCATGCTTTAGGATCCGTAGATATATCAGGACGGCCAAGGACAGTTTCCAAAAGCTGGGCAGAGTATTGCGAGACATGAGGATTTCTTAGTTAAACAAAGAAAAGAATACTGAGCTGTTACGTGACATCTGTCCTTCTTTACGTCAGGGAATGTTGGACATAATTTCTTCAAAGATGAAGAAGAAACTCGAGGCGACGGAGATGTGGTTCTACACAAGGATGCTAAGGATATCATGGACCCAGCGGGTGAGCTATGATGAGATCTTAGAGAGGCTGCAAACAAGAAGTCATATACTTAACATCAGGAAGAGGTATCTAAATTTTCTGGGACACATAATGAGGAAGCGGGGCTCGGAGAATCTGATACTCACGAGTCGAATAGAGGGAAAGCGAGACAAGGGAAAGCAGCGCACACGTGACATACCTTGAATAGGTGGATGACAGAACATGGTCTGGGAGAGGAAGAAGTGGGAAGGAACTTGTTGAGAGCTGCAAAGGATAGAGAGATGTGGAGAGCCATGATCGCCTACGTCCTGAAAGGAAATGACACAGAAAAAGAAAAAGAAACGTGATTAGAAACCGATTATTACCAATACCGTCGTTAAAGAATTATTTTATTTGCTCGTTGAAATGCCGCTGATTATAAACACGCAAAATATTTTTTGATAGTAAATTTTAAATCAAACTGAATATCGTATAAGGTCCCCTCCAAACGAGTTAAAATGAAACCATTATCAGGAACAAGCAATATGAAATGGGGTCTGGAACAGTGAAAATGACAAACACTAAACAGAAACACTCGGACGCAAAAAATAGTCTTCTAAAAATAAACAATTAATAACACAATTTAAGTCAGTGAATCGTTTAGGCTTTACAAGAAGCCTTTTTTTGTAATTTCAATGGAATAAAATTAATAGAAAACAGGAAAAATAAAATAAAATCGGCAAATTTAATAGGAGAGTATTTACAAAATTAAAGATAAATGGGAGATAACCGATTTGACTTCCGGAAAACTGGATGACCATTGAATTCACGAATGGAAAAGATAAAAGGGAGGTAACCGCGGTGACTTCCGGACAACTAGGATAATAATGAATTAAAGAATAAAAAAAGAACAAGAAGGATAAACGCGCTGACTTCCGGTAAAGAGCTCGTATATTAAATGAAATTTCGTTCTAATTGAATTCGTTCAGTTATTTTGTATTTATTGTTTTGTGTATGATTTATATTTGATATTTATTATTTATTTATTGTTTTTCTTTATTTCTATGTAATTAAATGAACAACAGTAATTTCCAAATTAAAAAAAATGTTTTGTTTATTTGTTAAACATAACATAAAGAAGTTTGATTTTAAAAATATATATCATCGAATATGGCTGCGGGTTGGTTAGTCTCTATGGTTAGATTGTAGGTGATTCAGTCATCCAGGCTTTTTTATATAAAAATTCCGAACGTCCGTATTCCAAGTAATTCTAATATGAAAATGAAATAGTGGGAATTCTTGTTAAATAAATCATTTGTATTTACAAACATATGTATATAAATTCAACATTTAAAAATGGATAAAAAAAATAGTTCTCATTTTGTGGGTTATCCCATTTGAGTTTGCCAAAAGACGTTGCTAGGTGGGGCTCCTTAATCCTTAAAAAAAAGGCTTTCATTTCCCTCCCTAGCCTCGTTTGACGTTTTTTCACACAGGCTTTCAGATAAAGTTATACGCCCGAAAATTGCGAAATGGCGACTACTTGATGCAAAAAAAATGCACAAATCGTTTGCGCAAATGTATCACGCTGTTTTTTTAAAAAAAAATAAAATATAAGAACCTAACATTTTATTTCATTTTTACTTTATTTTTAGAATCTTAAAGTATCGTTCTATAGTTTTTGTATATAATTACAGGGAAGCTATATGTTAAAACTACAGCTGGATTATCAAAGCGCACACGACGCTGCCTGCATACATAATTCTCAAAGAGAAAAATTGTAAAATGGTGAAAACTTGATGCAATGAAAACACAAACTCTTTGGCGCGAATGCATCACGCTGTTTTTTTAACATTAAATTTAAAACCCTAGCGTATTTTATTTTGACTTTATTTTTATAATTTAAGAGTTTTGAAATGACGCTTTATAGTTTCCGTATATAATTACAGCGAAGATATATATTAGGTTGGTGCAAAAATAATGACGTAATAATGTCGTTTTTTGACCTATTTTTTAAGGTCAAAAAACGACACTATTACGTCATTATTTTTGCATCAGCCTAATATAAAAATACCCTATCAGACAATTGTTCTTCTTTTTTACCCGTCTCGGGTACGCGTTCGTTCACCATTTTCTCGCTGCTTATGGATTAAAAAGACTCTAGTTACAGGTTCCTATTGAAAGCAACTATCTTTGCGCTTATATATATATATATATATATATATATATATATATATATATGCACATGTATAGTATAATATAATATAAGTTAAAGGTTTGTCAGCATCCTGTCTCCAAAATTTCGTAGACAGACCATTCCGTCCACTCGTCAGGGGCTATCAACAATTGACTGCTTATACTTCTCGATTTTTCTTTTTTTATGCATTTATCATTGATGCAAGTTTTTTTACAGTGTGTCTGTGCGTGTGTGCGTGTGTGTGTGTGTGTGCATTCGCTCCCGAGCGCCCATCTGCTTCGATGTGTGTACGTGTAGGGTGTCGTGATTATTTGTCCTTTGTGTATTTAGGCAGCAAATTTCTTTCATGCAAGCTTCATTAAATATGACGGACAAGGCGCTTTGGTTAAGTTTTTTATATAATTTTTCATATGATTTTTTAATTTTTTTCTTTCACTAAATATTAATAAAAATAAAAAAAAACACTCAATAATATCAACTATGAACATGGACACAATATGTTGACCGTGTTTTGAAAATGAAACATTATGTAAATACATACATACAACAGCTATTTACAGTTTACAGTTAATATATATCATCCTTGAAAATGACTAAATGTATAGCCGAAACCCCTCGGAAAAATATAACATTTGGAAAGATTTTACATAATCTATCTACTGAAAAGAAAAAATCTGTTGTTGGATTATCCGAAAATAATTTTCTATATTAATAGTTTAAGCTATGCTTGTGCGCGCGCCGAGTCAGACTCTAATAGACCTACGCTCCTCACCCCTATGTTTGAAGTTAAAAATGTGACAAATTTTCTAGTCGTAAAGTTGATAGGTCTTCCATTGGATCTTTGGGACTGCAGCAATTCAGTTGGAATGTGGCTAAGAAACCATAAACACAGCCGATGGCGCTGAAGTTAAAAATATCGTACGTGCGAATACGAACAATCGAAATTCTTCTCTTTTAATCATCCGAGAGAAATTTATTTATCTTTCTGTTCCTAGCGACTCGTTGCGCCTAACGTTTTCTACTGGCATGAAGTGGACCGACCATATGCAATGTGATTGGTCCTGATCTGGCATCCCGTCTGCAGTCACTATCTCACAAACGAGCTGTGGCTTCCTTCTGTCTTTTCTACAGGTACTTCTATGGCAACTTCTCTCGACGAGCTACTTCCGCTGGTTCCTAAACGGCATGAATTTAAGCGTGCTGCTATGTTGGTATCTCGGTCCCACCCTTTCACTATCGAAACGACAAAATGTAGCCATTTCTTCTACTCCAACAGCTTCTTTTCTCCCACCTCCAGTCAGTTGGAATCCCTTCCTATCACTTGCTTCCCTGATAGCTATAATTTTAAAATATTCAAATGTAATGTCAATCGACATCTTCTGATGCCTTGACCTTGATCCTGTCCTTCTCTTTATCCTTTTCCCAAACACTCCTCTTTATTCTTACTCTCTGTAACCCCTTGGGTGCTAGTGGCACTCCCGCCTTGCTTGGGGCTATTTGCTTAAAAGAAATATTGAACCAATTGGTAGCTCAGATTCTTGGAAAATTGGTTCACTGTGACATACTAGACATTTTTTTTTACGCCAGCATCTATCTTACAGAATTGTAAGTCATATTATATCTGATCTGGTGCTTCGGCTATATATTTCGAAGTTCTTGATAAAATACAAAGAATCTTCAATGTTATTAGTCTTGACCTGGCATCTCGGCTTCAGTCAATCTTCCACCACCGTAATGTAGCTTCCCTGGGCCTTTTCTATAAATACTTTCATAGCAGTTGTTCTGACGAGCTTTTCATCTATGGTTCCTAGACTTTGTGAATTTAAGCGCAGTACTAGATTGGCGGCAAGGTCTCCTTATTTTACAGTTGAAATAGCTAGAAGTAACCATAAGTTTTATTCTCACAGTTTATTCTATCGCACTTCTTGCTTGTGGAATTCCGATTTCTTTCTTCCCAGTCAACCTTGATCTTCGATAAATCTTTGATTTAAATATAATTCCAATCGTTATCTTCTGTCGTCTTAATTCATTTTCTTTCATCGTTCTCTCTCCTTAATAATGTCTTTCTTTTACTCATATTTACCGACACTCTGTAACGCCCTTGTGTCTTAGTGGCTTTATTGTTTTGCTTGGGGCGAAGTAATTTTGGAAAATAACATACAATTGTTTATTCTTTAATATTTTAATTTGAATTATCAGAGAAATATCGAAACATCACAATACAGTTTTCCATCTTGTTCATTTTCCCAAAAATAAATATATAAAGCACAGTGTATGTTTGTGCGTGTGTATGTCCAAACAACTCCGATCATACTGATCCGATTTCAGTGATTCATAGCTCATTCAAAAACCCTAGAAAATTTAGGCACAGGGGACAATTTTCGTTGAGCTCAGATTCAGGGTTGCCAGATTATGCGAGGTTATATATATATATATATATATATATATATATATATATATATATATATATATATATATATATTATACTAGGTATCATATTTGCTTTCATGGTTCAAGAGGAGTAACCCTTATTTTCCTATTGGGCGGCATTTAAGCTAGCTCCTGTAAAAGGAGGAGTAGTAGCGATAGGCATCAATAAACGACAGAAGAACTCAAAATTGATCACTACATTTAAGTATTGAATTAATGTTTAAGCTTACATTTTAAAAGTTCAACGATAATTCTTCTGCTGCCACTTAATTTAAAGACGATTTGATGTACGTAGATCATTATTTTCCGTACAAACAATTATTTTTATTTCATGGCTAAGAGAACAGGGAACAATTCCTAAGATAAAATTAATATAGTGTAAAGATGAGAAAATAGAAATTAGAATTAGTTATACATTCAACATCCGAAGAGTTAGAGAAACATAATAGCTAATTAAGTAAAACCTATATTATGGATTATAATATATTAATATATATATACATTATTTACATTATTCGGACTATTGTCCTCATCTTTGTCGCCATATTATTACAACGTTTCGGCCGTTGTACGCTCCGGCCTTCTTCAGGTGGTTGGAATGTCGAACTGAACACTTTATTTCGCTCACTGGGGTAGACGGATCTAGTTCTACGTGCCATGTCTAATGCATGTCAGATAACTTCTGTTAATTTCCCTCTCAAAGTTCATAAGTTAAAATTAATATAGTGCAAAGATGAGAAAACAGAAATTAGAGTTAGTTATACATTTCACATCTGAAGAGTTAGAGAAACATAATAGCTAATTAAGTAAAACGTATGTTATGGAATATAATATATTTTTTATATTTAGTTTAGGATGTATTTTTCCATTATTCTTGGACGGATCTCAGCAAGTTTGTGATTGGGTACTTAATAAGAAGGATGCCAGGGTGCACAAGAAAAGTCGACAAATGGCGATCAGTGGACACGAATTGAGATGTGTACGGTTTAGGCCCGCGCGCTCACTTGCAGGATGAAAGCGACTGCATTATCGAGCTTGCGTGCGACCGGCTAATAAATAATGTAAAATAATAATCATATTCATAATATTTTCATTTGAATTATCTAAGATGAATTTTTTTTTTTTTTTTCATTTCACCTTAGGAATACATCATCAGGATCATTCCACTTATGATAAGTAATTTGTTTTTGTCAATATTAACAGAAAAAATTCAGTTAAAAAGAATTTGTTTAGTTTAATGTCATATCAACTCCTTATGGATCATTTAATGCCGAAATTTTATTTTTTGTGAGCTTTGTTTATTTTTTCAAAAAATTTATCGTCCTGGGTAAGACGTTAAACCACATCCACGTCCTGGGTAAGACGATAAACTACATCTAGCAGCAAGACCTCTGATCAGAAGGTTTTGAGGAACGTGGAACCACCTCTTAATTCTGGTGTTCCTAGGTCCACCCTGACTCGGGGTGGTAGCACCTGTCAGGGTCCCAACTATGGGAAAATAGTTAACTATTACCAGCAATACTTTTTTGAAACAAATTATTACTAGTAATATAAAATTGAAGGAAAAATAATACCAGAAACAGATTTTTTACAAAACAAAATATAACCAGCAATAAAAAATGTTGTCGGCATTAAATAACCCATTGAGGTTGATATACCGTAAAACAAAATAAACCAAATAAACCTAAAAATTAATTGTTATTTCTACAATGTAATTGAAACGGGTAATTTTTTTTTTTTTTTTTTTTTTTTTTTTTGCTATAAAAATGTATATTGGTAACTTTTTCATATATATTTATATATTTTCATGTTTTGACCCCAGTTTGGGTGTTCACTATTTTTCCATCGCTGGGACCCTAACAGGTAATTTTGGGTCAGAATGGACCAGGCGACAACATCAATTAAGATTTGGTTCTACACTCCTCAAAACCTCCCAATCAGAAGGCTTCTTGCATGATGTACTTTGTTGTCATATCCAGGACAATAATTATTAGGTTGGTGCAAAAATAATATCGTTTTCTGACGTTAAAAAATACGTCAGAAAACGATATTATTTTTGCACCAACCTAATAAAAAGATAGTGATCTAGTAATTTCGTCTCTTTTTTATGCGGTGGTTGTTGAGTTTTCATGACAGATTTTAGTGGAGATCAAGTGACAAAAAGTATCCAGTTGTACAGGTCACTTCTTAATAGTCAAGTTGATCACAGCAAACCCTGACGATATTGACGCTGGGAGCTGCCACTGGAATAGTGTATGATGCTTTCCAAAAGCTAAACAAAATATTAAGAAACATAAAATAAACTTCGTAGGAAACAAAGAAAAGAGTGTTGAAATGCCATGTAATACCGTTCCTCCTATATGGCAGTGAATGCCGGAAAATTTGAAGAAGCGACTTGAGGCAACAGAAATGTCGTTCTGCAGAAGAATTCTGAGTATACAATCGACTGAATATGTGAATAACGAGGAATTTATGAGGAAAATATAAACAAAACGGTTTATTCTTATAATTAGAAAGAGATAGATAACATTTCTCGGACCCGTAAAGAGGAAAGAGGGTTTGGCGAATTGGACACTCACAGGGCGCATTGAAGTCAAGAAGGACAGAGGGTAACAGCGAGTAAGCTACCTTACAAATATGGTAAAACAGGAACTGAGTAGCTGGGGAAGAGACATGGCCTAAGACGAAGAAGAAGAAGAAGGAGGAGGAGGAGGAGAAGGAGGAGGAGAAAGAGGAAAAGGAGAAAGAGAAGTAAAAGGAGGAGGAGACGTAAAAAGTAGGAGGAGAAGTAAAAGGATGAGGAGGAAAAGTAAAAGAAGAAGGAGGAGGACAAGAAGGAGGAGGATGAGAAAAGAAAGAGGAGAAGGAGAAGAAGAAAGAGAATAAGTAAAAATAGGAGGAGGAGGAGAAGTAAAAGAAGTAGGAAGAGAAGTAAAAGAAGTAGGAGTAGGAGAAAAAGTAAAAGAAGAAGAAGATGAAGAAGAAAGAGAAGAAGTAAAAGTAGTAGCAGCAGAAGTAAAAGAAGGAGGAGAAGTAAAAGAAGGAGGAGGAGGAGACGTAAAAAGTAGGAGGAGAAGTAAAAGGAGGAGGAGGAGAAAAAGAAGAAGAAAGTGGAGGAGGAGGAGAAGAAGTAAAAGAAGGAGGAGGTGAAGAAGTAAAAGGAGGAGGAGGAGGAGGACGACGAGTATAAGAATGGGTAGAAGGAGGAGGAGAAAAGGAAGAAGGTGGAGAAGAAGGAGGAGGAGGAGAAGAAGAAAAAGAAGAAGAAGAAAAAGAAGTAGAAGAAGAAGAAGAAGAAAAACAACAAACACAATAACAGACCACTCTATTTCAAACTCTTCCTTGACTTTCCGATCGTCTGTCGGATGTTTTTTTAGATACGCAGTAAAAATGTGCTTAGAAAATCAAAACCAAAATTCAGCAATTTCAAGAATTCTTATGACATGAAATTATTTAAGGAAAGTCTTTATATTCACTGTTTACTTCTCTGGCTTTGATCATTGCTTCCTTTTTCCTGATGAGTTTTGAATGTCTTCGAGGTGGCAGACAGCAGCAGCCCTGGTTCCTGGCATTGATTCAGAACGAGTTGACAGCCAACTACCAGACAGGAAATAAAAGAAAAAATAACTGTGTTTACGGAAACAAAATTCTGGTTAGCCTAATCTGGGATTTAACTTATTACTGAAGTTATTATTTGTGATTTGCTCTGCCACAAGGCTTCATGTATTGAGCACTCAATGCATATTGAACTCATATAAAACTTATAATTAGGCAACAGGGGGAAGTTTACCTTAGAACCAGGTAAAGAAAATATCGTCTCAGATATGAAGGTAATGGCCGAGAAATTTTATTGAATAAAACCATTTCATCTCAAAAATGTTTTAAGATAAAGGCGAAGATACTAGTCCAGAGGTTCCATCGTATAAAATCATTTCATTTCAAAAATGTATTGATAAAAACAAAGAAGATGAAGATATTAGTTCCGAAGTTTCGTCGAATAACACCATCTCATCTCAAAAATGTATTGATAAAAACAAACAAAATGAAGATTCTAGGCCAGAGGTTCCATCGTATAAAATCATTTCATCTCAAAAATGTATTGTTAAAAACAAACAAGATGAAGATACTAGTTCAGAGGTTCCATTGTATAAAACTATCTCATCACAAGAATGTTTTCATAATACTCATGTTGGGAGCGGGCGAGTTTGAGAGTGGGTGTAGCTGAAGGGAATCCCGTAATTGAATTAACCTAGGGACGCCAAAAGGTCTGAATCCCCCTTCTGACCTTGTGTTATATTTACCTTGGTAGTGAAGAAAATAAATCTACCCGTTTTACAACAAGCATCCAGATATAAAATAAGAGCAATCACTAAAGACTGATGCGACCGAGTGCAACATGTTAAGCACTATTTTAGATAAATTATTCTTTGAGTATAGCGATCTCATGGGTGCCATGCAAGTTGCGACAACCTCTCCTGCGTACACAGCGCTTTGAACCTCTCAGTGGTGGGCAAAATAGTCACCAGCGTGGTGTTCATAGTTGCCTGTCGCCAAATATTTCGCACAAAATAAAAATAGTTCCTCTTACGCTATTCCAAGAGTAACATAAAAAGAAATGGAAATATCTTGCAATAAGAACAGGATGAAAGAATTATTGTATAAAATTATCTTTCTTTTCTTTTTATGAGCCATGACCTTCCCGAAGGTAGGAGATCCTGGCCCTCCACTTTCCTCTATCCCTCGCAGCTCTCAACAAATTCTTCCTCCCCAAGACTATGTTCTGTCATCCACCTGCTCAGGCTCGTCAGGCATGTCAGGCGCCGATTTCCTTTGTCTCTCTTTCCCTCTATTCGACCCGTGAGTATCAGATTCTCCAGGCCCTTTTTCCTCATTATATGTCCCAGAAACTTCAGCTACCTCTTCTTGGTGTTAAGTATAAGCCTCCTCCTTGTTTGCATCCTCTCTGAGATCTCATCGTTGCTCACACGCTCGGTCCAGGGATATCCTTAGCATTCTTCTGTAGAACATTTCTGTCGCCTCAAGTCTTTCTTTATATTTGAGGAAATCGTTCAAATTTCGCTGACGTAAAGAAGGACAGATGTCACGTAACAGCTTAGTATTTTTTTCTTAGTTACCAAAGAAATCCTCCTGTCTTGCAATACCCTGCCCAGCCTTTGGAATGTGTCCTTGGCCATCCCCATAACCCTACGGACCTCAGTGTCGCACTTACCATCAAAACGCTTTCCAGATATTTAAACTTCCGCGTCTACTTGATTGTAGTGTTCCCGACATGCAAATCGCATTTCCGGCTCATCGTCTTTTAAAAAAAGAAAGTAAAAAGAACAAGTTTTAATGAAATTAGCAACCTGAAATAAAAATCAGTTTTACTGTTGAAATAGTTAAATACAACCGCCACCTCTACTCCAAAAGTTTCTTTTCTCGCACTTCCTACCTGTGTAACTCCCTTCCCTTTTCTTGCTTTCCTGATAACTACAAGCTTCAAAAATTTAAATACAACCCCAATCGTCATCTCCTGTCTTCTTGAAGCCTCTCCATTTGTCTTCTTTCCTTAACCCCCCCCCTATTCTCAGTCTTCTCTTTCTCTTTCACTTCCTGTAATTCTCAGACGTACTAGTGGCTTTAAAGCCTTACTTGGGGTATAATGATTAAAAAGCACAAAAACACAAAAATAAAATCTCTATAAATAAATAAAAATACAAAATTTTTTGATAAAAGCAAGCAAATAGAGAATGCTAGTTCGAAAAAAATGTTTATCATATAACACCACTACATCTCAAGACCTTCAGCCCGTTCTTACTGTATTATAATCCAAACTTTTGGATCAAATAACACCCCGGGGGATGAATAAGCTGTAAAAAAAAAAGCAAATCAGTCACCTGTTTTGAAATTATTATAACTGGAACCTTTCATTTTGGTATCATTTCACAAACTGTTAAAAGAGGATACACTTTCACTGAACATGATTTATGAGCTGTGTTCTTGCAGGCGGTTGCGACCATGGCTCTCCACAACTTCCTGTCCCATACAGTGCTAGGAACAACGTTTGATTATTTAAAATTCCTCCTTGCCCCTGCTCTGCTTCCCGCCAACACAAATCCATTTGGTAAATTGCTCTCTGTTTTCATCTCTTTGTCTTTTCCCAATGCGTCCTGTGCGTATTAAATTTACCAAGCCATCTTTACTCGTATGTACAAGAAACTTCAACTGTCTCGTTCTGATTTTAAATATGAGTGTCTGTTTAATGCCCATAAAACTTCCTCATTGATCACATGTTCTGTCCATGTTATTCTCAACATACTTCTGGAGAACATCATCACAGTCTGTTCGAGTCACTTCTTCATATGTAAATAAATTGTCCAAAATTGCCTTATAGCAGAATAGATATGACATAGCAGTTCAGCACTCTTTTCTTAGATTCGAAGTATAATTTCCAATTTCTTAGTACTTTGCTTAGATTCTGGAAAGCTTATTCCGCTATTTCGATGCGCCTTCGGATTTCTGTGTCACATTTTCCGTCACCTACTCCTAAATTACTCAGATAGTTCAATAATTCACTCACCTGATCCTTTGTAATTTTCCTCTTAATCTTTAATTTGAAACGCACCTTAATTTTGGAATCTTAAAGACCATTATAACACTGCTCAATCAGAAGTAATACTTTCAACCAAACAACAGACATTCAGAAGAGCACTGTGACCAAGTTTACACACCTTCAAGAGATTGATTTGTAACTCATTACTCTTCATCTAAAGTCTGGGATCATTAAACATGTAAATTATTATTCATGAAATAAAGATAGTTCTTTGTAATATACTTGTCTATTAGATAAATTACCTGACTATCTAATAGCGACTTTCTAGGTAAGCGGGTCTCTTTTTCTTTGCCCTTGTCACACCAATTCTCTTAGTATGATACGAACCTTAGTAAGTAACTGCTACTCTAGGGGCCAACTCCTTTCATCAGGGCGTCGATGAAAACTTTAGAAATCCTTTAATTTTCCGTGCGCAATGCTTCTTTAAATGATCGAATGGCTTTATTTTCGAAATTACTCTTCATCTGTTCTAAAATTATCAGAACTGAAACCTTTAATTTGGGAACCATTTCCCGAATTTTTAGAAGAGAATACTCTCAGTTGATGAAGGCTAATAATATGTTGACTAATAATATGTGATCTATGGAAGAATTATTTGCCCATATGTATTTCCCCCATTATGGGTATTATTATATCCATAATATAATAACACCGTATTACACCGACGGGACGGAATGACTGAAAGGAAATGGAATGAGAAGCATGTTTTGTTCTCACAGAGAGTTTTATACCACAAAATACTTATATACATTTGTCCCACACATAGAAAATATAACACATATCTACACAACAAGCAGAGTGAAGAGGGGTTGGAAAAACAGAGTCTCACGTGTAATAAATCCCAACGGGAATTCAGTTTGCCGGAGATTCGTCTGTATTTCTAGAGAAGCCGGATTTATCTGCTATGTCCCTAGCGAGGACATATTCCGCAAACGGGGAAAGGGCACGTCTTGGGTTTTTCCCAACATAAGGAGTGCGAGTCGGAGTTTCCAAAGGAAAACAGTGGTATAGACTTGTAAGCTGCATCGCATACAAGAGGAGGTAGATTTTGTCTCGGCCCCAGTGAGGCAAAAAAAAAAACCCCAGCTCGGTTTGATTACTAGAAACTGACAGACTGGCCATTTTTGTCATTCTATGAAGTGAGATCAATTAGCGACCGTCACATGACCTACGTGACTTTATCTCGACCAAAGGGAGATAATCGCATTTGTGTATCCACAACCAACTTTGATTTTACTCACCCCTAGCCACATTCACAGGTTCTAAACATCCCCATGACTTTCGTGTTTCATTGGCAAGAAGAAAAATTCTTTTTAGTAAGTTTCTCTCGAGACCCGCTACTTTGTTGAACAGACTCCCAAGGGGATGCTTTCCCGATCAATATACTATTAGCATATAGGCCAACCGTTATCTCACCTACATATTTTCATAATTTGCACATACTTCCTCCTCTTACGCCCATACAGCAACCTCACTCACTAAGCCTCTAGCTTGAGTGGCACAAATTTAGTAAAAAAAAAAAAGAAATAATGAAAATGCCAGAATATCAAATGCCGATTTTCTAGGAAAGCACTACTTCTGTCTTAGAATATCAAAGTCACGTGCTCTTTGCTTAGTTGGTTTAGTATTATACTAAGCTTAGAAGATGACTATTATTTCGAGTACATCCTCAGGTTATCAAGGCTCTGATGAGAACTTTACAAACAATCTGATATAGTCCCTTTGTCCCATGTATGCTTCGCCTAACGGGAAATCGGAAAGACATCGCGGTCAAATTGAAACTCAAATACGAAAATTGTACGTGACACTTCATTGTTTATGTGAAGTCTGGGACACGGAATCAAGCAACGTATTATTTGCGAAATAAAAACAAAATCTCTATATAAATCAATAACGACCAGGACATAATATATAGTCAAGTGATAGGTTGGCTATATATTGTAACATGACTGAAATGCATTCTAATAAGAAAAGCCGTAATTCCCAGAGCATCATCATCAGAGTTGTTTTGATTACAAATCAACTTGATCATTTTCAGCCAGGCTACTCGATTTAGGTCCATTCGTGTTTTCTTTAAATACTCAAGGAGCCAACCTGTGGTTCATACTGCAACTATGCTGAGCAGACCTTAGTTACAGTTTAAGTAGAGGCTTCGCCAGGGTTTCATACGGTATTGAATTCATAGCTGTTCTTCTCTTAAACTGGTTGCCAACCAAGGTAGTCCCTGCCCTGCTATTTAACCCATAGCTCGGGAAAAGAGATGAATTCATATGTTTTTCCAAAGGAATTTTTGCTTAAGCGCATATAACGAACTAAACCGGAATTCTAACTTGGCCTGCCGATTTTGTGTTTCGCGCCATTAACCATTAAATAATGAAGTTTCGACCGGAAAAATCTCTGTACTTCTTCAGAAAAAAATTATTCTGAAATCTTGCAATCCGTCTCATGCGGGTTTTCGTCTGCACTTTCGCCTGAAGAAAAATTGCAAAACAATAAACAAAATTTGGCTTTTTTAAAAATAAACAGATATAGGGCACAGTTTATGTATTGAGGCGTACGGCCATATCACATTGAAACACCGGTTCGTACCTTCACCGAAGTTAAGATACGATTAGTTTAGCCAGTACCGAGATGAGTGACCCCTAGGGAAGACCAGGTGCCGTAAGCTTCGATGTGCAGGTGGTGTAATGGATATTGGCTCGGAATTGTTAATCGGAGAGCCGAGTTCCATTTCTGATTAAGTAACCAATAGCTGGTGGGGGTGAAGAGGTGGGTTCATACCTAAACAGAATTTGATAAACAAATAAGAAGAAACAATAATGTGGATATAAAGTTGGGGGTCATTTCTATATTACAGTCAATATATAAACTGACCCCTAACTTTGAGGCAACGGTAGTTTCTATGAATTTCCAGACAATGAAAATAAATCTGAAAGACAAAGTGTAGCTAATCAATATTTCATTGATTGATTGATTTGTTTTCCATGGCTTATCATTCATATTTAAAACCATGAAACATTTTTAGATTGTAATAATTTTTATTTTTATTTATTTTTATTTTTTTTACATAATAATTGTTTAGTGATAAAAGTTTTACAAATTAACCTATAGCTGGGTAGGAGAACAGGTGGATTTATACCTTTCCCAAGGGAATTTTCGCGTAAATAAATGTAACGAATTTAACTGGAATGGGAACTCGGCCCTCTGGTTAAAATTTCGCGCCATTATCCATTATACCACCCGCACACCCAAGCTTACATCACATTGTATTCCCAAGCTGTTACCCATCTAGGTAATGACCAGGATCGACGTTGTTTAACTTTGGTGATCGAACGGGATGATGTTTCAACGTGATGTGGCCATAAGCCAACAAATGTTTATGGGTAAATAAATGTTTTTCATCGAATCAACGGCCGTCTGCCATAAGCGCCGGGTGTAAAAACACGTAGAGGGATGTCCAGACCCAAATAAACAAATAAGTATGTAGGAAACCATAACCTTCGTTAAGATATCTAACTATTAGGTTGGTGCAAAAATAATGACGTAATAATGTCGTTTTTTGACGTATAACGTCAAAAAACGACATTATTACGTCATTATTTTTGCACCAACCTAATAGAAAAAATGGAAACCTCTAATATTATCTCTAATATGCAACTTGACGGTATCAAGAGATGTTATCTGGTTCTTCTTTTTGGGTGCATAAGTACAATACGGTGGAGTAATAGATGTCTGGCTTGGATTGAGGAATCGGAGAGCCGACTTCGAATTCCAGTCGAATCCAATACATTTATGCCTTAATACCCTTGGGAAAGGTATGAATCCACTTCTTCTCCCCCCACCACCAGCTATGGGTAAATAGCAAGACAAACCGGGTTCTATAGCTGTGGATGGCAACCTACTGCGGGGAAAAATCTGCCTCGTAAGTCAAAACAGATGATCGCCTAAGCGTGTATCACGCATGGCATATAACTGACTGACCCTTGGAAAAGGTATGAATCCTCTTTTTCTCCTCCCCCCAGCTATGGATAAATAGCAAAACATACCGGGTAATATAGCTTTGGATGGCAACTGGTCTATCGCAGAAAGAAATGGCAGCCTACTGCGAAAACATCTGCCTCGTCAGTCATGTATTGAAAAATACACGATCACCTAAGCGTGTATCACGCATGGCAGATAACTGACTGACTCTTGGTAAAGGTATGGGTCCTTTTCTCCTCCCCCCACCTATGGCTAAATAGCAGGACAGACCGGATTCTCTAGCCTTGGATGGCTGGTCGACTACAGAAAGAAATGGCAACCTACTGCGAAAAAATCTGCCTCGTTAGTCATGTATCGATAAATACATGATCATCTAAGCGTGTATCACGCATGACACATAACTAACTGAAGTACATCACTTTAAATGTCTGGGAAGTGTTTTAACAGAAGGCGGGAAGTGCAACACTGAAATAAGTATTGGCCTTGGGATAACAAAAGAGGATGCAACAAGGATACCAAACGGATACAATACAGAAATCCATTGAGGGCTGTAGCGGTAATGGTAATAGGCAAATATGATACCGAAATCCGAAGTCGTATTGGGTTACTTAAAGTTCCCTTCCAAAACCTAAGCAAAGTATTAAGAAACAGGAAAAATGTGTTAGAAACGAAGAAAAGAGTACTGAAATCAGTCCTCCTATATGGCAGGGAATGCTGAACAATCTCCTCACAGATGAACAAGAGACTTGAAACAAAGAAAACTGTACTGAACTGTTATGTAATATCAGTCCTCCTATATGGCAGTGAATGCTGAACAATCTCCCCACAAATGAAGAAGATATTTGAGGCAAGAGAAACAAAGAAAAGAATACTGAACTGTTATGTAATATCAGTCCTCCTATATAACAGTGAATGCTGAACAATCTCCTCACAGATGACGAAGATACTTGAATCAAGAGAAAGAAAAAAAGAGTACTGAACTGTTATGCAATATACGTCCTCCTATTCGGCACTGGATGCTAGACAATCTCCTCACAGATGAAGAAAGTACACGACGAAACAGAAATGTGGGTCTATAGAAGGATTCTGGGAATATTATGGACGAAATATATGAGCAGCGACGAAATTTTAGAGAAAATGAAAAAAAAAGGACATTTATACTTAACATCAGAGAGAGAGAGAGAGATTAAAAATTTATCGGCAATTAATGAGGAAAGAGGGCTTGGAAAAATTAACACTTACGGGACAATGGAAAACAGCACATGGCCTACCTACCGAACTGTAAATTGATAGCAGAAATGGTTTTAAGAGAGATAGCAAAGAGACAAAATTTACTAATACTGAAAAGACGGGCAATTGTGGAGAGTCATGATCGCCAACGTTCTGAAGGGGCGTGGCACACAGAAGAGGAATACTGTTCTTGCAACGTCTTTCTCCACTTTAAAAAATTCATTCACAGACATTTATCGTAACCTCATTTTTTTCAACTGTCTTACAATGATATTTTGCAATGGTCATAATCGACCACATGGTGGCAGCCATCAAATGCAAACACGCACTTTTTATACAACTTTTATCATAACCATTAATGACAATATTGCCCAGAATACTACTGTAAGTACTCGTATATAATACGCACTCCTAACGAACTCTCCAGAGTATAATACTGAGTTTTCAGATCTTTTTACCCGATTGTTTAAAAAAAATGCTTACTCCGCACGATTGCAGACTGCGAATCAACATTAGAAATTATTCTCATGTTAATTCTATATGCCTACACATCCATGCTGAAAGGGAATGTTTAAAGATTAGGTTGCCAATTCTTTTTGCGGTAGACTGGTTGCCAACCAAGGCTATAGAACCTAGTTATTCTGCTATTCAACCCATAGCTGAAGGGAAAAAAGATGGAGTCATTCCTTTCTCAAGAGTATTTTTGCGAAAGAGAATGTAACGAACTCGATTGGAATTCGAACTCAGCTCCCCATTTTCTCGATATCGATTACAGTACAACGCACCAAATCGATACAGGAATAACTCTGTGCTTTTGTCCAATACTGCAAGATGTTAAACAACCAAAATATTAACCTGAGAACTCGAGATATCTTCTTAAGTATCCTTGTCAGAGCGAGATTCTCATAGCGTCTAAGTTGTTCAAAAATGTTTAAAATGACATCTATCTTGAACTCTTTTCTCATATAAATGTTTAAAAATGGCTTCAAACGAATGAATCTTTTGGGCTTTGAAGAAGACAGTTCTTCATTAGATCTTTTAGACTGGCGCTACAAAATCACAAAAAAGCTATATTCGCCAGTTGTTCTCTATTTATACTTGTCTATTTAATTTGCATACGATACTACACCTCCCTGAATCGGAGAGGTCGTATACCCTTGTTTTTCCTTTTACTATTCCTAGAGATTTTCGTAGTGTTGTCCTTCTTCTTGGCTTATTTGTTTTTCTCTTTAATGGCGATCTCGGTCTCTTTTCATTTTCTTCTGCATACTCGTCTGTCTTTTCATTCTCACTTTCTTCCATTTCTTGCTTTGTTTCTGCTTCTGAACTGATCTGCATGCGCCAGTATATTTTGTCTCTTTTTCTCAAGTATAGCCGTGTTGTATAATTTTTTCGTATCAGGAAATTTGCTTCTTCTGGATCAGCTTCTTTATTCTTTATAAACCACAGCTTTTCTTGTGCTGGAGAGGACATAGTTATGGGGGCTCTGATTTGTCTTCCCATTAATGCTGAAGGGCTCAGTTTTCTTCCCGCATGTGGAATGGATCTGTAACTAAGGAGCATTTTTGATAAATATGCTTCTATGCATTCCTTAAGTGCTGAGAATGCTTTTAATCCCTTTTTTACCGTTTGCACCATTCTTTCTGCAATGCCATTAGATTGTGGGTGATAAGGTGGCGTCTCGTATGGGATGCATCCAATCCGTTATCTCATCCTCTCCTTCATCGGTCTTTGTGTCTCTTTTTCTTCTTTTTTCGCTCTTGCAACTGGAGCAAAAGTTCTTATCCATGTTTCTTTGTGTTCTGGGTCGTCCAGCGAATTTAACGATCCTGTCGGCGACGCCACTGTTATGTTTTGCATATCTCTCTGTGTAGTAGCAGTCATAGTACAGTTCTCCGTGTCCTGAGTGGCAAACGGGTTTGCTAGGCATAGCCACCCTATGTTCACCAATTGTTCTCTATCTACAGTTGTCTATCTAATTTGCATACGATACTACATTACCTTTTTTTTTAAATATTGTTTAATATAGAGTTGTACACCAATACCTTTAATGAATCTAAACAAGCAGAAAAGAAGGTAGTTACCATAAATGAGAAAAAAGAAAGAAAAATTTATTTTTTTAAAGCAAGAGAAAATTAAGCTATTAGGTTGGTGCAAATATAATGACGTAATAATGTCGTTTTTTGACGTTAAAAATACGTCAAAAAACGACATTATTATGTCATTATTTTTTGCAACAACCTAATAGCAGTTTCAGTTCATTCCAGCTGTGCGTACCACAAAAATCTAATAGAATCTAGATTTGATAGATTATATTTTTATTTGGAACGCATGGATAAGTTCCGAAAATCAAACACTAGTGGAAAAATATTTGTGGACGAGGAAAATTACAGCTATCATAAGAAAAACGCCGATGAAACAAAAACATACTGGCGATGTGTAGAATGGCCTTGCAACACTGTTATTCTGTCACTGTATTTTAAACAAAAATAAACTTTTAATATTTTTTATTCCTTTTTTAAAAATGTATGATTACAACGTATGTTTATTTTTGTTTTCAAAATTTGTGGTAATTGCCTTTAAAAGTTTCAAAAATTATCAGAGGTAAGCAATTATCTAGGGACGCATTTGTCTGTTACGCAATTGCCCGGGACGCAAATGTCCAGCAAATGTCCTAGAGCCCATTCAAGGGGAGACAGTTTTTTTATGAATCATTATTCATTATAATTCTGTTGTTTCTCAGTTATTTTTTAGTTATCACCGTATATCACGCCCTGCCATTGTCCGTAGATAAAGTAAAGACTATTCCGGTTTGTTTGCAAGGAAGGACGGAAGAAAAGCTGTATCAAAGGCGCTGATTGGGTTTAGGGAAAGGAAAAGAAAGAGAGAGGGTAGAGGAGGCGATAAGGCTCGCATGTATTTAACGTCTGCTTCAGTGAAATAAAAACCTGGCTATGTTTTAATCTCTTACTTTTTTTTAAAAATAATAACCTGCATTCTTACATTTGATAAATATTGCAATTTTAAAAAATAAAATATTTAACGATGCAACAGGAGAATTTTCACTATTATTTTATATTCATAGAATTCGCCAGGAGCTAATTTATTCATTAAACTAAGAATTAAAATTCATCGGAAATTCAAAGAGGAAAACCGTAAAATACTCACGTGTTCTTTATAATCTGAGACCGTAATTGACCAATAATATGTTTGTCCGTTTAGTAAAATGGATATTAACCAGTCAGGCTGCTAAACAGTATGAATTACGGCAAATTAATATTTTTTCATCCAAGTTTCACCTCATATAATGTTGCACTTTTTCCTAATTGTAACTTCAGTTCCTTGTGGGCAAAATTTACACGATATGTTTCAGATAATATCTTTCTTACATTCCATAACACCTGCTTATCTTTACAATGTCGGCTGTGCACAATCCATTAAATTGGAAATTAAAGTTATTCTCATGTGGGCAGAAGATTGCGGATATATATATGTAAATAGGTAAGTAGCTTGGCGTACTTTTATACTCTAGACAATACAAACATATTGACGGTGCGAATGGGGAGAAGAAAAAATTGGTTTTATTATTAAATTTGAGATTGCTTTAGATAGATAGATAGATAGATAGATAGATAGATACCAACCGGCTGACAGATAGATAGATAGATAGATAGATAGATAGATAGATAGATAGATAGATAGATAGATGTTATAAAAGTGTCTTTATTAACGGGCGCCAGTGGTAAGAAGGAAAGCATATTTCATATGCAACTTGAATTACCTTATGTCATCTGCAGAAATTGGTACGTGTTCGAAAATATCTTCCGTTCTTTCCTTTATTCGCCACTGACAGGCAGAACTTATCTTTCTGTTCGTCTCAGTATTTTCATCGTCCTTACCTAAGTTAGATTTACATGTGCATCCATGTGCTGGTTCTGTTCTTATGTATCGAGTTATATTTCTAATTCTTCGGAAATATTGTGAAAAATAAGATAAGAAGTTTTTTAGCATTGGAACCTATCCAATATATC
This sequence comes from Acanthosepion lycidas, assembly GCA_963932145.1. Classification (NCBI taxonomy): domain Eukaryota; kingdom Metazoa; phylum Mollusca; class Cephalopoda; order Sepiida; family Sepiidae; genus Acanthosepion; species Acanthosepion lycidas. The sequence continues at coordinate 70,373,854 of OZ010605.1, forward strand.
TGCCAGGAGCGGTGGGTTGAGATAGATAGATAGATAGATAGATAGATAGATAGATAGATAGATAGATAGATAGATAGATAGATAGATATTATTAGGCTGGGATAGATAGATAGATAGATAGATAGATAGATAGATAGATAGATAGATAGATAGATAGATAGATATTAATAGGCTGGGATAGATAGATAGATAGATAGATAGATAGATAGATAGATAGATAGATAGATAGATAGATAGATAGATAGATATTAAAAAACTGTGATAGATAGATAGATAGATGGATAGATAGATAGATAGATAGATAGATAGATAGATAGATAGATAGATAGATATTAGACTGTGATAGATATTAACAGACTGTGATAGATAGATAGATAGATAGATAGATAGATAGATAGATAGATAGATAGATAGATATTAATAGGCTGGGATAGATAGATAGATAGATATTAATAGGCTGGGATAGATAGATAGATAGATAGATAGATAGATAGATAGATAGATATTAGACTGTGATAGATATTAACAGACTGTGATAGATAGATAGATAGATAGATAGATAGATAGATAGATAGATAGATAGATAGATAGATATTAATAGGCTGAGATAGATAGATAGATAGATAGATAGATAGATAGATAGATAGATAGATAGATAGATATTAGACTGTGATAGATATTAACAGACTGTGATAGATAGATAGATAGATAGATAGATAGATAGATAGATAGATAGATAGATAGATAGATATGGAAAGGCTGGGATATGTATGAATCATTTATATTTGCCATCACTCGCTGTAATATTAACATAATTTTTGTAAGCTATTTTTTATATCAAACATTTAAATTTTGTTTGTTATTTTCTTTATTATGTCATCGTAATTTTATTTTATTTTTAAATTATTGACGATCAAACTTAATTTGAAAACAAGCCGGAATAAAGTTCCACAAGCGAGAAATGCGAAAAATGAAACGGTTAGCACAGAACTTATGGCAATGATGAGACCATATCACCAATCTTGTCTTCTTTTTATGCGTCTTGTCCCTTCAGGACGTACGCGATCATGGCCCTCCACTTCTCCCTATCACTTGGGGCTCTCTTTTTCCCTTTCCTACTTCTCCCAGGCCATGTTCTGTCATTCACTTGCTTAATCCCGACAGGAATATCATGCGTTGCTTTCACTTATCTCTATTCCCATCCATTCGACCTGTCAGTATCAGATTCTCCAACCCCTCTTTTCTCATTGCGTATCCCAGAAATTTCAACTGCCTCTTCCTGATGTTAAGTAAAGGTTCCTTCTTGTTTGCAAAATCTCCAACATCTCATCGTTGCTCACACGCTCGGTCCATGATATCCTGAACATCCTTCTGTAGAACCATACCTCCGTTGCCTTCATGTTTGAGGAAACCGTCCAACATTCGCTGCCGTAAAGGAGGACAAATGTCACGTAGCAACTCAGTACTCTTTTCTTTGTTAACAAAAATTCCTCCTGTCTCGTAATCATATGTTTTGTTTTTTTTATATCAGATTTTTCAAGCCCTCTTTTCTCATTACGTGTCCCAGAAATTTCAGCTGTTTCTTCCTGATGTTAAGTATAAGCTTTTTCCTTGTTTGCATCCTCTCCAAAACCTCATCACTGCTCGGCCCATGGTATCCTTAGCATCCTTCTGTAGAATCATATCTCCGCCAGGTATATCATGCTTTGCTTTCCCTTGTCTCTTTTTCCTTCTATTCGACCTGTGGGTATCAGATTCTCCACTTTTCTCGCTACGCGTCCCAGAAATTTCTTCTGCCTCTTCCTGATATTAAGTATAAGCTTTTTCCTTGTTTGCATCCTCTCCAAAACCTCATCACTGCTCGACCCATGGTATCCTTAGCATCCTTCTGTAGAATCATATCTCCGCCAGGTATATCATGCTTTGCTTTCCCTTGTCTCTTTTTCCTTCTATTCGACCTGTGGGTATCAGTTTCTCCACTTTTCTCGCTACGTGTCCCAGAAATTTCAGCTGCCTCTTCCTGATGTTAAGTATAAGCTTCCTCTTTTTTTGCATCCTCTCCAAAACCTCATTGTTGCTCACACGCTCGCTCCATATCTTCAGCATCCTTCTATAGAACCATTCCTTCTTCATCTTAGAGGAGACCGTCCAACATTCGGTGCCGTAAAGGAGGACTTATGTCACGTATCAGCTCAGTACTCTTTTCTGCTTTTTTTTCATTAAGTCTAGGTACCATACAGGAAAGTTCTTTAGAACAAATAGAAAATATTCTGGCAAGTATTACAACGGTGTGAAAGTGACTGAAATCTGATAGAAGACTCGGACAGTTCTAACAACTGATAATTCCGTACTTTTACAAAGTAAGAACGACATCAGTAGTGCCAGATATAACTGACCAAAACACAGTTTCAAACTTGGCATTTGTGAATAAAATCAAAGTACAGATAACCCTTTAAGAAGTCAGGGAACGATCTGACATTGTATTCATATCATGAACAAAACCTCCTCTTTTTAAAATGTTAAAAATCCTTCTTTTTTTTTTAATCAAACAAATGTCGCGGGTAGAGGGAAATATAATGAAAGTTAATATAGGAAAATATTGTTTAAAAAATATCTTCCTTATTTTGACGGACGGGCGAGTCAACTTCAGTTGTGTCTCATTTGGTTAGGCACGTACATGCAGTAGAAAAAGAGTGAATAGAATTTAAACTTACAGCACTAACGAATTTTCTTGTGGGACAAACTTGATAACAACCATGTAGTTATTTACAAAGCCTAACCAAATCGTGGAACGTTAAGTGAGTGGAAGCCACACATCAAAGCGACTAACATAAAAGTAAAGCTTCATTTGAATAATTTATGTTGGGAATCCCCCAAATTTTATAAAATTACATAAATTCATGAGTAATGTCTTGAAATGATCGCTATTAATCACATCTCGCCTTTCCGACTGTGGGACAATAAATCTCTGGTACGTCGTATTTTTCTTTTTTTTTCATTTCGAATCGCATTTATACGTTTTAAAAATTTAAACAAACAATGAAAAATGTTTCTTTTTTTACTACCATCTTAAATTGAAAAAAAAAAGGTCAATTTTAACAAAAATTCTGTAATAATATAACTAATAAAATCAAAACTAAATCTTTTTTTTTTTCAGATTAGAATAAACACTCCTAATGCTATCCCAAAACAGAGAACAAATGCTTTGGTTCACCGAATAAAAATACATGCTAACCCACCTGTCATAATAAAATCAAAAGCGATGAAATTAGAACTAAAACACTTAATGCCATATAACAACAGAAACAGAAAAAATGTTTTGTTGAAGTCAAAATACAAGTTGTTTTCACATCTGTCGCAATAAAATCAAAAGCGATTCTTTTTCACTGAAATTAGAACTGAACATTTTTACTGGCACAATACACAGAGAAGTAATGTTTTGATAAACCGGTAAAAAATACATTTTGTTTTCACATCTGTCAGAGTAAAAGATATTTTAAAATTAAAATAAACTAAAAGCCCTTAATGATATATGGCGTCAAAAAAACACTTTTTAGTTTCTCCAATGTTACACTAATATTCTAAGTCAAGTAACTTGAACAAATAAGTGAATGGAAATATTAACAGTCTTTACTGAAATTTCAAGAAGCAGCGTTTTTTGGTAATAAGCTGTCTGAGTGGAATTTACTTCTGAGTGGAATTTACTTCTTACTGGATGTCCTATCAGCTGGAGCATCAGAATACGCCGACTGTATCTCTGCAGAGGGGTTAGACCCCTCCTCCTCAATGAGGCGTCCTGTGTGTGACGAAAACTACATCTGGCAGCAAGGCATCTGATCAGGAGGTTTTGAGGACCGTAGAACCACCTCTTAATTGCTGGTGTTTCCATGACTACCTTAACCCGGGGTGGTGCCTTTTGTTAGGGTCCCAGCTATGGGCAAATAGTTAACTCCCAAACTTGGGTCAAAACACTATGAAAGTGTAAAAATAGGTTTTGATACCATCTACCAACAATAAATCTTTGACTCAAATTATGTGAGCATCACAGATGCAGATGTGGAGCTTCCATTGATGAGTTTGGTTTGCATCCTCTCTTCTGTTGTCGTAGTGCCGGCCGCTTTCCACGGCCTGCAGCAATAAACGACATCATAAAAAGAGGTTTGGATGCAGCTGGGTTCCCTTCCCAAATCGAACCCGAGGCCTCAAACGTGGTGATGGAAAGCGGCCGGATGGCATTACCATTTTCCCTTTTAAAATGGGAAAGTCATTGATTTGGGATACGACCTGAACGGATAAATTTTCGGCCGGTAATTTGATCAGGTCCGTGGTTAAGGCGGGATCCGTCGCCTGGGACGCAGAGATAAAAAAAAAATAGTTAAATATTCTTCTCTTGCTGAGAGATTTTTTTTTACCCCTGTGGCAGTGGAGACTTCAGGGGTTATTGGCCCTCGTTCGATGGCGCTCCTTCGGAGGATTGGCACGATTGCGTCTCGATTAAAGGACGAGCCTCGCGAAACGGAGTGGCTCTTGCAGCGTGTCTCACTTGCGATGGTTCGAGGTAATGTTTTCTCCATTATTGCGGCTGGCATAGGATAGGAAAAAAAATCGTTTATAGTTACTTTTTTCAAACTTGTTTTTCAGTAAATAAATTTCTCATTGTTTTGTCTGAAAAAAATTGTTACCAGCAATACATTTTTGGGAAAAATTGTTGACATTAAATAACCTATTGTGGTTTATATTTTGTAAGACAAAACAAAACAATCAAACAAACTTCTTACTGGTGGAATACGAAGGGGGTGAGTATGAATCATTCTTGTGCACGTGGCTAGGAGGATCCCAGTTTCAAAGGTCAGGGCTCTTGGAAGCAAGGAATGTATCATATCAGAACACAGGCCATGGAAATAGCGATAGTTTAGCCAGAGGCTTGCAACATTTCGTCTGTGGGAAAGGGGTTTCATAGTGGGAAATAATTCATCACCCTAAAAGCGCGTAGAAGCTTTTGGACTCTTTCAAGACAAATAAGTAAAGAATGGGCAACTTCAGTTCATATATGGTAAGAATAGAATTTTGTTTTGATCTTGAATATAGCAGAGGGGGTCCTTACTGGAGGGTGGCAATGAACTGATCATTTTTTCCAGAATCTGTAGCAGTAGATTGCATATATGAGTTTCACTTGAAGTTTGAGGTGCACTTTAGCACCAGTAGGCGTTCAATACAAGGAGCCTACTTAAGGTAAGGCTTCAAGAACACTAGAAAGCTGTAACACGGGGGGGAGTGGAAAAATAAGGCGTGGCTGACCACATATGACTAGAAAAGGGAGATCACCTGCTTCTGTGGGATCAGGTTGAGATCATAGACAAAGAACACAACTGGAAAATTCGTAAACTTAAGGAATCAGAACATATGCTAGGCTACAAAAATCTCCTGAGCCGACCAAGCATAGAAATAAATACAATATGGGAACCAGTAATAAGGAGTGCCAGAGAAAAGCGATAACAAAAAAGTGCAATATGAGCTCTGGTAAAAACATGTAATGATAACAGCAAAAATTGCAATATGAGCACTGGTAAAAAAAACGGTTACTGAAGACATTAGATTTATAATACCCTGAAATTCATACACAGGTGTCCTCAAGGACACATGGCACAGTGGATAAAGGCGTTAATTAGATCCAGTGACAGGACCCAAAAATGTGTGAAAACTTGGGGAGGAGAATTAACAGGAGATAACTGATAACTGACATTTATTAAACATGGCTACCACAGTGAGCGAAATAAAGGGTTCAGTTCGACATTCCAACCACCTGAAGAAGGCCGGAGCGTACAACAACCGAAACGTTGTAATAAATATGGCGACAAAGATGAGGACAATAGTTCGAATAATGTAAAAAGAGTACCCCATTTTTGTTTTGATCTTGAGTATAGCAGGGGGTGTATCAGGCCCTTACTGAAGTGGGGCAATGAACTGATCATTTTTTCCAGAATCTGTAGCGGTAGATCGTATATATGAGTTTCACTTGAGGTTTGAGGTGGGCTTCAGCACCAGTAGACGTCCAATGCAAGGAGCCCAATTGAGAGATCGAAATTGGTGTTGTATTTGCTCCCAGTTATTTTAATACATGTCCAAAAAGCTGAAAATTTGTAGCTGTGTATTAGTCGAAACAGGGCCTTATATAGATCAACTTACATTTTTTCCACTAGATTTTGTGTCAGGATTCGTTTAGTAAGTGTTGATCTTTTCACCTACGTACTCGTTTCTACTGTTGCAGCCTTTACCTGTAAATGGCAGCTGTATTATTTTTAACGCTACAAATCCTTAATGCAATTCAATGATTTCACCCTAAATTCCAATCCTCACCAATCGACCACCAAACACAAAGCAACAAAACAAAACAATGTCATTTCTTTAACCTTTAACATTCTGGAGGTGATTTTGTTTACAAAGCAAAAATGTTATCCTCCCACTGCAAGTGACTCAGATGAATAAATAATAGAGTGTTTGAATTTTGCAGTTGTGTTGTCATATCCTGCTATGGCAACAGAAAATGGCCATGACTGAGATTAAGTAGTGCAGTAGAGGAGACTTAAAAAAAAGCAATGCGGTGTAAAGGAAAGTCATGAATAATGCAGTGCGTTAAAGGTTAAGTTTCTTTGTACTTATTCTTTATTTTGTCACGTCAGCTTCCTACAGAATGAACTCACAGCTCTTCTTTTCATTAAAAATCCCTCTTGTAGGGCTAAATTTATCCTTACCCAAGTGTCTGTCTACACAAAAAAAATGTCTGTTCCAGGGACTGAACCCGTTACGAAAACAACGATAAAATATCATACTTTATTTATTATAAAAACGACAGTTTAAGATGGCAGCAAAGGCAGGCAGATAAAAAGATGGGAACTCTGCCAAATATTTAAGAAAGACGATGTCGAAAAGAAGGCAACGTGTTATTTATTCTCCGCGGTAACAGATATGCAAAGATGTGTGTGTGCCATAATAGTTTTATATGCAAACAAACACAACAGTGGCACATTTATAAAATGTATTTGTTATGTAGGATCAACTATAAATGTGCTAAGAAGATCGGTAATATTTATTTGTCACTGGAAAGTATACGCGGCGAAAACTGGCTGAACTCGTCAGGACTCGGGAAATTTCGGCTTCGCTCGGTTAGTTCCGGCGGAGCTTGGCATTTTAGGTTAATAACAAATTAAATATGAGAAAGCAACTTTTCATTCACTAATAGTCACCGTCCCCAAAATCAGATGGTAGGTATAAATGGGTTAAAAGTAGAAAACTATCATTAATGCTGGATTATATGATCGAGATTAATTGGTTATAGGTGGAATCCTATCAATAATACTTGGTTTTATGATGGTATGATGCGGTTATAGATAACAATACTGGGTTTTATGATAGTATGAAGCGGTTATAGGTAACAATCTATAATTAATACTGGGTTTCATGGTGGTATGAAGCGGTTATAGATAAACATCTATAATTAATACTGGGTTTTATGATGGTATGAAGCGGTTATAGCTAACCATCTATCATTAATACTGGGTTTTATGATGGTATGATGCAGTTATAGGTAACCATCTATAATTAATACTGGGTTTTATGATGGTATGAAGCGCTTACAGGTAATCATCTATAATTAATGCTGGGTTTTATGATGGTATGAAGGGGTTATAGATAACCATCTATAATTAATGCTGGGTTTTATGATGGCATTAAGCGGTTATAGGTAACTATCTATCATTAATAATGGGTTTTATGATGGTATGATGCGGTTATAAATAACAATACTGGGTTTTATGTTGGCATGAAGCGGTTATAGGTAACCATCTGTAATTAATACTGGGTTTTATGATGGTATGCAGCGGTTATAGATAACCATCTATAATTAATACTGGGTTTTATGATGGTATGAAGGGGTTATAGGTAACCATCTATAATTAATACTCGGTTTTATGATGGTATGAAGCGGTTATAGGTAACCATCTATCATTAATACTGGGTTTTATGATGGTATGATGCGGTTATAGGTAACCATCTATAATTAATAATGGGTTTTATGATGGTATGAAGCGGTTATAGGTAACCATCTATAATTAATGCTGGGTTTTATGATGGCATTAAGTGGTTATAGGTAACTATCTATCATTAATACTGGGTTTTATGATGGTATGATGCCGTTATAGATAACAATACTGGGTTTTATGTTGGTATGAAGCGGTTATAGTTACCTATCTATAATTAATACTGGGTTTTATGATGGTATGATGCGGTTATAGATAACAATACTGGGTTTTATGATGGTATGAATCGGTTATAGGTAACCATCTATAATTAATACTGGGTTTTATAATAGTATGAAGCGGTTATAGATAACCATCTATAATTAATTCTAGGTTTTATGATGGTATGAAGCCGTTATAGGTAACCATCTTTAATTAATACTGGGTTTTATGATAGTATGATGCGGTTATAGATAACAATACTGGGTTTTATGATGGTATGAAGCGGTTATAGGTAACCATCTATAATTAATACTGGGTTTTATAATGGTATGAAGCGGTTATAGGTAACCATCTATAATTAATACTGGGTTTTATGATGGTATGATGCGGTTATAGATAACAATACTGGGTTTTATGATGGTATGAAGCGGTTCTAGGTAACCATGTATAATTAATACTCGGTTTTATGATGGTATGAAGCGGTTATAGGTACCTATCTATAATTAATACTGGGTTTTATGATGATATGAAGCGGTTATAATTAATCATCTATAATTAATACTGGGTTTTATGATAGGTATTAATAAGTTATAAATATACTAGATTTATGATGTGTACTATTAGCAAGAAATCTATAATTAATACTATATTTTATATGTATTAATGTGTTATAATAAAACCTATAATTAATATTGGATTTTATGATAGATATTAATGGGTTTTGGGTAGTAACCTATAAAAATACTAGAGTTATGATGGATATTAATGAGTTACAGGAAGAAATCTATACTGATATAGGGTATAGATAAAACCTATAATTAATGGTGGGTTTTATGATAGGGATTAATGCGTTATAGGTAGTAACCGATAAAGAGACTAGATTTATGATGGATACATAGGAAGAAATCTATAATTAATCCTGGATTTTATGATGTGTATTAATGTGTTATAGTTATTACTGGATTCTATGATGGCTATGAATAGTTTATAGAGAGAGACCTTTAATTAATACTTGGTTTTATAAACCTATAATTAATTCCGAATTTTCTTTTAATTCTATAATTAATACCAAATTTTTAATTTTATTTTTATAATTTATACCGTATATTACGACAGGTTAAAATTGTTTAAACCTTTATCTTTTTGAAAATAAGTTTAAAAATATAATACAGAATTATTGTTTGTGTTTCCCTGCCTATGTCTATATGCATCAGCGTGTATCTGTTTCTAAGTTTGTGTATCTTTGTGGGTAAATCTATGGCAGTGTTTGTGTATCTTTTTGGGTAAATCTATGGCAGTGTTTGTGCATCTTTGTGGGTAAATCTATGGCAGTGTTTGTGCATCTTTGTGGGTAAATCTATGGCAGTGTTTGTGCATCTTTGTGGGTAAATCTATGGCAGTGTTTGTGCATCTTTGTGTGCAAATCGATGGCAGTGTTTGTGCATCTCTGTGGGCAAATCGATGGCAGTGTTTGTGTATATTTGTGGGTAAATCTATGGCGGTGTTTGTGCATCTTTGTGTCTAAATCTATGGCAGTGTTTTTGCATCTTTGTGGGTAAATCTATGGCAGTGTTTGTGCATCTTTGGGGGTCAATCTATGGCAGTGTTAGTACATATACGTGTAGCTGTGTGCGTCTGTGTAGCTGCATGTGTCTTTGTGTGCGCATCTGTATCAATGTTTATGCTTTTCTGTATTTATAACTGTGAGCCTGCTTCCAGTGTGTATTTTCGCATTCGTGTGTGCCAGTGTTTCTTGGGTGTGTAACTCTGCGTGTGCGTGTTTGTGTGCGTGTGTGCGTGTTTCCGTTTATACTTACCTTTGTTGTACGTCTGTACGGATCAGTGCGTCTTATTTCTCGTGTGAGTATATCTGTATGCTTGTGTTCCTATCTAACAACTATCTTTGTCGGTGTGTATCTGTGCACAGTGTGCATGTCTGCGCGTCTCTCCGTTCCGGTATATGTGTGTCTGCTAAGTGTGTCTGCATCGTGATTGAAATAGTTACATATTTCTCATGAACACCATCGGTCCTAGTCAGAGACCAGGTAAACATTCAGAATTTCATACGCTGATCTTCTACGTATGCAGGCCTTCCCCATTTTAATAAATCGCTTGATACTGCCTTCCTTCTTCCAATTCTATGTTTAGAAAATAACGAGTGTCCTTCCTTATAGAATATTTACACATTTTTCATTGGCGCTAAAGGTTGGTGTTCGAGAAGAGGTAACATAATTTGGAGTTAAAACATAGCTTTTCTAGAAAGGCAATTCGTCTTTACTTGGAAGGCTCCTATAAGAATATCTTCCGTTTTACTCTTCTTAAGTTGGAACTACTTATGTAGACAAGTAGACTGGAACAATTGTAAAAAACTTTTTGAGTGGTGGGGGGCAATAATGATTTTAGATTCATGATATCTTCCTCAGGGCGCAATATTTGTCAGATTTCAAAAACATTGGGGTTTTTTTTTGTCATTTTGGAAAGCGGAAATCTTGTTCATAATCGATACAGTGTAAAACCGATCTTGGCTGTTTACAGAGTTATCCGAACTTTGTTATACGTAAAAACAAACTTTGTTTTTTGAATTTTTCTTGTAAATAAATGACAAACGTGTATATATATATATATATATATATATATATATATATATATATATATATATATATATCGCTGTGTGCTTTATTTTAAATATTTTAAACAAGAGCAGATTTTTTTCTGGAAAAATATTGTTTTACATTTTTTTGAGAAAGTGCATACATTTTTAGAAAGATGGTTATATATATATATATATATATATATATATATATATATATATATATATATATATATAGTTAGGTAGTAAAGAGTTTGGTAATCAGTATGAATAATTCCAAAGAGGATATAATCAAGATAACTTAATGTAACAACAAAGCAAATATTAATTAATTAAATTAAAAAAGAAAAAACCTTAAGGTTCTATCACTATAAATTATTTCCCCAGAAAATATTTTCCTCATTTAACTATATATATATATATTAAGAAATGGACAAAGTCCGACAATTTATTTATATTAGACATTTTTATGTTTAACGTTCTTTTTATAGATACAAGTATTTAAGTAAACGCTCTGTTTATAATAAACAGTATTAAATAACATTTACCGGCTTGACGTGCCTAACCGCTCGGCCACAAAGGATCGTTCGGTTGGCAAGGTCGAAGTTTATAAGCAGTAAATTCAACCTTGCCAACCGAACGATCCTTTGTGGCCGAGCGGTTAGGCACGTCAAGGTAAATGACGGTTCTGTATAGGATACAGATTCGAATCCTGTCAAAGGACAAATATTTTCTATGAAAATTTCTCGGACATTCAGGCCGGTAAATGTTATTTAATACTGTTTATTATAAACAGAGCATTTACTTAAATACTTGTATCTATAAAAAGAACGTTAAACATAAAAATGTCTTTAATAAATAAATTGTCGGACTTTGTCCATTTCTTAATGTATGACGTCATTTGTTTACATTTGATACGCCATGAGCAGTTATGAATGTACGAGATTCATGGAAGATTGAAGTTTATAAGCAGTAAATTCGACCTCGCCAACCGAACGATCCTTTGTGGCCGAGCGGTTAGGCACGTCAAGCTAAATGACGGTTCCGTATAGGATGCAGGTTGAATCCTATCAAAGGACGAATATTTTCTATGAAAATTTCTCGGACATTCAGGCTGGTAAATGTTATTTAATACTGTTTATTATAAACAGAGCATTTACTTAAATACTTGTATCTATAAAAAGAACGTTAAACATAAAAATGTCTTTAATATATATATATATATATATATATATATATATATATATCCAGGTAAAATGAGAACAGATGTACGTAACATTTAATTTAAAACAGGGCTCAATACAGAATAAAGCTAGATATTATTTATTTTAGGATATTAAAACAAAAACATGCTAAAAAATAGCTACACTATTACAATCATGTTTCAACACCATATAAGTGTCTCCTCGTAATCGTGTAGTAATTTTAAACATGTTTTTATTTTCATATCATAAAATAAATAAAATTGACATATATATATATATCTATATATATATATATATATATATATATATATATATATATATATATATATATATATATATATATTGGATTGGTCCCGTGAGTCAAACAATTTAATTCAATTGAACGGTGTTTCAATGCTGTTACTGTTCGAAATATTTTCAGTACAAAAAATGCTCCCCTCCGCACCGTAAAGATGTCTTGCCTACTATTCAACAAAGTTTAATTATATATCAATGCAAATGTCGGTGTGAGATCGACTATATGGCCAAGACCATCCAATGGTTTGAGGTGAGAATCACCCAGCATGTGCCGGGTAAAGTGCGTAGGCACGAAACAATTACATCCGGGTGTTCACAGACTCATCAGTCAGCGATTGGTGAACACCTTTTAAATTCTGTCGATTGCAGGACGAATTATTCTCCCGATTTCTTTTCTGTCACACGAATGTCCTTCTTGAACTGGTGTGTGTGTACAAATGTCTTCACTGATTCCTCGTAGTGAGACAGTGTGTATGTATGGAGAGGGGATATACACATATATACACGCACGCTGACAAAAACAGACGAAAATGGAAATAGATCTAAGAACAGACAGGGGTCATTAAAAGATAAGAATCCCGATAACTACTCCATCATTTCTCGGACCAATCTTAATTGTTTTATAACCCTTCACTGCCAATTCAAGAAAGACATTCGGGTCACTAACACACACAAAAAAAGAGAATGTCTCATATCGAGAATATTTAACATCGAAAAATATAAAGGAAAAAAATTATTATTTTTAATAATATGTAGAAATCTCCACCCTTTGCGTGATGAAGGTCGTGAGACCATAAACACGTGTAGCAAAATTATGGAAAATAAAGTATAATATTTTTTTTTTTAAATCCACATTACAACCAAAAACGTTTTCGGTTTCTCTCTTCATTTTAATATACACACTTTTCTCTCGTTGGAACTCATATAACCTATTCTTTATATATATATATTCACAGTGAAGTACCGGTTGTCGTACGATCACCGAAGTTAACCAATGTCGAGCCTGGTCAGTACCTAGATGGGTGACCACTTGAGAATACCAGGTGCTGTAAGCTTAGGTGTGCGGTTGGTTTAAAGTATTAAGTTGGTGCAAAAATAATGTCATCTTTTGACGTTAAAAAATGTCATAAAACGACATTGTTTTTGCACCAACCTAATACAATGGCTCGGTATCAGATAACTGAGTTCCAATTCCAGTTGAGTTCGTCATATTATTAACTTACGTGTATCATAAAGATATGAATCCAACTCTTCCCCACCCAGCTATGAGTTACTTAGTAAGTATTGAATATATCTTTATTATCTCCCCCAGCAATTCTTACAGTCTAAAAATATTTTATGGCTTTAAATAACCTATAAATTGTTGATAAGCCATAGAGCAGAAATCCTTAATAATGAGCGCGCAAAGAAAAGAGTAATCAGGATGACAGTGGATGGCGATTGACATTGCATTTAAATTTTTGCAGATTAAAGTTGGCTGGAAAGCATGGAGACAAAAGGGATTTCCACAATATACAAGTGCGAGAAAAATGTTAGCATAGAGTTTAGGGTTACATGAAACCAGTTAAACTGTAAATTGATGAGATTTCGACGCCATTTAAATACTGCATTTAAATTTTAAAAAGAAGAAAATGGGCTTGGAAAATTTGACACTCACAAGACAAATTTATGGACACAGAAAGCAACACATAACCTACCAAACGAGTTTTTGTAAATGTATGCCACAACAGGGTTTAGAAAAGACAAAATTTACTAAGCGCTACAACGAAGAGGAAATTGTGGAGAGCTATGACCGCCAAGACCTTGAAGGAGTATTGTATACAGAAGAATTTACACCAGTGCAGTGGAATTACGTCTTACCAATGGAATACGAATGTAATGAGGATGCTTTGCTTGGCATGGAGGGTCTTAGCTGTGGAGGTTTGAATTGGTGGAACTAAGGAATGTCGGTCGTCTAAGCAATTTCCATTGAAATAGTGATAGAGAAACGGGAGACTTGCGACATTTCTGTGGGGAAAGAGGTTGGAGGCTGGAAAACAATTCATCACCCACAAGTACGCTTTTGAAATCTATCAAGACTAGGAAGTGAAGATCTAGCACTTGTAAAGGTAGAGGATAGCAAGCGTAAGGTTATTGCTTAAAAATATAAAAAAACTTAGCGAGTTGTTTTTTTTGTTTGTTTTTTCTTCTTTTTTTTTCGACAAAACTAATTTAATTATTTGGTATATTTCTTCTTTATAAGCGTAAATCTCTTAAATGTCTTGAATGGTATCATCTTTAGCTGATTTATTAATCGGGACTTCAGTTTTGGGGCAACATTTGACCCCCTGTGATTATTATAATATCAAACGTATGCACACTATGGTAGGTCTTCTTTTTATACATTCGAACGATGTTTAATAGATCTGAAGAATAATATGTAATATATAATTCCGTTTGCCCCACTGTTAGTAAATTAACAGGTACGTTACGCCTTCCTATTATTTCAGATAAATAATGAACCATTTCTTTTTTAACTGTTAGGAAAAAACGAAAGAAAAAGATAGATCAGAGACACTGTTTACTTTTAGTGATAAAACGAAAGCATACATAATAAGATAAAACGAAAGCATAGGTAATAATAAGATAATACGAAAACAAACGTAATAAGATAAAACGAAATCATACATAAAAATTGGATAGACAAAAGCATACAAAATGAAAGAATAAAACAAAAACATACATAATAATAAGATAATACGAAAGTTAACATAATAATAAGATAAAACGAAAGCATACATAATAAAATAAACGAAAGCATACATAATGAGAAAAAACGGAAGTATACATAATAATAGGATAAAACGTAAGCATAAATAATAATAGAATAAAACAAAAGCAGACATAATAATAAAACAAAATCATACATAATAATAAGATAAAACGAAAGCATACATAATAAGATAATACGAAAGTAAAAGATAAAATGAAAGCATACACAATAATAAATTAAAACAAAATCATACATAAAAAATCAGAAAGAAAAAATAAAGAGGAAAATAAAGATGACGATAAAAGTATCAATGGTTAAACGTCTGGTTCTTTGAAATGATAAACCATGTTATTAGGTTGGTGCAAAAATAATGACGTAATAATGTCGTTTTTTGACGTTAGAAAATACGTCAAAAAACGACATTATTACGTCATTATTTTTGCACCAACCTAACAATTTTAAATCTTTTCATTTGTACCCTCTTACTTCTTTAAATAATGACCTGTGTTCATACTTATGCCAAGTCATTCTACAAGCGCCAATGCTATCATATAATCCAGTAATATCTGGCACATGATCAGATTATCGGCGACTAAATCTGTTTCCCCACCAGGTGATTCTCGTAAGTGTGTGTGGGGGGAAGGGTGTAGCTTGACACCCGACAGGTTTAAAAACAAGACATGAGTGGATGAACGTACTTCTAGTTTCAATAGCCATTTATTAGATGCTATAAATACAATGAACCAAACAGGTGAGCAATTAGGAAGATTTAAGGAAAATTGAAATGAAAAGGACATTTGTGATCAGGAAGAGAAGGGAAATTTCTGAAGCACATAATGAGGAAAAATGGCTTGGAGATTTGGACACTCACTAGATTTGTTGAAAGCAAGAAGTGCAAAGGGAAATAATGAGGAAACTACCAAAAGAGTTTATGTAAATAGAAGGCAGGACATGGACTGGGAGAGATAGTAAGGGGACTAACAGGATAGGAAGTTGTGGTGAGCTGTAATCGACCACATCCTGTAGAGCCACGATACAGTGAAGTTCAAAATTTTTCTTTGCTTAGTTTATGCTGTTATGTTTTAGGTTATTACTTCCATTCATCGGTTTTCTTTTTCCTCTCCTTCTTCATCTTCTTTTTTCCTCTTCTTCTTCCTCTTCTTTTCCTCTTCTTCTTCCTCTTTTTTTCCTCTTCTTCTTCCTCTTCTTTTTTCCTCTTTTTCTTCCTCTATTTCTTCCTCTTCTTTTTTCCTCTTCTTCTTCCTCTTCTTTTTCCTCTTCTTCTTCCTCTACTTTTTCCTCTTCTTCTTCCTCTTCTTTTTTCCACTTCTTCTTCCTCTTCTTTTCCACTTCTTCTTCCTCTTCTTTTTTCCCCTTCTTCTTCCTCTTCTTATTTCCTCTTTTTCCTCCTCTTCTTTTTTCCTGTTCTTCTTCCTCTTCTTTTTTCCTCTTCTTTTTTCCTCTTCTTCTTCCTCTTCTTTTTTCCTCTTCTTCTTCTTTTCCTCTTCTTCTTCTCTTCTTTTTTCCTCTTCTTCTTCTCTTCTTTTTTCCTCTTCTTCTTCCTCTTCTTTTCCTCTTCTTCGTTTTCAACTTCTTCAACGTCGTCGTCTTCACTTTCATTTACAGAGGTTTATTTTTCTTCTTCGTCTTTGTCTTCTTCTTCTGCTTCTAATAACATTAATTTCTTTTTTTTTACTTTTTCTTCGCTTTTTCTTCTTCATATTTTTTTCTTTCTCTAATCAGGTTCCTTTATCTTCCTTTTATTGTTTTTTTTTTCTTTTTCATATTTCTAATTTTTCTTCTTCTTCTTCTTCTAATCACATTTATCGCACTTTTTATTTATCGCCTTCCTCCTCCTCTTACGTTTCCTCCTCCACCTTCTTCTTCTTCTTCTTTTGCTGCTGCTGCTTTTGTTACTGATTTTTCTTCATTGATTTATCCCCATTTATCTATTTCTACCTTTCCTTCTTCTGCTGCTTCTAATTATGTTCATTTATCACCCTTTTTCTTTTTCTTAGTTTCTTTCTTGTTTCACCTTTTCCTTGTTTCTTCTTCTTTTTCTTTTTCTTCTTCCTCTTCTTCTTCTTCTTCTTCTTCTTCTTCGAAGTTTGATATCTTTTATGTTGATATAATCTTTTATTTAAATACCTCGAGGTTTCTCATATGTATTCCTTGTAGAAATTATTACAGCTAGCTAGCTAGATAGATAGATAGTGCAGTCTAGTCGTAATCTAATTCAAATAAGCGCCGAGTGAACATACTGAGATAGATAGACATGAACCGAATGAAATATAGATAGATAGATAGATATGAACAGAATAAGATAGATAGATAGATAGATAGATAGATAGATATGAACAGAATAAGATAGAAATGATTTACCCTTATTATAGCATTACTGGAAATTCTTAAATGTTTACCATTTCAACTAGACGTTTGTGTGTGTGTGTGTGTGTGTGTGTGTGTGTGTGACACTGACAGGTCGAGTGATAAAAACTGATTGCAATGGGCAGAGCTAACAGCTGAAGAAGCAAATAACCACAACTGTTGCAAACCCATCGGCGCTCGTAAAATTTACTAGCTATAAAAAGTGTCTTCAGAAAGAAAATAATAACACTATCAATTTATGATCTCTTCAAACAAAGCCCCCCCCCCTAACCCGGTGACTGTGTGTGTCTCAGTGCGTGTATTTCTCCCAAGCCCTTAATAGTGAGTTCACTAGTTACTGGTTTTCCCAATAAACGTTGTCCCTTCGCCAGATTTGAGTAACAAATTATATACGTTATTTACATTAAATATGACAACAAAGATGAGGACAATAGTCTGAATAATGTAAATAGTGTACATAATACCTCATCTCAGAGATATAGAGAGATATATCCTCGCTCTATCAACTGTGCCATCTGTGTATGAATTTCTGGGTATTATAAACCTAATGTCTTCAGTAAACATTTTTTTCAGTGCTCATATTGCGATTTTTGCTGTTATCATTTCATTTTTTACCAGAGCTCATATTGCAATTTTTGTTGTTATTATCGCTTTTCTCTGGCACTCCTTATTACTGGTTCCCATATTGTAATAGATATGGCGACAAAGATGAAGAAAATAGTCCGAATAATGTAAGTAATGTACATAATACCTCATCTCAGAAATATAGACAGATAACAAATTATATAATTCATATGTTCTTATCTCATCATTTGCCTGTATCTTTTCATGTTCTCCCTTATCCCATCCAAATTTGATGTCTTTTGTGTTCATATAATGTTTTATTTAAATACCTTGAGGTTTCTCCTGTGTATATTATGTGGCAATTATTACATATGATAGAGTGAATTCCACCTTCAGGTTTTAGCTTATTTTTTATTTTTTGTTTTACTTGGTTTTAACAAATTTTGTGTTGAGTGCAGCTAAAGTCTTTTCAGTTGTAGTTGTGTTAGAGTTGGTGAGTAGAACTATTTTGATTCGTTGGGTTTATCGGAATTGTTCAATCTTAACATAAAATTTATAAAATTTAAAGAAAATTTAAACAATTTTTTGTTTCTTTTTGCTCGAGACAAATAATCTAATGTTTGTACAAGACAGTCTGTGACGACGATAAACATATTGAGAATGCTAAGCCAAAACAAATATTGTGTCGAAATCAGCATTTTTCAACATCTCACTCTAAATCACATCGATTTGAGAAAAAAAAATATTGTGTTTGGGGTGTTTCAGGAAAATATATATATATTTTTTTTCAGGAGCCGGAATCCGGGAAAATTACTGAAGTTATTCGTGTATAATATATAAGTGAGTTATATGCCATGCGTGATACACGCTTAAGCGATCATGTATCTTTCGCTAAATGATTGACGAGGCAGATTTTTTTTCCTCGCAGTAGGTTGCCATTTCTTGCTGCGGTAAACCAGTTTCTATCCAAAGCTACAGAACCCGGTCTGTTTTGCTATTTTACCTATAGCTGGGGGAGGGGGAAGAAGAAGATTCATACCTTTCCAAAGGTATTAACATGTAATGGATTCGACTGGAATTCGAACTCGGCTCTACTTTTCCTCAATCCGAACCGCTATCCATTATTCCACCGTATAATATTTATAATATGTACTTGTGTATAACACGAAGAACTAAATTTATGTTGTATAATACGCACTGATGGCTTTTTTTCTTTCTTTTTTATTAGAATTTGCAACAGGTAAATTTGTGTTAAATTTAATATGTTCCCACTTCTTATTCGATTCTTACTTTTTAGAAAACTGCTCAGTGGAAAATGCCTTGATGCACTTCCTGATCTTAGGTCTCTGGTTGGGGCCCGGAAAATATGAGTATACACCAGGAATCAGAAAAAATAATAATAATAATAATAATAATAATAATAATAATAATAATAATAATAATAATTACAATAATAATAATAATAATAATAATAACAATAATAACAATAATAATAATAGAAAAGTTGTAATTCCAGTTGTAGTTGGATCCTTCAGATTGATTAGAAAAGGTTTCGATAGACTCGTTGAAGGGATTCTTGGTAGCGTATACCTGAAAGAAATATATAAAGTTCTACTCACAAGTACAGCTCACACATTACGAAGAACTTTATCTATATAAAATCTGTGTGAGCTTAGGTATTTATTTAATTTATTTAAATATTTTTTTATAAAATAATCAATGGAAAATATCATGAAGCCATTTCTAACCTTGGGTGTCTTGTTCGAACCCGGAAAGAAAGTGTGTATACACCAGTAATCCAAGGAAACAATAATAATAATAATAATAATAATAATAATAATAATAATAATAATAATAATAACTCACAAGTTCAGCCTAGACCTTACGAAGGGCTTTGTCTATGTATTTTTTTTTTTTTTTTTTTTAGTGAAAAACGTCATGATTCCATTTCTAACCTTTAGTCCCTTGGCGAGATCTGAAAAGAAATGAGTAGACATCAGAAATCAAAGGAAATAAAATAACAATAATAATAATAATAATAATAATAATAATAATAATAATTTTGAAGGGATTATTAGTTGCTCATGCCTTAAAGAAATACAAAAAAATTCTGGTGACAGGTACAGCCACACTTTACGAAGGGCTTTATCTATGTAACATAAGTGTGATTTTTCTTTTCAAAATTCCTCAGTGAGAAATGCCATGATGCAATTTTTGACATTCTGGTTGGGACCTGGAAAAATGAGTATACACCAGAAATCAGAACAAATAATAATAATAATAATAATAATAATAATAATAATAATAATAATAACAGAAGAAGAGTTGTGGCAAGTAAAACTAAATATATTCCTGTTGTTGTAGTTGGATCTCTGGTTCTGATAAAAAAGGAACTCAAGAAGAAATCAACAAAACCGCCTGTTGCACCATCTTTCCAGTAAGAAGAACTGATGTAGTTTAAATTATGTTTTCAAACAGAAAATTTAAACAGGATTTTCAGCAAACGCGCGGATATAAATAAAATTTATTTACTTATTTTGGCGAAGATGAGGAGGGGTGTTTCCACTGCACGCATTGTGTTTTGTCCCAAGCTCAATGTAATGAACCCATTACTCATCCCGGATCAGAAACTGTTCAAGGAAACCAGCTGGATCTGCTACAAAAAAAAATGTCAGATTTTCCTGTGATTTAATCAGCTTTTGGGTGCTTTGATCAGACGTCCGAAGACATGGCAGCCACTGAGCAGAAACCTTCATTGAGCCAGGTTCATTGTGTAGAATAACCTCAACTCCCTTACGAGATATGCTAATTGCATTTGATTTGCAATCAATCTCCTGTCATCCATCACCATGTGGTGAACACGATAAGCGTTTTACTCGGTTTACACGACGTCTCGGTCTTTGATGATTTTCTACATTGAAATGTAATTTACTTTGTTATCAAAATAAGTATAATACGAATTTATATGTTAATTTTCTAGAAAAGATTTCTAAACACGCACCACTTCGAAGCGCTCAAATATTAATTTATATGGCGATTTTCTAAATGGAGCTTAGATGTAGCACACGGCCAGAAGAATAGGGCACCCAGTAAGGATCGAACTCACTAATCAATCGTAATTGATCTAGCAACAAAAACGTGCTAACCATTGCACCACGTGGAAGTGTCCAATTTTTTTACTAAGCGTAGTTTAGTTGTAACACAAGGTCGAAAATTTAAATCATCCAGTGGGGATCGAACTCACTGCTCAGTCGAAATTGATATATCTAGACAAACTTGCTAACTACTGCATCGTGTCAAAGTGCTCAAACATGAATTTAGGAGGTGATTCTCTAAGCTTACCTTAGATGTGGCATAGCACGGAAAACAAAAGAAGCATAGTTGATATACAGTAGAATCCCCTGACAAGCGGACTAAGAAGGCCTTCCGGATATGAGGATTTAGTTACAAAGTCCTGATATGAGGGATTCCGGATATGAGGGGCACTAAAACGAACATGCTAATCGCTGATGTTTCTTTATACAGTAGAATCCCTGATAACCGGGCTCAGAAGACCTTCTGGATATGGGGAATTGGTTAAGAAGTCCTGATATGAAGGGTTATATTTAGATTAAAATATCAGAACTGAAATCAGATTTAACATTTATTTTCAATGTTTTATAGTAAACTAAATAATCAGTGAAATACAAAAGAATTGATTTTAAGGAAATAAATTATGTAATGTTAATGAAAATTCATTAAATTAAGTCTGCCACGTATGCAAAACAAATAATGTAACGATGATTTTTTTAATGGCTGTTGTATGATGATTCTTTCTCTTCTAATGTCATTCTCAACTTTTCCGCATTACTTTTTGCTTTTGTTCTTGAAATTTTTAATACGAAAGACACTTTTTTACGCTGTGTGCGTTATTGCAACCGTCATAGCTGAATGCTGGCTTTCTTTCCATAAAACTGACAATCTTTTCAATAGCTTTTTCAATTTCAGTCCAGGTTTCATCACAATCATGCATCTTGTCGCTATCTTGTTGCAGATGTGTCTCATTGTCACTCTTTCCTCTTATTCCCTTTTTGGACCAATGCAAGTCATTAGGATGAAATAAGCATAAGCAATTAGCCAAAGTAAATTTCCTGAAAAATAGAAATTTCAAGTCAGTTATATTATCATCGAAATAGTTCATATATACACATCAAAATCATGTCCGGATATGCGGGATTCCGGATTTGAGGGATTCCGGATATGAGGGATTCCGGATTTGAGGGATTCCGGATTTGAGGGATTCCGGATAAGATGGATTCTACTGTATATCGTGTCATCTGCATAATATTAGAACCCAGTGAGGACTGAACTCACTAGTCAGTTTTATTTCTTGTTAACCATTACACTACGTCGAAGAATACAATTTGTTTTTAGTAAGCGTAGCTTAGTTGTGACACAAGGCCGAAAGTGTGAATCACCGAATGAAGATCGAACTCACTACTCAATCAAAATCGATCTCTCCAGAAAAGGTTGATGAGCATTGCATCGAAGTCCTCAGATATGGACTTATATGGTGATTTTCTAAGCGTGGCCGAAAATATGGTGCACCCGGTAAGGATCGAACTCACTACTCAATCAAAATTATCTCTCCAGAAAAGCTTGATGAGCATTGCATCGAAGTCCTCAGATATGGACTTATATGGTGATTTTCTAAGTGTGGCCGAAAATATGGTGCACCAGGTAAGGATCGAACTCACTACTCAATCAAAATTGATCTCTCCAGAAAAGCTTGATGAGCATTGCATCGTAGTCCTCAGATATGGACTTATATGGTGATTTTCTAAGCGTGGCCGAAAATATGGTGCACCCGGTAAGGATCGAACTCACTACTCAATCAAAATTATCTCTCCAGAAAAGCTTGATGAGCATTGCATCGAAGTCCTCTGATATGGACTTATATGGTGATTTTCTAAGCGTGGCCGAAAATATGGTGCACCCGGTAAGGATCGAACTCACTACTCAATCAAAATTATCTCTCCAGAAAAGCTTGATGAGCATTGCATCGAAGTACTCAGATATGGACTTATATGGTGATTTTCTAAGCGTGGCTTAGATGTGACACAAGGCCGAAAATATACGGCACCCAGTGAGGATCGAACTCACTACTCAGTCGTAACTGATCCCGCATGATACGCTTGCTAACCATTCCGCGGCGTCAAATATGAATTTTCAGATGAATGAATGATAGCGTCGAAGAATGTTGAAAACTTTCGCGTCAGCATATTTCCTCATCTCGAAACGGACAAACTTTCGAAATATATGCAATGCCCGACGGTTGCCGACAACCAGTAAAGAAGATGAGACAGTAATTTTATATTCACAAATTTCTAACTTACTCTCTTCATAGATGTTATAAAAGTGTCTTTATTAACGGACGGCAGTGGTAAGAAGGAAAGCATATTTGACATGCAACTTGAATTATCTTATGTCATCTGCATAAATTGGGACGTGTTCGCTCAAAGGTCTACGAAACTATCTTCGGTTCTTTCTTTGCATATTTATTCGCCACTGACAGGCAGAACGTATCTGTCTGTTCGTCTCAGTATTTTCATCGTCCTTACCTAAGTTAGTTGTACATGTGCATCCATGTGTTGGTTCTCTTTATATGTATCGAGTTATCTTTCTAATTCCTCGGAAATATTGTCAAAAATATAGATAAGAAGTTTAGCATCGGAACTTATCCAATGTATCTGCAAGAAGCGGTGGGTTAGGATAGATAGATAGATAGATAGATAGATAGATAGATAGATAGATAGATAGATAGATAGATAGATAGATAGATATTAACATACAGTGATACATAGATAGATACATAGATAGATACATACATACATACATACATACATACATAAATACATGCGTACATACAAGATAATGAATAGACCGACATAGATAGATAGATAGATAGATAGATAGATAGATATTGACAGACCGTAAGAGCTAGCTAGATAGATAGATAGAAAGATAGATAGATAGATAGATAGATAGATAATGAAGAGACCGAGATAGATAGATAGATAGATAGATAGATAGATAGATAGATACATACATACATACATACATACATACATAATGAACAGACCGAGATAGATAGATAGATAGATAGATAGATATTAACAGACAGTGATAGATAGATAGATAGATACATACATACATACATACATGCATACATACATACATACATAGATAATGAACAGACCGAGATAGATAGATAGATAGATAGATAGATAGATAGTTAGATAGATAGACTTATGTCGTGAGTTATGTACATACCAAAGTAAATTTCAGATACACTATAAGATATCATATAAAAGGTATTTTTAGTTTCTTTTCGCCTTGACTTGTATTTCTTTCGCATCTATATCTATCCGTTTTTCTTCCTATTCAACATGTAAAAAAAAAAAAATTCATTTCATATCATTTTATGACCTTCTTCTCCTGTTCATATTATAGACGTGGCTGAACGAAAACCGCCTACCGACCCCGCCTCCTTCCCTTAGAGCAAGCATCAGAATATTATATTTGCGAGTCAAATAAGAGTATTGTACAGTTCTTACATATGCTCCATACTGGAGTGCATCGTCTAAACTTGACTGGATTTTAGGCTACCTTTCAATTTTTCACCTACAAAGGATCATATGAATTAAAAGATAAAACAACGAAAAAGAAAAAGAAATACATAAAATAATCGTCTTCGTGTTTCGAATAATAATAATAATAATAATAATAATAAAATAATAATAATAATAAAATAATAATAATAATAAAATAATAATAATAATAATAAAATAATAATAATAATAAAATAATAATAATAATAAAATAATAATAATAATAAAATAATAATAATAATAATAAAATAATAATAATAATAAAATAATAATAATAATAAAATAATAATAATAATAATAAAATAATAATAATAATAATAATAAAATAATAATAATAATAATAATAATAATAAAATAATAATAATAATAATAATAATAAAATAATAATAATAATAATAATAATAATAATAATAAAATAATAATAATAATAATAATAATAATAAAATAATAATAATAATAAAATAATAATAATAATAAAATAATAATAATAATAATAAAATAATAATAATAATAAAATAATAATAATAATAATAAAATAATAATAATAATAAAATAATAATAATAATAAAATAATAATAATAATAATAAAATAATAATAATAATAATAATAATAAAATAATAATAATAATAATAATAATAAAATAATAATAATAATAATAATAATAAAATAATAATAATAATAATAATAATAATAATAATAATAAAATAATAATAATAATAATAATAAAATAATAATAATAATAAAATAATAATAATAATAAAATAATAATAATAATAATAAAATAATAATAATAATAATAATAATAAAATAATAATAATAATAATAAAATAATAATAATAATAATAATAATAATAAAATAATAATAATAATAATAATAAAATAATAATAATAATAATAATAAAATAATAATAATAATAAAATAATAATAATAATAATAAAATAATAATAATAATAATAATAATAAAATAATAATAATAATAATAATAAAATAATAATAATAATAATAAAATAATAATAATAATAATAATAAAATAATAATAATAATAATAATAATAATAATAATAATAATAATAATAATAATAAAATAAAAAAATAATAAAAATTCGAAAATGTGGCATATGGGAACATCAACAATCCCTGTTGTAGTTGGAGCCCTAGGACTGGTTGGAAAAGATTGCAGTAGACTAATTGAAGGGATTCCTGGAAGCCCATGCCTCAAGGAGATACAAAAAATTGTTCTGACAAGTACAGCCCACACTTTACGAAGGGCTCTATCTATGTAATTATTTTATTTTATTTATTTATTTTTTCTTTTTTTTTTTTTTCTTTTGGTCAGTGAAAAGTGTCATGATGCCATTTCTAAGCTTAGGTCCCTGGGTGGGACCCGGAAAGAAATGTGTAAACGCCAGAAAGCAAAGAAAATAAAAATAATAATAATAATAAATTGGTGGCGCTATGGGTGGAGGTCCCGCCATAGTCACTGAAACCGTGATATCACCCCTGGTCGCCGGCTGATAAAGACAGGGTATCGCACGTGCTGACACACGTTGTATGTTAAAAATAATAATAATAATAATAATAATAATAATAATAATAATAATAATAATTGGTATGAACACCACCAAGACCAGGTTACAGACAGGGATAGGACCTGTAACAATTTTCTGGGACTACACAATAAACAGAGACAAAACAATCAAAGCTAATCGCCCTGACATCATTATTAGAGAATGCAAACAAAAAAAAATGCCTCCTTGTTGATAGGCCGTCCTGGGTATGACGATAAACTACATCCAACAGCAAGGCCACTGATCCAAAGGTTTTGAGAAGCTTAATTGCTGGCGTTCCCAGGTTCACCCTGACCTGGGGTGGTGGCACCTGTTGGGGTCCCAGCTATGGGCAAAGAGTTAACCCCGAAACTGAGGTAAAAAGGATTATGAAAGTGTAAAAATTGCTTTTAATACCAAAAATACTTTGTAAATAATTATTACCAGAAATAAGTTTTTGAAGAAAAAAAAAACTATTACCAGCAATGCATTTTTGAAAAAAAAACTATTACCAGCAATATATTTTTGAAAAAAACTATTATCAGCAATATATTTTTGAAAAAAAACTATTACCAGCAATATATTTTTGAAAAAAACTATTATCAGCAATATATTATAGAAAAAATATATTACAAGTAATACGTTTTTGAAAATAATATTACCAGTTATATATTTTTGAGGAAAAATATTACCAGAAATAGATTTCTGACAAAACAAAATATTACCAAGAAAAAAAAAGTTGTCGGCATTAAATAACTTATTGAGGTTGATATGCCGTAAAACAAAATAAACCAAACCGATCTAAACCAAAGAATACATATTCTATTCATACGAATCTATCCTAAAAATGTTGTCGGCATTAAATAACTTATTAAGGTTGATATGCCCTAAAACAAAATAAACCAAACCAATCTAAACCAAAGAATACATATTCTATTCATACGAATCTATCCTAAAAAAGTTGTCCGCATTAAATAACTTATTGAGGTTGAGATGCCGTTAAACAAAATAAACCAAACCAATCTAAACAAAAGAATACATATTCTATTCATACGAATCTATCCTAAAAATGCTGTCCGCATTAAGTAACCCATTGAGATTGATATGCCGTAAAACAAAACAAACCAAACCAAACCAAACCAAAGCTTATTAATATGGCAGTCCCTGCAGATTGTAATATATCTTTGAAGATCTTCAAAAAGCTATCAAAATACAGAAACTTGAAATTGAAATGGGACACAGGAGAACACCAAGAATCTCTGTCGTAGTTGGAGCTTTCGGATTGATTGGAAAAGAACCCAATAGTCCCATTGGACGGCAGCCTTGTGCCTTAAAGAAATACAAAAATTGGTTCTCACGAGTCTAGTCTACACCTTACGAAGGGCTTTATCGATGTAAAATATGTGTATTGTTTGTTTGTTTTTTTTTTGTTTTTTGGGGTTTTTTTAATTGCTCAGTCGAAAAATTTCATGATGTCATTTCTGATTCGGAAAGAAATGAGTATACACCAGAAGTCAAGCGAAAAAAAAAACAAAAAAAAAAAAAAAACCCAATAATAATAATAATAATAATAATAATAATAATAATAACTGTAGTAGTACTAGTATTAGTAGTAGCAGTAATAACAAGTCCCAAGCGACAAAATCATCCTCTCTTCTCCATAACAATTAGGATTTGGGCACCTCAGGCGGTGTAATGGTTAGCAAGATGGTCTCACTAGAACAATTCCGACTTCGATCCTCACAGGGAGCTTCCTAACTATTTTTTTAATTGCTCAGTGAAAAATTTCATTTCTGACCTTAGGTCTCTGGTCAGGACTCGGAAAAAAATGCGTATAGACCAGAAATCAAGCGAAATAAAATAATAATGATATTATTTTTATTATATAATTAAATCATGAGGGTCCGATATCATGACTCTCCAGAAGGAAGACGAACAATGTCGATTCATCAGACTGTGTAAGGGTAGTCGACAAAGAAAAATACAAGGGGGAAAGATATTAAGATTTCAGACATAATATGCTAAGATTCTAGTTGTGATTAAAGAAATGGCAAAATCCATGGTCCTTTCTTGTAATCCCCTCCTGTTGATTAAATTTCTACAAAAGATCTTCTTATGGTAAAGATAACAACATAAATAATAATAATAATAGTAGTAGTAGTAGTAGTAGTAGAAGTAGAAGTAGTAGTAATAACTAGTCCCAAGCGACAAAATCATCCTCACTCTTCTTTTTGGGCACCTCAGGCGGTGTAATGGTTAGCAAGCTTGTCTCGCTAGAATAATTACGACTGAGTAGTGAGTTCGATCCTCACTGGGTGCCCTCTATTTTCGGCCTTGTGCTACATCTAAGCTACGCTTGGAAAATCACTATCAAATTAGGATTCATGAAGCAGTTTGGGAAAGCACTTGACAAATAAGGCCAATGTTTTCAGTACAATTGTATCGTAGACAAACTGAATTTAATTTTAATGGACCTGACATTCGAAAACTCATCAATGATTGTCAACTCTGTGAATGTTACTGAATCAAATGCTTGGATTTCATTTGTTGTTGGTGATCACAAAAAAGACGACAACATTGAAGTAGTCGACAGGGTGTTAGCAAACTTACCGGTAGATTGAGGCTGGATATCAAACGACACTGCATAGTCATTTGGTCATGTTACTATAAAACTGTGGCGATATAAGAAATGAGAAAAAATCAGAACATAGAATTCATTGAGGACAAATATCAAGGGAGATGTGATAAAATAATGATGGCAGATTACTGTTGGAGATTGAAAAGAGATAAAAATGTGGACCATTCGCGAAAATCAAAAAAGCGAATTTATTTTTATCATGATTATTATTTTAAATTTCTAAATTAATATATAATCGAACATATCTGTGTTTTGATTTGTTTTTCTTCTCACGTCATATTTGAAACTTTATTTGATTTGCATTTGCCTAGCTCTTCATTTTTTGCTTTTCCCACAAATGACTTAAAATAAGCAGTTTTTCTTTTTTCGCCCATCTTCTATATCAAGAAAAATAGAGCTACCTGAGAGAAATGACAAGAATATTCGGATTCTTTATCATAAATCAGTTTAAAATTAGCTATGATTTCCCTTGCAACATTTTAAAATAAAATTTAGTACCTTGTGTCTCCTATAACAATTTATGGCAGACGAAAAAAAAATTAAAGAAATTTTAAAACTTTATGAATCTTATTGAATCAAATACTTTGATTTCATTTGCTACTGTTAAAAAAAGAAAGAATATAAAAAATTAGTTGATAGGATGTTAGCAACCCAGTGGGAGCTAAAATGAGTAACAAGCTACATTTCTTGTATAAGTCATTTGGACAGGTTTCCAGAAAAACTGTGGCGATATTAACAATGGAATAGGAGAACATTGACATCACGTCACAAAAGTCATGAAGGACAGATATCAGGTGGCAGATTACTGTTGGATATTGAAGAGAAATAAAAATGTAGACCATTCGCGAAAATAAAAGAAGTGGGGGTTTATTTTTTTATCATGATTGTTATTTTAAATTTCTAAATTAATATATAATCAAACATATCTGTGTTTAGATTTGTTTTTCTTTTCACGTCATATTTGAAACTTTATTTGATTTGCTTTTGCCTAGCTGTTCATTCTTCGCTTTTCACACAGATGACTTAAAATAAGCAGTTTTTCTTGTTTTCGCCGATCATCTGAAGCAAGAAATTAGAGCTAACCTAGAAGAATGACTAGAATGTTTGAATTCGGCGACATGAAATTGCTTAAAATTATCTATGATATTCCTTGCGTGATTTGAACAAAAAATTTCGGCTACTGTGATAATAATAACTAGAAAGATCTGTGAAAATTTCACGGTTTTCATATATTTCATATTCTGACGAATCTTAATTCTCAATTTAGTGATTGAATAAAGATTATGGCAAGTTCTATGACAATAAAATATCCGTAGAAATCCTCCTATCATATTGTTAAATATTTGAACTTAACAATTTTAACATAACAACAACAACTATTAAATGTTCGCCCGAATTTTGTTATTTTAAGAAGTGGGTACAAATGAACAAATTTGAAATAGCTTATTACATTTCACTGACACGGTCGCTAAACACTTCTATTTTCCTTTCTTCTTTCTTTCTTTCATTCATTTTCTCCGTGAAATTTAGTAGTGTTTCTGATACGTCTTTTGTTTTCCACGCGATCAAAATGGAATAGTCCGTTATCTATGAGGTACTGACAGAAGACGTTAAACACTTCTTTCTGTCTTTCATTTTTTCTTTCTTTTTTCTTTCTTTCTTTCT
Organism: Acanthosepion lycidas; assembly: GCA_963932145.1. Lineage (NCBI taxonomy): Eukaryota > Metazoa > Mollusca > Cephalopoda > Sepiida > Sepiidae > Acanthosepion > Acanthosepion lycidas. Next base: position 70,404,388 of record OZ010605.1, read on the forward strand.
TTTTTCTTTCTTTTTTCTTTCTTTCTTTCATTCATCTTCTCACTGAAACCAAGTAATGTCTTTTCCCCGCTTTCCACGCAATCAATACGGAATAGTCCATTATTTTTTAAGTATTAGCGGAGTGCCACGTTCCTGCGAACAAAGGAACTGGCGAAGAGATAGCCAGGCACATTTATTTTAGAAGAAGAAGAAGAAGAAGAATGAGGGAGAAGAAGAAGAAGAAGAAGAAGAAGAAGAAGAAGAAGAAGAATGAGAGAGAGAAGAAGAAGAAGAAGAATGAGGGAAAGAAGAAGAAGAAGAAGAAGAAGAAGAAGAAGAAGAAGAATGAGGGAGAGAAGAAGAAAAAGAAGAATGAGGGAGAGAAGAAGAAGAAGAAGAATGAGGGAGAGAAGAAGGAGGAAGAGGAAGAGGAGAAGGAGAAAAAGAAGAAGACGACGAAGAAGAAGAAGAAGAAAATTGGCCAGTATATTCAATGGAAGTTTATACCAATAATACAGTGTGCCAGATTCTGGTGAATGGCATGAAGGCCATCCAAAACCAGTCATAAGAATCATAAAGTTAGTATTCTTTGGAATTTTGCCAGTCATATGGACAGAGATATACCAACTAATAGATCCGACATTTTGATTCACACTACATACAACAAATGCTTTCTTATAAATACGGCAAACAAATTTCCTTGTTAAATAACATGATACAATTAGTGAGCATAAGAATCTTGGAATGAAAACTGACAAATGTCGCGCCTTACCTATGATATTTATAAGAACCAAAAATGAATCATTGCGGCTATTTCTGAGCTTGAGTTGTCTATTCCTTACTTGTCGTCCTTCTGTCTGATTAATTATTTTCCAGCCTACAACCACTTTTCTCACAAACGAAACGACGTAAGCCTCTCGCTAACCTATCGCTAAATTCCATGGCAAGGTTTCTGATGAACTACACTCTTTGGTTCCACTAACCCTGACCATTGCAACTGGGACCGGTCGTACCACGAACACCAGGATGAATCATCGGCATTCCCTATTAATAAGTAACTCCCATCCTCTTCACGCCAGTTATCTTTGCAGCATAGTTCCATGAAGTTCACTTCTTGTCGTTTCTTACAGCACCACGCAGTAACCATCTACCTTGAGTGGCTCTTGGGCCTTGTATTTCATGAACATTAGTATAAAAAGTAATAATTGAATCTCATGGTACGATAAAAAAAAAGCACAGAGAAGAATATTAACAAGCTCCCTGGTACCTCCTACTTACAAGAGATTCAATTATTGCACTGTGTGGGAATTCTCATCTATTCGCTAGAGTCTTACCAATGTAAAGAAAATATAAACACTGTATATGTTAAGTATCACATAACATCAGAATCTGTGTAAACAGAATGCATGTATTTACCAACTTGGCTTGTTCTAGTCGTAGACCTCGCGTTATCAGACGCTAAGGAGTTGTACTGAACAGAAGGGAAGAAAATAATAATAATAATAATAATAATAATAATAATCTTAATTAAAAAACATGGAGTCACCTCTGCCTGCGCTGTCTCGTATTGCTAGATAACTTAAGATTATATCAATCTCGTGTCTGTAAGGCGAGCTTTGTGCAACGTATAGGAGAAAACAAAGAAAGAATGCGCTATGTAATGTCGCTTGAGAAGGGCTAGCTAACGGAGAAAATCAGAACTGGTAGTTGTGAAATTATCTTGGAGTTGAGCAAATAATCGATGGAAAAGGTAAAAATATGTAACTATCTCTGAAAGAGGATTATATAATGGATTGGACAAAAATTGTGTTCTGTTCATTATTGTTATTGCGAGAGGAACATTTAGTTTCAACAACCTTCACTCAGAAGGCAATTTTTTTGCATTAACATTCAGTTCTAGAAGAATAAATACCAAAATCGAAATTGATTTTGAACTTTCTGAAAAACCAAATGTGACAAAAATTGATTTTTTTTATTGATACACCCAAGCGTGTATCATGTATGGCACAACTAAAAGAGTCAACAGTGATTTAGGTAAGGAAGTTGTGGAGAGACATGATCACCCAAGAGTGTATCACATATGCCACAACTGAAAGAGTCCCAGTGATTTAGGTAAGGAAATTGTGGAGAGACATGATCCCCCAAGCTTGTATCACATATGCCACAACTAAAAGAGTCAACAGTGATTTAGGTGAGGAAGTTGTGGAGAGAAATGATCGCCCAAGGTTGTATCACGTATGGCATAACTGAAAGAGTCAACAGTGATTTAGGTGAGGAAGTTGTGGAGAGATATGATCGCCCAAGGTTGTATCACGTATGGCATAACTGAAAGCGTCAACAGTGATTAAGGGGAGGAAGTTGTGGAGAGATATGATCGCCCAAGCGTGTATCACGTATGGCACAACTGAAATATTCAACAGTGCTTTAGGTGAGGAAGTTGTGGAGAGACATGACCTCCCAAGTGTTTATTATGTACGGCACTTAACTGACAGTATCAATAAATCATTATAATCTTAAAAAAATTCTTCCTACCGAAAAATATTTTCTGGCTTTAAAAACCCTGAAAAAGATTGATACGGCCTAAAAGCAAATCAAATCACGCCAACCATTTCTTTATAATTAGCAATAAAAGTATAAAAATCGATTCATCGCCCTTCTCCTTTTATTTCTCTCTATTCCCGCCACTCAGTATCAGCCTTCTAGCCTGTCTATTGGTACTTCATTACTATACGGATATTGAATCTTTGCTTACGCTGCATTCAAAGAGACACTCGCGGCGAAACAGCTTGTTATGTCTATAATAGTGTGAATTTCATTTAGTTTGCTATTCATCACAAAGGATTCTTTTCGTTTATTAAAACGGAAAAAGGAAAATGTTTTCGAGAAAATATGAATAATCAATTTATTCTTTTCAGTTTTAACATTTCAAGAAAGCAAAAGTCGTATCTGCATTTACCTATTTTCAGAGAAAACATATGAACGCAAGCATAAATACTCGGTTTACCAAAAACGTCTTGACGGATTTCGTCAGCGGAAAGAAAACTGAAAATCTTGATCTCTGTTTGGTGGAATTTCTAAGGAGTACTGCATTTCGAATTTATTCCGAACGGCTATCAAAGCTAAACTGAATTGCCGGCAGCTAGACCACGTGTACGAGAAACTAAAGGAGTATCCGGCTTTGGATAATCGAGGTCGGGCTTTGTTTCAGCAAATCAATGCGTGCCCACACACTGCCAAGTTGATTTAAAGAGAAGTTCAAACAGATGGACGGTGTTAAGATTCTTCCACATCCACCATTCTGTCCCGATGCTTCTTCAAGTGACTATGGTCTATTTCGGTCAATGGCACACTTCTTCTGCGACCAGTGATTCAAAACTTTTGATGAAGTGAAGGAAACTTGTTAACAGTTTTTTTATTCAAAGCCAACGGACTGGTATCTGAGACAGATTCGGATACTGGCTGATCATTGACAGAAGATCGCTGAGAATGATGGACTTTATTTTGAAGAATAAATTTTGGTGCTGCTTCATAAAATATTTGATGTTTTCTTTCCGCTTCCTAAGTGAGTCAGCACTTTCTAGCCAACCTAATATTCCTTTCTAAGTCAACTTAGTATGACCAACTTTCTGACCAACTTAATATCACTTTCTAGCCAACCTAATATCCCTTTCTGGTCAACTTAGTATGACGAACTTTCTGACCAACTTAATATCACTTTCTAGCCAACCTAATATTACTTTCTGGCCAAACTAATATCACTCTCTGGCCAACCTAATATCCTTCTGGACATCTTATACTCATATCACTTTCTGGCTAACCTAATATCCCTTTCTGGCCATCTTAATATTCCTTCCTGCCCAACTTAATATTACTTTCTGGCTTATCTAATATTACTTTTTGGCTAACCTAATATCCTTCTGGCCAAACTCATATCACTTTCTGGCTAACCTAATATCCTTCTGGCCAACCTCATATCACTTTCTGGCTAACCTAATATCCCTTTCTGGCCAACTTAATATTCCTTCTTGGCCAACCTAAAAGATTGATACGAAATTCATTCCAAAAGCTTTTGGACTTTTCTAGTAGAGGTAGTTATATCTGTCCCAATATATTATCATTAGTCTACATCTAATAAGCGGAGCTGTCAAGTCTTGGTCTTCTAGGTTGATGGAAACGACTATAACAGCTCTTTGAACATACCCTACAAAACTCAGCTTGTTGTAGCTGACTGGTTTGCCAAATGCAGTCAGGACATGAAGACGAATGTCGAAGATCGCTATGACATAACATTTTTGTGTTGACATAGATGAGTATCAAAATTGCCCCTCACCCTCCCTACAGTGTAGACCTTTCTCTCCGTGAATTTTGGTTGTTTCCCAAGCTGAGGTAGAACCACAGGGCAGTTATTTTTAAGACATTAAGAAGATGAAAGAGACTGTGACAAGGGCCAGGAACACCATTATTTTGTATGACTTCCATGGGACATTCAGGAAGCGGCGGTAGCCCTAGAGCAAGTGAATTGAAATCAGAGGATTCTAATTTGAAGTAGATTAGAGTTTTGTAGTTCTTTGAAATTAATAAGAAAAGTCTCAAAACGTCTTGAAGTATGTCATAGATAGATAGATAGATAGATAGATAGATAGATAGATAGATAGATAGATAGATAGATAGATATGAGGAAGAGAGAGAGATATGAAGACACTGACATAGATAGATAGATAGATAGATAGATAGATAGATAGATAGATAGATAGATAGATAGATGTGAACAGAATAAAAAACAATAGAGCGACAGATATGAAAAGTATTTAAAAAAAAGATAGCGAGAGTGAGAGATATGAACAGAATAAAAACGATAGATAGATATATAGATATGAGAAAGAGAGAGATATGAAGAGACTGACATAGATAGATAGATAGATAGATAGATAGATAGATAGATAGATAGATAGATAGATAGATATGAGAAAGAGAGAGGGATATGAAGAGACTGACATAGATAGATAGATAGATAGATAGATAGATAGATAGATAGATAGATAGATAGATATTAACAGAATAAAAAAAATAGAGAGGCAGATATGAAAAGTATTTAAAAAAAAGATAGCGAGAGTGAGAGATATGAACAGAATAAAAACGATAGATAGATAGATAGATAGATAGATAGATAGATAGATAGGAGAAAGAGAGAGAGATATGAAGAGACTGACATAGATAGATAGATAGATATGAACAGAATAAAAAACAATAGAGCGGCAGATATGAAAAGTATTTAAAAAAAAGATAGCGAGAGTGAGAGATATGAACAGAATAAAAACGATAGATAGATAGATAGATAGATAGATAGATAGATAGGAGAAAGAGAGAGAGATATGAAGAGACTGACATAGATAGATAGATAGATATGAACAGAATAAAAAACAATAGAGCGGCAGATATGAAAAGTATTTAAAAAAAAGATAGCGAGAGTGAGAGATATGAACAGAATAAAAACGATAGATAAATAGATAGATAGATAGATAGATAGATAGATAGGAGAAAGAGAGAGAGATATGAAGAGACTGACATAGATAGATAGATAGATAGATAGATAGATAGATAGATAGATAGATAGATAGATAGATATGAACAGAATAAAAAAACAATAGAGCGACAGATATGAAAAGTATTTAAAAAAAAGATAGCGAGAGTGAGAGATATGAACAGAATAAAAACGATAGATAGATAGATAGATAGATAGATAGATAGATAGATAGATAGATAGATAGATAGATAGATAAGTGAACAGAATAAAAAAACAGAGATATTGAACAGAGATAAATAGACAATAAACAGACTACAGAGATGGACATCCGATACATAAATATGAACAGAATAGATAGATTTACTGAAAATTAAAATCTCATATTTTATACAACGAAACCATTCCCCTCCTTAAAACATGCATTTGCGATTATCACACAGAATCTAGTTTTCCTAACAGCCAATATGTTTCCTCCATAGCTCGTTAGTACTGCGGGTCACGACAGGGCTAATCGTACATCAAAGTGACGCCATTTCTGCCTTTCGATCAATTCACATCAAACTCTCTCTCTCTCTCTCTCTCTCTCTCTCTCTCTGTGTGTGTGTGCTGTATCCCTTTCAAGACGTAGGTGATCTCCACAACTTCCTGTTCTTTGTAGCTCTTAATAAACGTTATCTTTCTGTTATTTCTGCTAAATCCTGTTTTCTCATATTCTCTAATTCCCAGTAACACATTGCGTCTTAGTGGCTTTTTTGCCATGCTTGGGGTGAAATAATTTTTTTAAAAGTCATTGTCTGTAGGGTACGAGCTTTGATGGTCTGTTCTGGTGGCGCTGAGTATTGTAGCTTATCTCAACATCAGTCAGGAAAATATCCCTAGAATAGAGAGATCCTAGCGACATTTCCTCTGTTGGTAAGGTCTAGGAAATTGGAAACTAATTCTTCCCCCCACGAGGCCGCACTTCTTTCTTGGAGAAATCTCTTCTTCCATTCCACTCGACTTTGAACTTCCAAAATTCAAATGCAATGTCAATCGTTATCTTCTGTCTTCTTAATTCCTCTTCTTTTATTCTTCTTATACTAATAAAAAAAAATTCATTTTAGCATGTCCTTGCGTCTTCGGGAATTTACGGATTTGCTTGGGTGATATGATTAAAAAATTAAAATGAATAACAGGTAGACGAAGTGCGATGTCTTTCCCAATATAGTTTCATCTATTATAAACATTATGATATTAGAAAATATATCTATTTGGTAATATTGCTCCCATGTTAGCGTAACCATGAGTATATGAAAGGCACCTGGTGATACTTAACTAGCTAATCACACAAAAGATTGCTTTCAATTTTGATCTTAAAATAATTAAATGCAATATTAATCGGTATCTGTTGTTATCTGGGGCAAGGAATGACTTAATCATTTTAACGTCTCCAAAATGAGACTGCTCTCTGTTAATCGTATGAGAGAAACCATTTTGCCTTCTATCAAAATGACTGATGCTAACCCCCAGCTAAGTTATTCTTTGAGCCTTCTCGAGATAACGTTTTCCGCTACCATGAGGTGTAAATCTTATATTGAATCAATTCATAGGTCTGATGCTATAAAAGTTGTTTCACTGTATCACGCTAAAGAATTTTTTCTCGCCAGAATCTATCTTAAATATTTATAAGTCTACCTACCATTCATCCATGCTTTGAATATTTCTACTACATTTTGTCAGTTATTTCAATCTATGTATTTAGAGATTCTTGATAAGATGTTATTTGTCCTGACCTGTCATCTCAGCTTCAGTCACTTTCCAACCGCTGTAACGTAGATTCCATGTGATTTCTTTTATAAATACTTCCATTGTAATCTTTCTGATGAACTTTTTTCTATGGTCCATAGACTTTATGTATTTAAGCGCAGAACTAGATTGTGAGAAAAGATTCATAATTTTAATGCTGAAATGGCTAGGTTTAACCGTAAGTCCTATGCTAACAGTTTCCCCTATCGCATCTTTTGCTTCCCAGTCAATTTTGATCTTCATAAATTAAAATGCAATGTCAATCGTTATCTTCTGTCTTTTTAATTCGTGTACTTTCAGTGTGCTCTCTCCTTAATAGTAGTGGTTTCTCATATTCTCTAATACTCAATAACCCATTGTGAAAAGTATATTGCTACTGGACTCAAATAAGGCGACGAACACTTATATATAAAATATATAAATATCTTGTTCGAGTTGCGGCAAATAGGTAGAGTGAAGGGCAATAAAAGAGGTTAGAATTGCGCACAAAAGAATTGACGGAGACAAATTTCGGTGAACCTCTAAGCAGCCTCTCTGTCCAGATCAATAATCGGACCGGTTAAATAACATTTGGACACCTACGCAACTTTAAGTGGCCATGCCCCTTCCGGTATGCGCCCACGCAAGCACGCATTTCCTTCCCCTCAGGACACCTGTGTACCCTTTTTATTCTAGGCTAAGGACGCCTGTGCGCCGTGTTTATTTTAGCCATTGGATGCATTTCCTGTTTATGCTATCACCAGTTCTGGTTTACGTTCACACATTGATGCAACGGAAGTAAGGCCAAAGGTCTTTCCTAAACCGATATCCAACATTGCGTTCTTGTGGTTTTATTGCCTTGCTTGGAGTGAAATGATTTTAAAAACCGTTATCTATCTATGTATCCTCATATTGTTCACTTGCTCCTACCTTCCATTGCATTCATAACGCAACACTTCATTAATTAACCCTCTATCTTGAGTGTCTCTTCAGCCTTAAATGGGTTGAAGTTTAGTTTTAAAAAAAGTGAATTCATACCTGATGACCAGTTGAAATATGGATTTCTGTTGTTGTAATTTGTCAAGTAGTTTGACGGAGGAATGTAACTGATCTCGATTTTACAAGTAATTGTGTTTATACATGGTATCGGCTGGAATAGGAATTAACTTGAGTTAATTTGAAAAAGGCCAAGCGAAGCAACCTTGGGAAATGAGATTTTATTATTAGTTATAGTACATAATATATAAAGTTTTTTTTTATACAATAAATTTTTGCAATTGTTTCTCAGTCGATATTAATTGATGACGTTGCTTTGTCTTTCAAGAAGTTAATTTTCAATATCCTCAATTCTCCTATATATAAAATTCTGTGACTTCCTTTAGTCTGACCGTCCGTCCGTCCGTCACACCATTTAAAATATACATACATTGACTGATCGAGACCAGATTTGGGGGAGAAGTGCGGACAGGTAAGGGAGTACAAAGTACAGTTGATTTTACTGGGGTGCGCTGCTTAGTACATTTAATTTTCATTGATTTTTTGTGAAAAAATTAAATTTTATTATTTAACATACAAAATACCCCCACTATTTTAAAAACTATTTTATTTATTTGATTAAAATAACAAATACTTATTTAATAAAAATGCAATATTGTTTTTTGTTTTAAGTCTTTATATATACAAAAATCCAGTTTCGCTCTGCGTTTGCGAGAACTATAAAGAAATCACCATGCCAAACGCTTCAAAAAGTTGGGATTAGCTCCAAAAAGAAATATTTACGCATGGCTAGTTGGATGTTGCATGCTCAAGAGTAAGAAATTCTAAGAATTTATTCTTCGCTGTTAACAACGAAAATAAAAAACTTTTTTTTTAACATGAAGTCCTATAAAATCAAATTAAATTAAAGAAATTATTAAGTCGCGAAGTAGGGGTTTTGTCAAAGTATTTTTCAAACAAATTAGCTTATTCAAATTTCAGCGATGGGTTTATGAAGTTGGAATAAACGTAGAGTTTGTATATCGCGAAAAAAATATTAACAATAACTTCAACAATACTAAATACTGTGAGGATTGAAAAAAATTGTAGTCAGTTAAATTTCTGAAACCAAAAGTATATTGTTCGGCCTTTAGTCTTAGTGTTTTCTTTCTCTGAATGTTAAATTGGCGTTTTTCATGAAAAAAAGAGTACCCTATATGCTTGTATATAAACCGAGAAATATAACAAAAAAAAACGATGATAACATGAGGTGTAGACTGAAATTTTTCCGATTTTTACCAACACCAACATCTTTGTAAAAAAAAGCGTCAAAGTAACGATAGTGATTGTTTTACAATAAAACTCAGATTTTATAAGCATTCTAAACGATATTTATGGCTTCATTTCTTCCAGCATGTGAGTAGTTGATTCTCTTATTATTTTTAATTTATTAAACATGAGAAGTATTAAAATTATTTAATCGCAGTATACAGATAAAAGAGGAAGTTTGGTAAATATATCGGTTTTACAGACGTTTTACCGTACATACACATGTATAAGCAGACAGAACTTTCTAAAATTCGACATTTTCTTTCAACGATATGGAGCTGTGACAATGCTTGACAACAATATTGATTGTTATCAACCAAATACGATCTAGAAATTGTAACGCTGTAATAAATCACTTTCGTACTTACCGTATATACTCGTGTATAAGCCGAGAAATATGTAACAAAAAAAAATCAATGATAAAATGGTGGGTGTGGTCAATATTCTGTATATATCATCAACTTTAACATCTATGTCAAAAAAGGACCAAGATATCTGCAGTGACTGCTTTGCAAGGAAACACTGTTAAACTTAGATTTTAGAAGCATTTACTGAATATTTTTATTGCATACTGAAAATGGCGCTGCTGTTTTCTACAAAAAGGAAGTAAACCTGTTGGAATTTAATAAATGAGATTAGCTGTCGAAAAAATAATTAAACGAAAAAATACTCTAAGTGACACTGAAAACATCTTTCATATCTATAAGGCTACCATTTGTTCAAACTTGGAATATTGTTGCCATATATGATCCTGTGCCCCCTGCTATTTACCTGGAGATCCTTGATAAGATCAAAAAAAGAATCAGCAATATTATTGGTCCTGATTTGGATGTTCGGCTTCAGAAATTTGCCCACTACCGTAAAGTTGCCTCTCTGTGCCTTTTTTATAAATAATTTCATGGTAATTGTTCGGATGAGCTCTTGACTATGGTTATAGAATTGTTATTTTATTCCCCCCCACAGACAACGAATTGTAAATATGGGGACTAGTTAGTATTTTCATAGAGACAAAGAGGTATTATGGTGGTTGTAGTAAGAAAGGTACGTATGAATATGTTGTTTTGGTGTGAGGAATATTGTTTTGTACGATTGGGTCAGTGTTTGCGGCTAGCTAAGTTATAGTTAAGACAGAAGAAGACCGTCCTTTCCCCAATCCCCTTTTTGGCCTTGTGCCACATTTCTGTAGATAACAGAATAAATATTGCTCTTCGCTATGGTACCTAGATTGTATGAATTTAAGTACAATACTAGACTGGCGGTGAGATCTCGTCAATATAGTAAATAGAAAAATAGTATGAACACCCAACAAAATGTTTTTCCTTAATATTTAGCAAATGACAAGTTAAATATCCACATCTGGGCAAAAGATTGTTTGTCAATTTTAACGCCTCAAAAACTAAACCTCTCTAGATTAAACATCTGAGAGACCCTGTCAACTTTCTAACACCAGGAAAATTGGGCTTTCTCAGGCTAACGTTCACAGCTGGCATGAAGTGGAAAGACTATTGAATCTATTGATAGGTCAGCTGCTAAGAAAGTGGTTTCATTGTGCCGGATGAGACACTTTTTCTCTCCGGAATCTATCTTGCATATCTATAAGTCTACCATTTGTCCATGCTTAGATTATCGCTGCCATATACGGTCCTGTGCCTCTACTATTTACCTGGAGTTCCTTGATAAGATTCAAGGAAGAAGAATAGTTAACTGGGGGAAAAGATAGCTTGTTAATTTTAACGCTTCCAAGATTAAACTTCTCTCCATTAAGTATCTGAGAGACCCTTCTCTGCATTCCATCAGCATTACTGATGCTATCCTCCGGGAAAGTGGCTTGTTGCAGCTTCTCGGGCTAATGTTCTCAGCTGAAAAGTGGAAAGACTGTTGAATCCATTGCTAGGTCAGCTGCTAAGAAAGTGGTTTCACTGTGCCGGATGAGACATTTTTTTCTTCCGAATCTATCTTGCATATCTATAAGTCTGCCATTTGTCCATGCTTAGAATATCGCTGCCATATATGGTCCTCTGCCTCTACTAGTTACCTGGAATTCCTTGATAAGATCCAAAGAAAAATCAGCAATATTATTGGTCCTGATCTGACGCCTTGGCTCCAGTCACTTTCTCTTCGCCGTAAGGTTGCGTCTATGTGTCTTTTCTATAAATACCTTTATGGTAATTGTTCGGATGAGCTGTGGTACCTTGAGTTTTTTGTTTTTTTTTTGTTTTTTTTTTAAATTTAAGTGTAGTACTAGACCGGTATCGAGATCTCATCAATTTACCATTGAGTTGGCTAGATGAAGCCATATGTTCTATGCTAACATTTTCTTTTCTCGCACTTCCGCTGGTGGAACTGGCTTCTTGCTCCACGATTTCCAGCTAACTTTGATCTTAAAAAATTTAAATGCAATGTCAATCGCTATCTACTGTCCTAAATAATCTTTTCTCTTCCAGGATATTAATAATGTTTCTGTTCCTAATTGTTCCACACCATGTGACTTATTGCATCTTGAAGTGATACCGATTAAAAATGTATCAAAATATTAAAACTTCAAAGAAATGTCCTCTACTTGTGGAGACATAGAAAACAACGCATTTCGAACATAATGTGCAGCTAGAGCCGCCTCAAGTTATATACGGGGGTTTGGAATCTTTTTTTTCCATTTCTCAGACCTAGAATAGCGGTGACATATGCTTATATTCATCTCGACTTATACACGAGTGTATATGGTAGTCGTCCTTGCTATCCAGATAATACATTTTCAAGTGTGAAAAACAAAAGGCGGACCATCTGGTCACCAGAATAATTGGATTTACAAGAGCAAGTAATACACACCTACTTCAATTAATCTTTATAGCACAGACCTATGAATAGCTAAGAATTTATCATTTCGTGAGCTACAATCTAATACAGCAGTCGAATGGCCAGATTTGAAGTAGCAATTGAATCGATTGCCTACTTGTGTTCATCTTGAGTGTATCAGATTATGAACTCAACAATTCACGTTATACGATCATTCATGAATACGATGAAATGTAAAAAAGTTCACAACTAGGCCAATCTGCTTACAACGGTTCCGGGGTCTGAGCAATTTTTTTTATCTTTGGCGCGGGGGTATACGCGGTCGGGTTCCTCCCGTTAAACACGACTTTATGTCAGATCCCCTTTCAGTGGGGAGACCGGGGTAAATAACCAGACCAATCTGGTTATTTTGGGATTTGAACAGTCACTGATAAATGCGTAGAACTGAGAAACAATTTTTCTCGCTCGAATCTATCCTACACATTTATAAGTCTACCATTCGTCCATGCATTGAATATTGCTGTCACATCTGATGCTTCTGCTTTGTATTTAGATATTCTTGATAAAATACAATGAGGAATCTGCAATGTTATTGGTCCTGACCTGGCATCTCGTCTTCAGTCACTTCCCCACGACGTGTCTTTATGTTGGGGTGTTTTTTTTTAAAAACCACCAACACATTCGAACTCTAGGTAAATAAAGCAGGGTTGATAAGATTACTACTTCTACATAATACACCTTATAACATGATCATTGAAAAACATTAACAGCGGACTCCTTGAAAGTGTCCAATGATTTATACTGGGTAACAAAAATAAATTCAAATGGTGTAGAGACACGAAATATCTTCTTTTTTTTTTTTAGCTAATTTGAGGGCGCTGAATCTGAAAATGACCTGTCGAGACACAAAACATCTTTTTAGCTAATTTGAGGCCGCCGAATCTGAAAATGACCTGTCGAGACACAAAACATATTTTTTAGCTAATTTGAGGGCGCTGAATCTGAAAATGACCTGTCGAGACACAAAACATCTTTTTAGCTAATTTGAGGGCGCTGAATCTGAAAATGACCTGTCGAGACACAAAACATATTTTTTAGCTAATTTGAGGGCGCTGAATCTGAAAATGACCTGTCGAGACACAAAACATCTTTTTAGCTAATTTGAGGGCGCTGAATCTGAAAATGACCTGTCGAGACACAAAACATATTTTTTAGCTAATTTGAGGGCACTGAATATGAAAATGACCTGTCGAGACACAAAACATCTTTTTAGCTAATTTGAGGGCGCTGAATCTGAAAATGACCTGTCGAGACACAAAACATATTTTTTAGCTAATTTGAGGGTGCTGAATCTGAAAATGACCTTAGTTTTTCTTGCTATGTTTTCCTTATTTTTTTTTCACTAATGTTCAACCAATACAAGGTCCCAGATCTATTCATAGTAGAGGGCTAATATGTGGACATGTTAGCTTAGGAAAGAACAATCGTTAGGAGTATAGAGTTGAAGCAGACCGGAAACCCAATCTTAAAAAGGAAAATTGGGTTAAACTTCTACTCCAGTTCAAAAGATCGGGGAGTAGTGCCAACCGGACGATAGGTAAACCTATCTACTTCTATTAATGGAGGAGAAAAAAATTAAAATGAAATAAATTATTAGTGAATAAAAATTCAGAGTTCATGTGGAGTTACGATAGGAGTACATAGCTGAAGCAGACTTTAGAAGGAATCGGAAACCCAATCCTAAAGAGAAAGCAAGATATAAACTTCTACTCCTTTTCAAAAGACTGGGGAGTAGTGTGAACTGAACAATTCAACCAACTGTTAAACACGGTCCATTATACTGGTCAACAAAAAAAAATTGAAATGGTGTCGACACACCAAACAACTTTTTTTAGCTAATAAGACTGAGCTGAGTCTGAAAATGACCTTACTTTTTTCTTGGTTAGCTACCGTTTTTGCTGTACCGAAATGCCTCATTTTGGGAAAAAAAAGCATTTTTTCATTTGTTTTCTGTGTATATGATATTGACCGATGGCAATATTTCTTAAAATAAAATCGTAGAAACCTCTCAATTCATATTTAAACCAACAAATATTGGTCTGCTTATTTTTGCAATAACAATCAGAACTTGTCTTTAAAAATAACAAGATCGAATATACCGAGACCAACAAGTATTTTCGTCAAATCATTTAATAAACTAACATCAGAAATAAAACCTTCGTGAACATAAGAACTATAGTAAAAGTTTTCTCTTTCTTGACTGTCTGTCATGTTTAATGTTATTTAAGTTCCTTTTGATACTCCAGCAGTATCATGTACAATAGAATAGGTGCATTCAATTGGGATGCCTTTAGTTGGAGTTTCTTTTCAACTGGGGAAACAAAATGCCCTCAATGTGTTTGGTTTACTTCCATAAAGAGATAAAAGTGATGGGATAAATTTACGAATATCAAACAAGATTTTAGGGTTTCATTTCTCTGATGTCACCTTAATTATCAGGTTTACTAAAGTGTATTACTGATAAAGTTTATCAGTTAATTGGAATTTGGTCGATAAAAATGAAAAATTCGGTATTTCTATTTTTAAAGTTTTTCCTCAAAAACACTTTTTTCTTATAAAAAATAGTTTATTTCAGGTGGCTGACATAAATTGCTCGGCCTACCTGAAAACTGATAGGTTTGTACAACCTTTATTAACTAATTTACTAGCAGCATGGCCCGGCGTTGCCCGTGCTTGATTCAAAAATCGTACGACTCATACAGCAATCGCTATCACTTGACTTAAAATATTTTTCCCCTTCCTTGCATTTAAAGGACTGCCCTTTGCCGTGCTGATGTTGCTACATGCCTTACTTCTTGTCTATCTCACACTGCGAATTTTTTCTAGGCTCTATACTAAACATTAAATCTATTACGAAAAAAGAACTAAACAAAATGAACACAAAACGATCAGCTTTAAAAAAGGACTCGTAACTGGAAAAACCGAATGAAAAAAGAATGTTAACAACAAATACTTTTTCAACTCCAACCCAGTTCTGCGGAATCAGAATCAACGTTGAGTTTAAGCAAGCGAATGAGTTAATTGGAGTAAAGTGCCATGCAGATTTAAATTTTTCCCACTTGTGACGAATGCAGCTATCGATTTTCTTGGCATGCTAGCATGCTAGTTAACATTCGTGTCAGTCAGCTGTTGGCTCTCACGTTGGCCAATAGAATCTTGCTGCCTATTCGTGGCAGCCAGCTATAGGCTCTCACTCTACAAAATGGCCGCAAACTACATGTAAACTGCCGTAGAAGCATGAAAAAAACGATTATTTCCACTATCGATGGGAGTTGGGAAATACAAAGTTGGTCTTGGCCTTCTCGCTAACTTGGAGCATGTGCATGTAAATTTTGGTGCGAATCCATCGAAAATTGCGGCCGTGAATTCGTTACACACACACACACACACACACACACACACACACATCCTGCCTTTTATAGATAGAGATAATATATAATATATATATTTTTATATATTTTTCTGGTTTTGCATTAACTTCAGATTGCCGTTTTTATAATAAATTCAATAACTTTCATAAAATACGTAAGAAATTAACTCAAGCTTTTTTATGTCTACATTAATTGTTTAAAATGGGTTACTGAGGTTTATCTGATTTGCATAACTTCAGACAGACACAATATACAGGTTGGTATGGGTAAATTGTCGCCATTTTATATTTTTAATTTCACGCATGCGCGTTGTTTGTTTTTTATTTTTTTTCGACTTCACAGTATAGCAGGGTCAGTTGGGCACCGTCTGTGAGAAAAAGAGGACCATCACTCAATTCATTACATCAGAAACCTTGAAACGGCAGACTGTACTGCATTATATTTGCACTGGAAGCTCTAATACGAACATTTCAGAGTGTTTGGATGTAAATTTGAGGACAGTGCAGAGGTTTCGGAAAGAGTTGGGTGAGTTTAATGGTGATTACGAAGGTGTTTGAAGTGATCACTAGTGATGGCGACGTTATGCCTCCATTCATCTTCTCACAGGGACTCAGACTCAACTCGGGGGGCCTTTATCAAATGCCTTCAAGTTGTAGTCTTGCTCTGGGTCAAGAGGCTTGCTGCTAGAAGACATTATGTCTGTCAACAGGGTTCTGCTCTATGTCACACAAGCAGGAGAATGTCTATCAGACAATTTTTGCGAACACATCACTCCTTATATCTGGCCAACTAACTCCCCAAACTGCAACCTCCTTGATTTTTATGTGTCGGGTTCACATGAGTGAGAAACCAACAAAACTTCTTGCAACACCAAAGATGAACTGAAGGCAAGGATTTTGGCGGCATTGATCAACTTACACAAGGAGAAAGTCCAGAAGAGTTGCAGGAGATTCAGAATTCGTTTGGAAGCCATGGTTGAAGCTATGGGGACTTTATTGAATAAATGTATACTTTAGTATTTCAAAATATTTTTGTGCAATAATTTTTTTTAAATATATCTGTTAAAATGAGATGTCACTGTTATTTTAATTTTCGCATAATTTAGACGACAATTTATGCACCCTCTATGTACTTTTTTTGCTAATGTTCACTCAATACATGACCCAAGAGCCACTCAAGGTAGAGTGTTACCGCGTGGAGTTGTATTAGTGTAAGAAAGGACAAGAAGTGAAATCCATAATGCTATTCAGCAAAGTTAAAAGCTAAATTAATGAAAATATAAGCCTTTTGCCTACAAGGAAATACGTGACATTCATTGACCGAGCAGCCAGTACTATTTCCGGGTGAAATTTATAAAATCTTTCTGTTTAGGAATTTTTAAGGAAAATCGGCTATTCAAGTCCAGTAGGTGTTATCGCCCTTTATAGAACTTATGTATGTTACGTTCCTAACTTTTTAATTGAACAGAAGATCACCAGCTACATTTACGTTCCGTGGCACAATATGCACTTAATCCAACAAAATTATGAAGGTCACTTTGATTATTATGTATAAAATGCAAAATATTTAATTTATTTTTTGTAGATTTACTGCAAGAAGATGATAAGCTACCTACACTGAGTGATAACTGATGGCACATGACTGATATATATATATATAAAGAATATATATATATATATATATATATATATATATATATATATATATATATATATATATATATATATATATATATATATATATATATATATATATCTATCCAAATGAGAGAAAGAATACATGGAGTAAAATTGCACTGTTCATAGCATTTAATTTAAAAAAAAAAAAGAAATATAATCAAAGTATTGACACATGAAACTTTTGTTTAGCGATTTCACCATGTTTTTATTATAATCTCTTATTATATATATATATATATATATATATATATATATATATATATATAGATAGATAGATAGATAGATAGATAGATAGATATGTGTGTGTGTGTGCGTGTGTGTGTGTGTGAAAAGTGTGTGTATATAAATATAAATATATATATATATATATATATATATATATATATATATATATATATATATATATATATATATGTATAATTATTTATATATTATATGCGCGGTACTTATTAGAAAGCGCTCAATATCAGAGATAGAGCTAACATATATGGTTGGATAGATGTGAGATATATATATAATTAGACAGGTGTTTTTCTAAACGTACACACATACTCACATGCACACACATATATATTATGAAATGGATTAAGTCCGACAATTATTTAATATATATGTATATATATAACATATTTTTCGGCCTTGTGCCACATCTAATCTACGATTGGTAAATCACTATATATATATATATATATATATATATATATAGAGAGAGAGAGAGAGAGAGAGAGATTAAGCGTTTCACCCCAAGCAAGGCGGAAGTGCCACTAGCATACAAGTGGTTACAGTAATAGTAAAGAAGATTGTTTAATGGGTATTGAATATTTGAATATTATACATACATGCATATATATATATATATATATATATATATATATATATATATATATATATATATATATATATATATATATAAGGGTAAATAGGAGGTTAGACTAGGTCCTATAGTCTTGGATGGCAACTGGTCTAGGAGAATTCAAAATCTGCAGAGGGTCGATTGGGGTCCTTGTGTCACGTAGTGCACCTGTTTCTTGTAATCGGCTCTTCTAAAAATGTGGTTGGTTCTGCACGAAACCTTCACCACTATAATCAAATCATATGGGATGGTGACTGGCTGTTGGTTCCTAGGAACTGAGCTGCTTGACCCTCATACGTCGAAAAACGACGGGAGGGTCTAGCACACACACACACAGAAATATATATATATATATATATATATATATATATATATGTGTGTGTGTGTGTGTGTGTGTGTACGTGTGTGTACGTGTGTGTATGTAGAAAACACAGTTATAACAGTAATTATGGGTCACCCCGAAGCGGTGTAATGATTAGCAAGCTTGTCTCGCTAAAACAATTACTAGTCAGTTCGATCCTCATTGGGTGCCCCATACGTTCGGCATTGTGCCACATGTAAACTCCGATTCTAAAATCGCTATAACAGTAATTATGGACCATTTCGAATTAATTCCATGCTTTGCTTCCATTCTGTTTTTGTTATCATTTGCCTGTTTCCAGGAAAACGTGGAATTCAAGTATAACCAGTTTGTGTTTTTTTTTATTCTTATTTTTGAAATCTTTCATAAACCGCTTATTAATATTAATTCATCTTTCTTTTCAGACCACTTTATACCACGATTCACTTAAATAACCTCAAGGAAATATATTACCAAATTTAGGTAAGTCGGTCTTTTACACGACTCTAAAACAGCTTTAGAAATTTCTTGATTTTTTTTGTCGACTTTCGTCTAGAATTGTATTAAGTTACTTTTTATAGACATTATAAGTTACTTAGATAATTTTATAGGCATTATAAGTTACTTAGATAATTTTATAGGTATTATAAGTTACTTAAATAATTTTATAGACATTAAAAGTTTTATAAGCTTTTATCAGGATTATAAGTTACTTAAATAATTTTATAGGAATTATAAGTTACTTAAATAATGTTATAGGTCTTATAAGTTTTATGACGTTTTATAAGCATTATATGTTACTTAAATAATTTTATAGGCATTATAATTTACTTTTTATATGCATTATTTTTTATAGGCATAAATTTTTTATAATCATTATTTTTCTAAGTAGCATCATGAATGGAAACAAAGAAAACTTATATTTAACCTCGGGAAGCGACAGCTGAAATTTCTGTATTCATATCATAAGGATAGAGGACTTGGAAAATGTAATACTCACAGGACAGATTGAAGGCAAAATAACCTACCTAGCGAGCTAGAGTAAATGGATGGCGGAGCGAAGTTTAGAAGAAATAACTAAAAACAATATTTATTAAGAACTACAAAGGACAGGTAATAGTGGAGGGCTATGACCTCCCACCTCCGGAAGGGACACGGCAAATAGAAGAAGAAGAAGTTGTAGCTATTTCCATTATTAAGCCAAGGACTTATTAATGCTTTTTGGTATATCAAACAATCTGCCTACAGCTGTTTGTGTACTTGCATACGCGCATGCGTATGTGTCTGTATTCTTTCACTCTGAGCTTATTCCAGTAGAATCACATAGAAATAGTGAAGAATGCTTTTCAGAAAATAAGCAAAGAATTAAGAGACATTAAAACCCTTTTTATAAATACAGAAAAGTGTTTAAGAGAAGAAAAACTTAATGATGAAAGACAATAAAAGAACAAGAATCAATGAAACAGAAGATAAAGACTGATATGGCATCTAATCATCTGAGGTCAAAGTTTTCTGGAAAGGGTGGAACTAAAAGAGAATTCCACTACCGAGAAGTGCGAGAAAAGTAACTGTTAGCATATATCTTACGGTTATATATAGACAATTCAATTGTAATTTGATTAGACCTTGTTACCAAGTACTATGCTTAAATTTATAAAGTGTAGGCACCATAGAGAAGTGTTCATCCGAATAATTACGATGGATGTATTTATGGACAAGACACAAGGAATTAAATTAATCACCAAACTGAATAGAAAACTCCTTAACATTAAGAAAAAATAAAAGAGAATAAAATTTTATTGCAACTTCTAAAATATTTCCCGGAATCTGAAATTGGGTGGCGATCGATGCAGAGTGAGAAAACTAAGGAATAACCTATTGTGATACCATGATATCCACCGCGTAAAATGAGAAAAAATCACGAGAAGGCAGATACAATGTTTTCGCCTCTCGGCCTGACGGTCTACTGAGACAAGGTCGCAATGTGTGTTCGAGTTGTGTTTATATTTACTGAGGCTTACAATTCGCCTTCGTCTTTACAGCTGCACGTTTTCTTCAGCGACAGATATGCTGAATGATCCCTCGTCCAGATCTTTATTTTGTTTTGGGAATAAACTTGTACGTTCTTTTAATTATGATTACGATTAATAAGAGTGTTTGTAGCAACAATTTCTGCTCAAGTGGTTCCTGCGTTCATATAAACTACATTTAAGACAGGTTGGAAGTCTATCCAATTGGCATTTCTAGCTGGAACTGCGTACGTAGGGTTGATCATACTGTATTAATAAAGGCAAACAACGCTGTATTCTGTCATTCATCAATGCTCCAACAGCCTGTGAACAACTTTGCTATAGCCTACCATTGTTTTCGCCTTACAGTAAGCATCAAGAAAACTAAGGTTCTTGCACAGTCATCCCCAAATACCATCGTACCATATTTGGATATTGATACACCTGTGATACACCTCTCGGACAAGTAGAGCATTTTTTATATCTAAACAGCCTTTTTATCAAACAAGTGCACCTCAGAAAAGCATATGAAACTTAGAATTGGAGGTGAATACGGAGCATTTGAAAAGCTAATGAAATCTGTCTTCAACAAAGAAGATTCGAACTTAACAAAATTTTGGTTTGTAATGCTGTTGTCATTTCAACTTTGCTAAATGGTTGAAAAACTTGGACTTTATAACGTTTTCACCGGCAAAAGCTTCGTTTAATCTTGAACATCAAATGGAATTACAATGAGACCAACACCAAAGTCCTGTAAAGACCCAACAGTCAAAGCCTCGAATCGCCATTAATCACCGTCTTCGATGGTCAGGACATGTAGCAAGAATGGAAGAGTTATGGTTAAGCTCACTTCAGGGAAAAGACCACGAGGTTGCCCTCTTCGAAGATGGAAGGACAAACTCTAAAGAACACTGAAAGCAACTGGACTTAAGCCTAAATCATTTGAAACACAGACCGGAGTCCGTGCCAACGGACGATGTTCCATCACAATCAGAACCAAAAACTTTGAAGCCACCAGAAGAGAAAAAGGAAGAAGTCAAAGTCGAAGAGTGAAAGGCCGACGAAATCAACCCCCACCCCCGTCCCCCGGTCAACATAAACTATGCAATCAATGACATCGGCTCTTCCATGTAGAAATTGGTCTGCTTAGTCATCAACGCCATCATCATGAAGGAAGCGATCAGCAAAGAAGAAATTAAATTCTTGGATACGAGATTACGACGACGACGATATAAGGACATATGTAATTCTAGTTATAAGGACATACCTGATTCTCGTTATAAGAATATATCTAATTCTCGTTATAAGGACATATATAATTCTAGTTATAAGGACATCTAATTCTAGTTATAAGGACATATCTATTTCTAGTTATAAAGTCATATCTAATTCTAGTTATAAGGACATATCTAATTCACGTTATAAGGACATATCTAATTCTAGTTATAAGGACATATCTATTTATCGTTATAAGGACATATCTAATTCTAGTTATAAGGTCATATCTAATTCTCGTTATAAGGACATATGTAATTATCGTTATAAGGACATAGCTAATTGTTGTTATAAGAACATATCTAATTCTAGTTATAAGGACATATCTAGTTCCCGTTATAAGGACATATCTAATTCTAGTTATAAGGTCATATCTAATTCTAGTTATAAGGACATATCTAATTCTAGTTATAAGGACATATCTAATTCTAGTTATAAGGTCATGTCTAATTCTTGTTATAAGGAAATATCTAATTCTAGTTATACGGTCATATCTAATTCTTGTTATAAGGACATATCTAATTCTATTTATAAGGATATATCTAATTCTAGTTATAAGGACATATCTAATTCTAGTTATAAGGTCATATCTAATTCACAGCATAGCAGAAAACATAAAAAGGCAGTACGCATGCCAGGTACCACTTGTTTGAACAGTAATTCTCACGGTGACATTTTGTCCTATTAATTATCGGACAAAACGCTTGAGGGACATTTTTATCCTTAGAACCTGTGTAAAATGAATGCACTGACGATTTTCATCATATTTTAAACATTATTACTTTTCCTTATTTAATGCCTTGTATGCAACAGTTTTATTTTGTTTTTCTGGTCTTCGCGCCTGCGTGTGCGTGTTGGTGCACTTGGGGATTGTTGTTCAATTTCATTGTGTCTGGCAGATTGACGAGAAGAATAAATAAATAAATATAACTTACATTTTATTGTCTTGCATGTATAAGTTTCGTACCAAAAACCAAACTCTTTAACTATCTATCTTCTCTCACGTTGGCGGCGAATTTAGTCATCAACGCCATCATTATAATGATGGCGTTGATGACTAAATTGATCACTAAAAGGAAATTGATCACTAAAAAAAAAACTTAAATTCTTGGATACGAGATAAAGCCGACGAGTTAGGATCATACATTCGTCATTAGAAGATAACATTTATTTTTAAAATAACAAAAAGAAAGATTCATTCCATATGTACCACAGAGGAATGTAATGAAATCTAGTGTGTGGGTCACTTCCTGGCAAGATGACGTCCATTTTAAACAAATTCACGCCATTGATACCTTCTTCTACTTTGATTTTGTTTCACTTCCAACCAAATCTTGCAAAGCCAAATTGCGATATGGAATAAATGACGGGAGCAGGTTCTGGTGAAACTGAAAGGTTCTAGTCCTGAACCTGTACGTTGGCAGCGAATTTAGTCAACAACGCCATTATTATAAAGGAGGTGATCAGCAAAGAAGAAATTAAATTCTTATATACTACATAAAGCCGACGAGTTAAGATGATAAATTCATCATTACAAGATAACATTTATTTTTAAAATCACAAAAGGAAAGTTTCATTCGATATGTACTGAAGAGGAACGTAATGAAATCAAGTGTGTGGGTCACTTCCTGGCAAGCTTCTCGTCCTGAACCTGGGCGTTGGCGGTGAATTTAGTCGTCAACGCCATGATTATAAAGGAAGTAATCAGCAGCGAAGAAATTAAACTCTTGGATACGAGATAAAGCCGACGAATAATGGTAATAATTTGAAACCATCGAAGTGTTGAAGCCTTTTGTTTTATTTGTTTGTTTTTACTTTTTTATGAGTGTATGGCGTTAGAATACGTTTACGACCAAATCACACTAAAACACCGATTTTCGGTTTACTCCCTGTTGCTGAATAAAGTTGAGCATGGTCAGTACTTAGATGGGAGAACACCAGCCACTGTAATTAAAAACAGGACACAAATCATCCCGTAAATGCTTAATTGCTATGAAAATCACAGTCGCATCACCTAGTGTAATTGAAAAAATGTAGCCTCATACTCTTTAATGGAGTCAGTACGATTAAAGGAGGGGACAAGAGGGTCGTTAGAGTTGATTAACATATAATTTGTTATTTTATCGAAACAGCAATCAAGGTGCATTTAATGAAAAGATTATTAAAACCTGCATATTTTGTTTCATTCAGTCGAATATCTACATATAAAATTCTGTGACTTCAATTAATTTATCTGTCTCACCCGATAAAATAACAATGTGTTGATAGATCGAAACCAAATTTTCGGGAGAAGTGCAAACAGGTCAAGGAATATAAAGTACAGTTGGTTTTACTAGTGTGCGTAGCTTAGTACAATAAATGTTCATTAATTCTGAGTTTTATTATTTTACATACAAAATATTCCCTCTATACTGAAAACAATGAATAAAATTAAAAAAAAAATACTTCATAAAAATGCGATATTGTTTTTGCATATCTTTTCTTTAACTTTTTATATATACAAGATTCCAGTTTCCAGTTCGCCCTGCGTTTGCGAGAACTATAAACAAATCCCAAGACCAAACGCTTCAAAAAGTTAGGAAAAAATATTTAAGTGTGGCCAGTTGCATGACGCATGCTCATAAGTAAAAATTGTAAAAATACACAGTTTTTAAAATAAAAAAAAAGTGGGTAAAATATATTGTAAGTCTTTTTCATTTGATGTTAAAAAGGAAAAAAAGGAAAAAAAAAAGAAATTTTTTAAAAAATATTGTAACAAGTCCTTTAAAATTGAATTAAATTAAAAAAATTATTAAAACGCGGAGTAGGGATTTTGCAAAAGTATTTTTCCAAACAAATCAGCTTCTTCAAATTTCATTGGTTGGTTTGCAAAATTGAATGAAACTTAGAGTTTTTAAATCTCGACAAAAAAATTTTAGCCATAATTTCACCAATACGAAATACGTTTTGTAAAAAAAATTTCGTTTCAAAAAATTAAAACATAATTAAACTCGTCAAACTCTTTTGTTAAGAATAAGTTCTTATTTCAGTAGGTCAACTTCTCTCAATATGCTGCCTGTGAATTTATGGAATGTTTGAAAGACCTTTGAACTAAATATCGTCTTTGTTTACTATTTAAGCGTTATAAAATTATTAAACGGAAAATTAGGGTTTTCGTTAAAGTATTTTTCAAAAAAAAATCAACTTCTTCAAATTTTATCGACTGGTTTGCGAAATTGAACAAAACGTAGAGTTTTGTAAATCATGACAAAAGATTTTAGCGACAACTTCAACAAAAATAAATAATATGATGATTTCAACACATGTCAGCGTATTGGCAAATATTCTAGTTAAGTATAAAACAAAATGAAAAAGACTTACAGTATATTTTAACCATTTTTTTCTTATTTTAAAAACTGTGTCTTCCCTCCAGATTTATTCAACCTCAACAACGATGTTCTCTTAAGGGAACTGGACAACCGACCAGGATTTCATATCGGATAGCATAACAATAATGATATAAGATACGTAGGTGATTAAGTGTTATTGACAGAGAAAGAAAAATTACGGGACCTCCAAGTAAACGTAATAAAGGAAGTCGAGAAAAAAGACTAACGATCAACTTCAGGAAGAGAGAAAATATGGCCATCAGATAGATAAAGAAGGCCATGCTTGATTTGATTTGTTTTGTTTTACGGCATATCAACCTCAAGAGGTTATTTAATGCCGACAAAATTTTTATTGCTCGTAATATGTTTTCTTCAAAAATCTATTTGTGTGAATATTTTTCCTTGAAGAAATCTATAGCTGGTCATATTTTTTTCCAAAGAATGTATAACTGTTTGTATTGCTAGTATTTTTTAAGTATTGCTGATAATAATTTTCCTTCAAAAATTATTGCTGGTAATAATTTTTTTTATTACAAAGTATTTCTGGTATTAAAACCCATTTTTACACAAGTTTTGGTGTTAACTATTTGCCCATAGCTGGGACCCTAACAGGTGCTACCACCCCAAGTCAGAGTAGACTTGGGAACACCAGCAATTAAGAGGTGGTTCCACACTCAAAACCTACTGGATATAGTTTATCGTCTTACCCAGGACGCGTATGTAGTTTATCGTCATACCCAGGACGGAAAGAAAGCCATGATGCGAATTACAAATTATAGATGTCAATATCAGACAAGTATAGAAGTTGAAATATTTGAGAAGTGTTTAACAGATAAAAGAAAATGTAACCCCAAAATACGAATATGCATTAGATTATTAAAAAATGCAAATGAAAAAACTAAGCAAAGTATTAAATAAAGAAAAAATCGTTAGAAACAAAGAAAAGAGATGAGATAGCAATCCTCTTATATAGCAGTGAACGGTTGACAACCTCTCCACCGATGAAGAGAAAGCTGAAAGCAAGAAAAATATGGTTTTGAGAAAGATACTGAGAATTCTATGAATGGAACGAACAAGAAACGAGGACATCTTTAAAAAAAATGGCAACAAAAAACACTTTTTTGTATCGTCGAGGTGAATGATAGACAAAGAATGAGTGCTTAAAATATTTATTAAGCACCAGTATCCGGTGCTAACGGATACATACAAAACGCACAGGATAGTAAATTACAAAACAATTAACAAGACAACTTAAAAGGAGTAGAGGGGGGTCAAATGCAATAAGATCAGTCCGAATATTTATCAGGTTTGTATCAACTTATCAATCAATTGTTGAAGTCTTTAATCATAGAGTATTTAAGGCTATGAGTGAGTCCATCTGTTAGAGTAAAGAAGGGGTCTTAGCTACTCTACAACATAAACTTAGAATCAGAACGAGGAGAGAGCCGTTCTAATCTTGACTTTAAGCTGATGCTTAAAGTACAAGAAAAGTTAGAAATTGGTAAACTTCTCGCCCCCATAGAATTCCTTCTGTCACCTCGTCCAGATGACGGCTCTCATAACGCCTAGCAAACAAAAGAACACATAGAGCTCAGCCTTACCACATTGATACAAACAGAACTGGACTCAAGATTAAAGAACGTTCCGCGCAGCATGCAAACCATGATTCTTTTAATTAAAATTGCACAACTAGGCTTCGACCCTGTAGCGGAAGAAGGCGTGTTCGACGGTTTCCGTCGACTCACGGCAGCGAACGTAGTTTGGATATTTTTCCAACCCTCCTAAACAAAGTCTCTTGCCGACCTAGAGGGCACTTCGTTTCACCAACTAGGAGAGTGATGCCTCATCGTTAGCGAGGCATTTCAACGCGGGCACCCAAGGCCATATGGATAGAGCCTCCTGCTTTGTAAGCTGAAATTTCTTGGGCACATGAGAAAGAAGGGAGTGAAAAACTTAACCCTCACGGGTCATATTGAGGCTAGCGAAATAGGGGAAATTACTGAGCTACCTACCCGAAGAGCTTACGTTAAGGATGGCGTAACGGGAAGCGAGAAGCTTACGAAAGAACGAAACACTGGAGAGTAAGTATCAAATGATAAAAACTTTTAGACAGATGGAAGATGTGGTTGACTAATTTCGCTCGGGTGGTTGAAGATCAGTTGCCACGTCTTTCTGCAAGGCCTGCTTTAGTGTGTGCGACAATACCACAGTGGCATGCAAGGCTACCATTGAGAGCAGCAGCATGTTGCCAACTTTCTTTAATATTTGCACGCAGTTGATCCCAATGTTCATGTCGGCTTCGCTCAAAACTTTGTATACATGAGAAGCAGGACCGGCGCCCAGCTCCTTCGCTCTGATGCTTTGCTGTCTCCAGGAAGAAAAGTGGAAGCTGAATTCCTTTTAGATTGTGTTTGAGTCTGTCATAACGCAAGAGTGTCCTTTTGTGCAAAATGGTTACAACCCTTCACCACCTATGTACGTATGTATGTATGTATGTATGTATGTATGTGTGTATGTATGTATGTGTTTGTGTGTGTATGGATCAATCATAATATTTCTTTAGAAATTTACCAGGATAAAGAAATTTCTTTTCCTTTTTCTTTTTTTTTTTTTTTTTTGGTGCTAATAATTGGTCCATGTATTTATTATGACCCCAAAGGTCATCCATCATGTAAATAATGACAATAACAACAGCGACAAAGATTTCAGATTAAACTGTTGTAACCTAAGGAAGGTTACTGAATAGAATAATCAAACGAAGGTTGGTAATGAACGATAATACTTAGGACAAGAACAACACATATAAGATTCTCATATAAGAAGGGAGTCACGCGAATTCCACAATGAATCTCCAACTGCAGGATATCTACCAACCGCTCCACGCGGTCAGATATGGCACAAGGCCGAATTTAATGTGGGTTATCCGAGCCCGTAGACTCGGCCAAAAATTCCCTGTAGATCCCGTATAAAACGGGGTCGGGTAGCTTTTTCCCGAGACTAGATTCTGCCCTCCGACATAGCCTCGTCTGGGGAACCTCTCTGCCCGGATGCAGAGAGTTTGACCAGCACAGCTGGAGACGAATCTCTAACTGCAGACCAACATACAGTATTTACTACTGTATTTATGTAAGTGGGGACATACTCATTATTGTCCGTAGGTATGCTACAATATAAACCTTTCTGTTATACATTTTTTTTTCATCTCGAGATAAGAAAATATCCGGAGGGAATTTAATGATATCTCGTTTCCTTAAAAGAGAATATCTACAATTAAAAAAATACACAGTTCTGAATGTATTCTACGTGCAATTCATTTGATACTTACATATTGGATTCAGGGGAAGAGGTCTGTCTATCCCTTTCTTTTTAAATGATATATATTTAGCGAAAAAAGTTATCGTTTGTAACCGTTCTGTGTAAGTCTAGAATTTCTTTTCTATTATTAATGTCTGATGAAGAAAAGTATTGTGTACTTTAAGGAAAAATCAATTCCACTGAACAAATTTCCGACCCAATTATATTATATACTTTACTTAGTAATTCTTGCTTGAGAATTTTACTCCGAGCAAATTAAATTCATTTTGCTTTTTTAAACTACTAATTGGTTCACGCATTTACTGTGAACACAAAACTTATTCATCATGTGAATAATAACAATAACAAAATTTTAATTGGCGGCAAAGATTTCAAAGTTATATATTTCATTTTTTTTTTTTACCTTGAGGTAAGAGAATATATGGAGCGGGTTTAATTATGCTTTTATTCGTTAAGGAGAAATTCTTTCTATACTAAAATAAGTAGTTATGATTTTATTGTATATGAAAGGAATGCATTCCTTTATCGATATCTTACAATTAGCGAGAAGGAAACTTAAGCAACATAGTGCGTGTAAAATGGTCGTCTCTTCATACAATATTGATATTTCGTAAAGTTCATCTAGGATTTTCCAGGATTATGGGAGAGGGCACTGAAAAACATATTTCAATCATCACATATTTCAATCATCACATCTATTTAAGAATACTGATTCTAGAAAATGGCCGTGTCAAGATAAGATTTCATATTATGTATTTTAATCTATTTAAGGCATCGTTTCAAGAAATGTACATTAATCTATTTTAAGATAAGATTTCATATTATGTATTTCAATCTATTTAAGGCATCGTTTCAAGAAATGTACTTTAATCTATTTTAAGATAAGATTTCATATTATGTATTTCAATCTATTTAAGGCATCGTTTCAAGAAATATACTTTAATCTATTTTAAGATAAGATTTCATATTATGTATTTTAATCTATTTAAGGCATCGTTACAAGAAATATACTTTAATCTATTTTAAGATAAGATTTCATATTATGTATTTCAATCTATTTAAGGCATCGTTTCAAGAAATGTACTTTAATCTATTTTAAGATAAGATTTCATATTATGTATTTTAATCTATTTAAGGCATCGTTACAAGAAATGTACTTTAATCTATTTTAAGATAAGATTTCATAATATGTATTTTAATCTATTTAAGGCATCGTTTCAAGAAATGTACTTTAATCTATTTTAAGATAAGATTTCATATTATGTATTTTAATCTATTTAAGGCATCGTTTCAAGAAATGTACTTTAATCTATTTTAAGATAAGATTTCATATTATGTATTTTAATCTATTTAAGGCATCGTTTCAAGAAATGTACTTTAATCTATTTTAATATAAGATTTCTTATTATGTATTTTAATCTATTTAAGGCATCGTTACAAGAAATATATTTTAATCTATTTTAAGATAAGATTTCATATTATGTATTTTAATCTATTTAAGGCATCGTTACAAGAAATATACTTTAATCTATTTTAAGATAAGATTTCATATTATGTATTTTAATCTATTTAAGGAATCGTTACAAGAAATATACTTTAATCTATTTTAAGATAAGATTTCATATTATGTATTTCAATCTATTTAAGGCATCGTTTCAAGAAATGTACTTTAATCTATTTTAAGATAAGATTTCATATTATGTATTTTAATCTATTTCAGGCATCGTTACAAGAAATATACTTTAATCTATTTTAAGATAAGATTTCATATTATGTATTTTAATCTATTTAAGGCATCGTTACAAGAAATATACTTTAATCTATTTTAAGATAAGATTTCATATTATGTATTTTAATCTATTTAAGGAATGGTTACAAGAAATATACTTTAATCTATTTTAAGATAAGATTTCATATTATGTATTTCAATCTATTTAAGGCATCGTTTCAAGAAATGTACTTTAATCTATTTTAAGATAAGATTTCATATTATGTATTTCAATCTATTTAAGGCATCGTGTCAAGAAATGTACTTTAATCTATTTTAAGATAAGATTTCATATTATGTATTTTAATCTATTTAAGGCATCGTTACAATAAAATATACTTTAATCTATTTTAAGATAAGATTTCATATTATGTATTTTAATCTATTTAAGGCATCGTTTCAAGAAATGTACGTTAATCTACTTTAAGATAAGATTTCATATTATGTATTTTAATCTATTTAAGGCATCGTTTCAAGAAATGTACTTTAATCTATTTTAAGATAAGATTTCATATTATGTATTTTAATCTATTTAAGGCATCGTTTCAAGAAATGTACTTTAATCTATTTTAAGATAAGATTTCATATTATGTATTTTAATCTATTTAAGACATCGTTTCAAGAAATGTACTTTAATCTATTTTAAGATAAGATTTCTTATTATGTATTTTAATATATTTAAGGCATCGTTTCAAGAAATGTACTTTAATCTATTTTAAGATAAGATTTCATATTATGTATTTCAATCTATTTAAGGCATCGTTTCAAGAAATGTACTTTAATCTATTTTAAGATAAGATTTCATATTATGTATTTTAATCTATTTAAGGCATCGTTTCAAGAAATGTACTTTAATCTATTTTAAGATAAGATTTCTTATTATGTATTTTAATCTATTTAAGGCATCGTTACAAGAAATATACTTTAATCTATTTTAAGATAAGATTTCATATTATGTATTTTAATCTATTTAAGGCATCGTTACAAGAAATATACTTTAATCTATTTTAAGATAAGATTTCATATTATGTATATTAATCTATTTAAGGAATCGTTACAAGAAATATACTTTAATCTATTTTAAGATAAGATTTCATATTATGTATTTCAATCTATTTAAGGCATCGTTTCAAGAAATGTACTTTAATCTATTTTAAGATAAGATTTCATATTATGTATTTTAATCTATTTCAGGCATCGTTACAAGAAATATACTTTAATCTATTTTAAGATAAGATTTCATATTATGTATTTCAATCTATTTAAGGCATCGTTTCAAGAAATGTACTTTAATCTATTTTAAGATAAGATTTCATATTATGGATTTTAATCTATTTAAGGCATCGTTACAAGAAATATACTTTAATCTATTTTAAGATAAGATTTCATATTATGTATTTTAATCTATTTAAGGCATCGTTACAAGAAATGTACTTTAATCTATTTTAAGATAAGATTTCATATTATGTATTTCAATCTATTTAAGGCATCGTTTCAAGAAATGTACTTTAATCTATTTTAAGATAAGATTTCATATTATGGATTTTAATCTATTTAAGGCATCGTTACAAGAAATATACTTTAATGTATTTTAAGATAAGATTTCATATTATGTATTTCAATCTATTTAAGGCATCGTTTCAAGAAATGTACTTTAATCTATTTTAAGATAAGATTTCATATTATGTATTTTAATCTATTTAAGGCATCGTTACAAGAAATGTACTTTAATCTATTTTAAGATAAGATTTCATATTATGTATTTCAATCTATTTAAGGCATCGTTTCAAGAAATGTAGTTTAATCTATTTTAAGATAAGATTTCATATTATGTATTTTAATCTATTTAAGGCATCGTTTCAAGAAATGTACTTTAATCTATTTTAAGATAAGATTTCATATTATGGATTTTAATCTATTTAAGGCATCGTTTCAAGAAATGTACTTTAATCTATTTTAAGATAAGATTTCATATTATGTATTTTAATCTATTTAAGGCATCGTTTCAAGAAATGTACTTTAATCTATTTTAAGATAAGATTTCATATTATGTATTTTAATCTATTTAAGGCATCGTTTCAAGAAATGTACTTTAATCTATTTTAAGATAAGATTTCTTATTATGTATTTTAATATATTTAAGGCATCGTTTCAAGAAATGTACTTTAATCTATTTTAAGATAAGATTTCATATTATGTATTTCAATCTATTTAAGGAATCGTTTCAAGAAATGTACTTTAATCTATTTTGAGATAAGATTTCATATTATGTGTTTTAATCTATTTAAGGCATCGTTTCAAGAAATGTACTTTAATCTATTTTAAGATAAGATTTCATATTATGGATTTTAATCTATTTAAAGCATCGTTTCAAGAAATGTACTTTAATCTATTTTAAGATAAGATTTCATATTATGTATTTTAATCTATTTAAGGCATCGTTACAAGAAATATACTTTAATCTATTTTAAGATAAGATTTCATATTATGTATTTCAATCTATTTAAGGCATCGTTTCAAGAAATGTACTTTAATCTATTTTAAGATAAGATTTCATATTATGTATTTTAATCTATTTAAGGCATCGTTACAAGAAATGTACTTTAATCTATTTTAAGATAAGATTTCATAATATGTATTTTAATCTATTTAAGGCATCGTTTCAAGAAATGTACTTTAATCTATTTTAAGATAAGATTTCATATTATGTATTTTAATCTATTTAAGGCATCGTTTCAAGAAATGTACTTTAATCTATTTTAAGATAAGATTTCATATTATGTATTTTAATCTATTTAAGGCATCGTTTCAAGAAATGTACTTTAATCTATTTTAATATAAGATTTCTTATTATGTATTGTAATCTATTTAAGGCATCGTTACAAGAAATATACTTTAATCTATTTTAAGATAAGATTTCATATTATGTATTTTAATCTATTTAAGGCATCGTTACAAGAAATATACTTTAATCTATTTTAAGATAAGATTTCATATTATGTATATTAATCTATTTAAGGAATCGTTACAAGAAATATACTTTAATCTATTTTAAGATAAGATTTCATATTATGTATTTCAATCTATTTAAGGCATCGTTTCAAGAAATGTACTTTAATCTATTTTAAGATAAGATTTCATATTATGTATTTTAATCTATTTCAGGCATCGTTACAAGAAATATACTTTAATCTATTTTAAGATAAGATTTCATATTATGTATTTTAATCTATTTAAGGCATCGTTACAAGAAATATACTTTAATCTATTTTAAGATAAGATTTCATATTATGTATTTTAATATATTTAAGGAATCGTTACAAGAAATATAATTTAATCTATTTTAAGATAAGATTTCATATTATGTATTTCAATCTATTTAAGCCATCGTTTCAAGAAATGTACTTTAATCTATTTTAAGATAAGATTTCATATTATGTATTTCAATCTATTTAAGGCATCGTTTCAAGAAATGTACTTTAATCTATTTTAAGATAAGATTTCATATTATGTATTTTAATCTATTTAAGGCATCGTTACAATAAAATATACTTTAATCTATTTTAAGATAAGATTTCATATTATGTATTTTAATCTATTTAAGGCATCGTTTCAAGAAATGTACGTTAATCTACTTTAAGATAAGATTTCATATTATGTATTTTAATCTATTTAAGGCATCGTTTCAAGAAATGTACTTTAATCTATTTTAAGATAAGATTTCATATTATGTATTTCAATCTATTTAAGCCATCGTTACAAGAAATGTACTTTAATCTATTTTAAGATAAGATTTCATATTATGTATTTCAATCTATTTAAGGCATCGTTTCAAGAAATGTACTTTAATCTATTTTAAGATAAGATTTCATATTATGTATTTTAATCTATTTAAGGCATCGTTACAAGAAATATACTTTAATCTATTTTAAGATAAGATTTCATATTATGTATTTCAATCTATTTAAGGCATCGTTTCAAGAAATGTACTTTAATCTATTTTAAGATAAGATTTCATATTATGTATTTTAATCTATTTAAGGCATCGTTTCAAGAAATATACTTTAATCTATTTTAAGATAAGATTTCATATTATGTATTTCAATCTATTTAAGGCATCGTTTCAAGAAATGTACTTTAATCTATTTTAAGATAAGATTTCATATTATGTATTTTAATCTATTTAAGGCATCGTTACAAGAAATGTACTTTAATCTATTTTAAGATAAGATTTCATATTATGTATTTCAATCTATTTAAGGCATCGTTTCAAGAAATGTAGTTTAATCTATTTTAAGATAAGATTTCATATTATGTATTTTAATCTATTTAAGGCATCGTTTCAAGAAATGTACTTTAATCTATTTTAAGATAAGATTTCATATTATGGATTTTAATCTATTTAAGGCATCGTTTCAAGAAATGTACTTTAATCTATTTTAAGATAAGATTTCATATTATGTATTTTAATCTATTTAAGGCATCGTTTCAAGAAATGTACTTTAATCTATTTTAAGATAAGATTTCATATTATGTATTTTAATCTATTTAAGGCATCGTTTCAAGAAATGTACTTTAATCTATTTTAAGATAAGATTTCTTATTATGTATTTTAATATATTTAAGGCATCGTTTCAAGAAATGTACTTTAATCTATTTTAAGATAAGATTTCATATTATGTATTTCAATCTATTTAAGGAATCGTTTCAAGAAATGTACTTTAATCTATTTTGAGATAAGATTTCATATTATGTATTTTAATCTATTTAAGGCATCGTTTCAAGAAATGTACTTTAATCTATTTTAAGATAAGATTTCATATTATGGATTTTAATCTATTTAAAGCATCGTTTCAAGAAATGTACTTTAATCTATTTTAAGATAAGATTTCATATTATGTATTTTAATCTATTTAAGGCATCGTTTCAAGAAATGTACTTTAATCTATTTTAAGATAAGATTTCATATTATGGATTTTAATCTATTTAAGGCATCGTTTCAAGAAATGTACTTTAATCTATTTTAAGATAAGATTTCATATTATGTATTTTAATCTATTTAAGGCATCGTTTCAAGAAATGTACTTTAATCTATTTTAAGATGAGATTTCATATTATGTATTTTAATCTATTTAAGGCATCGTTTCAAGAAATGTACTTTAATCTATTTTAAGATAAGATTTCATATTATGTATTTTAATCTATTTAAGGCATCGTTTCGAAAAATGTACTTTAATCTATTTTAATATAAGATTTCATATTATGTATTTATTCTATTTAAGGCATCGTTTCATGAAATGTACTTTAATATATTTTAAGATAAGATTTCATATTATGTATTTTAATCTATTTAAGGCATCGTTTCAAGAAATGTACTTTAATCTATTTTAAGATAAGATTTCATATTATGTATTTTAATCTATTTAAGGCATCGTTTCAAGAAATGTACTTTAATCTATTTTAAGATAAGATTTCTTATTATGTATTTTAATATATTTAAGGCATCGTTTCAAGAAATGTACTTTAATCTATTTTAAGATAAGATTTCATATTATGTATTTCAATCTATTTAAGGAATCGTTTCAAGAAATGTACTTTAATCTATTTTGAGATAAGATTTCATATTATGTATTTTAATCTATTTAAGGCATCGTTTCAAGAAATGTACTTTAATCTATTTTAAGATAAGATTTCATATTATGGATTTTAATCTATTTAAAGCATCGTTTCAAGAAATGTACTTTAATCTATTTTAAGATAAGATTTCATATTATGTATTTTAATCTATTTAAGGCATCGTTTCAAGAAATGTACTTTAATCTATTTTAAGATAAGATTTCATATTATGGATTTTAATCTATTTAAGGCATCGTTTCAAGAAATGTACTTTAATCTATTTTAAGATAAGATTTCATATTATGTATTTTAATCTATTTAAGGCATCGTTTCAAGAAATGTACTTTAATCTATTTTAAGATGAGATTTCATATTATGTATTTTAATCTATTTAAGGCATCGTTTCAAGAAATGTACTTTAATCTATTTTAAGATAAGATTTCATATTATGTATTTTAATCTATTTAAGGCATCGTTTCGAAAAATGTACTTTAATCTATTTTAATATAAGTTTTCATATTATGTATTTATTCTATTTAAGGCATCGTTTCATGAAATGTACTTTAATATATTTTAAGATAAGATTTCATATTATGTATTTCAATCTATTTAAGGCATCTTTTCAAGAAATGTACTTTAATTTATTTTAAGATAACATTTCATATTATGCATTTTAATCTATTTAAGGCATCTTTTCAAGAAATGTACTTTAATCTATTTTAAGATAAGATTTCATATTATGTATTTTAATCTATTTAAGGCATCGTTTCAAGAAATGTACTTTAATCTATTTTAAGATAAGATTTCATATTATGGATTTTAATCTATTTAAAGCATCGTTTCAAGAAATGTACTTTAATCTATTTTAAGATAAGATTTCATATTATGTATTTTAATCTATTTAAGGCATCGTTTCAAGAAATGTACTTTAATCTATTTTAAGATAAGATTTCATATTATGGATTTTAATCTATTTAAGGCATCGTTTCAAGAAATGTACTTTAATCTATTTTAAGATAAGATTTCATATTATGTATTTTAATCTATTTAAGGCATCGTTTCAAGAAATGTACTTTAATCTATTTTAAGATGAGATTTCATATTATGTATTTTAATCTATTTAAGGCATCGTTTCAAGAAATGTACTTTAATCTATTTTAAGATAAGATTTCATATTATGTATTTTAATCTATTTAAGGCATCGTTTCGAAAAATGTACTTTAATCTATTTTAATATAAGATTTCATATTATGTATTTATTCTATTTAAGGCATCGTTTCATGAAATGTACTTTAATATATTTTAAGATAAGATTTCATATTATGTATTTCAATCTATTTAAGGCATCGTTTCAAGAAATGTACTTTAATTTATTTTAAGATAAGATTTCATATTATGCATTTTAATCTATTTAAGGCATCTTTTCAATATATGTATTCTAATCTATTTTAAGCTACTAATTCATTCACGCATTTACTGTGAACACAAAGCTTATTCATCATGTGAATAATGACAATAACAAATTTTAATTGGCGACAAAGATTTCAAAGTTATATATAATTCAGATTTTTTTTTACCTTAAGAGAATATTTGGAGCGGGTTTAATTATGCTTTTATTCGTTAAGGAGAAATTCTGTCTATACTAGAATAAGTAGTTATGATTTTCTTGTATATTGAAAGAATGCATTCCTTTATTCATATCTTTCAATTAGTGGAAAGGAAAGTTAACCAACATAGTTCCTAGAAAATGGTCGTTTCTCTCATACGCAAAGTTCATCTTGGATTTTCTAGGAATATAGGAGAGGACGCTAAAAAACATATTGCAATGATCATATATCAGAATACTGGTTCTGGAAAATGGTCTTGACCGTTTTCAGCACCCTCCGCACATCTCTATCTGTCTATATTTCTGAGATGTGGTATTATCTACACTCTTTACATTATTTGGACTATTGTGCTCATCTTTGTCGCCATATTTATTACAACGTTTCGGCCGTTGTACGCTCCGGCCTTCTTCAGGTGGTTGGAATGTCGAACGGAACTCTTTATTTCGCTCACTGGGGTAGACTATTCTAGTTCTATGTGCCATGTTTAATGGATGTCAGTTATTAGTTATCTCCTGTTAATTTCCCTCTGAAATTTCTCCACTGCCTGAA
The DNA here is from genome assembly GCA_963932145.1 of Acanthosepion lycidas. NCBI lineage: Eukaryota > Metazoa > Mollusca > Cephalopoda > Sepiida > Sepiidae > Acanthosepion > Acanthosepion lycidas. Next base: position 70,442,562 of record OZ010605.1, read on the forward strand.
CCGGGTATTGAACTCACACTCTTTGGGTCCTGTCACTGGATCTAACTAACACCTTTATCCACTGTGCCATGCGTCTCAAACGTTGTGATAAATATGGCGACACAGATGAGGACAATAGTCCGAATAATGTAAATAGTGTACCTCCGCCCATCACTTTGAAACACCGGTTCATGTACAATCATCAAAGTTTAGCAACGTCGGACCTGATTAGAATTCTAAAATTTTAGAATTTTACTCCAAGCAAATTGAATTTATTTGGCTTTTCTTTTTAGCGCCTAATGTTTCACGCGTTTAGTTTGAACACAATGGTCATTCATCGTGTGAATAATGGCAATAACAAAATTTTAATTGACAAAAAATTCAAGGTAGACATTTCCAAGTTATATATTTCTGTCTCCCATTATTATGTGGAAATATAAGGAAAGGAGTTTAATTATGTCTCGTTTCTTCAAGAAGAAATTCCATTTACAGTTAAAAGTAACGCCTTGAATTTTAGTGGCATTATCGCCTTGCTTTGGGCGAACTTATTCAAAAGATGAAAAAACTATAGTATTTCTTCTTTAGAAATTTACCAGGAATAAAGGAATTCTATTTTGCTTATTTTGCGCTGCTAATCCGTTCATCTATTTACTGTGAACACAAGCGGCATCCATGATGTGAATAATGACAATAACAAGATTTTAATTAGCGGCAAAGATTTAAAATTAGGCATTTTCTCGTTATATATTACATTCTCCCAGTTAGGATGAGAAAACACGTGAAGCACATTGAATTATTCCTCGTTTTATAAAGAGAATTTCCATCTACAAATAAAAAATACGCAATTATGATTTTATTGTACAAACAATTCACTGATGCTTACTTATTGGATTCAGGAGAAGGGATATATGTATCTCCTTTCTTTTTAAAAATATGTTTGTAGTAAAAACAGTTATCGTTTGTAACCGTCCTATGTAAGTCTATAGACGGTTCTCCAGCGCTCTGGTAAGTGGTTCCCTTACCGTTATAGGAGAGTTATCACATTGATTTACATTGACTTAAATGTTAATGTACAGGGTAAGGCAAAAGTTGCGTACCATTGCTGTTCAAAATGTCCTCCTTGTTTTTCAAATCACATTTCAGTTCCCTGCCTGCATGTTTCGTTAATACGTCGGAAAGTTTCCTCTGTCATTTTTTCCGTCCTGGGTATGATGAGGAATTACATCCGCGTCCTGGGTATGACGATAAACTACGTCCAACAGTAGGGTCTCTGATCAGGAGGTTTTGAGGAGCGTGGAACCACCTCTTAATTGGTGGTGTTCCCAGGTCCACCCTGACCCGGAGTGGTAGCACCTGTTAGGGTCCCGATTATGGGCAAATAGTTAACCCCCAAATTGGCGTTTAAACACTATGAAAGGGTAAAAATAGGTCTTAATACCAGAAATACTTTGTAAAAATAATTATTACCAGCAATAATTTTTTTGGGGAAAAAATAGTACCAGCACAGCATTATTATAAGCAATACATTTTAGGCAAAAAAAAATATTACCAGCAATACTCTTTGAAAAAAATATTACCAGAAATAGATTTTTTGAAGGAAAAATATTACCAGCAATACATGTTTGAAAAAAAATATTACCAATAATAAAAAAAAACATCGGCATTAAATAAACCATTGAGGTTGATATGACGTAAAACAAACCAAACTAAACCAAACCTAAACAAACCAAACCAAACCTAACCAAACCAAACCTAACCAAACCAAACCTAACCTAACCAAACCTAATCAAACCAAACCTAACCAAACCAAACCAAACCTCTGTCATTTTACAGCATTCGTATTTAATTCTTTCTTTCTTCAATATTTCTTTCAAATAGCCCCGGAGAAAAAAATATCCAATGATATTAGGTCTGGTACCCTTGGCGTTCACTCAACAGGACCTTTTAAAAACAAATTATATATTTAAAACATGATTAATTAATTAACCCCTATGGTACGCCACATTTTCCTCACCCTATACATTTTCGATACTTACCTCTGGATATCGGACAGTACCCTCTCATTAAAGTTAGAATTAAATGAAGACGATGACATTCCTTCTTGTCTGCAGTTTTATCTATAAAACCTAATCAGTTCAACTATCACCTGCGTATATTATGTTACGATCGGATTCACCATTATTAAATTCTGGTGAGAGTTATTCTCGTTTCGCTGTATACGCTAAATAAATCCAGCTAATATGACGCACGCTTGTCTTACGACATCTTCTATTTTTTATGCAATTACTCAGTCCCTTTTCTATCCATATGCAGGCGGGGCTTGGAACCCAGTAAATGCTACTTATAGTTCTAACATTTTCCTAATTAAATCAGGTTTTCCGGGCTGTTTAAGCTGAGGAAAAAAATCTCTCACGTGCTATTTAGTATTAACGAAGATACGTTTTAAATTGGTTCAAATGGTGTCCGATTTTCCGCTTTATCTTTAGCTGCTATCGTTGTTGCTCTTTTCTTTCTATCCAATCCCCAAACCCTTCTCCAAGTCATTCTGTAGTCCTTTCACTAACCACCGCTACAAAGCCTCTGTTTTCCCCGAAATTAGCTGCCCAGAATATATACGTTTTTCATTCTTGTATCTTTTTTTTTAATCATTTTACCCCAAGCAAGACGGGAGTGCCATTAATACTCAGAGGATTTCAGAGAGTGAAACTGAGAAAAAAGATTGGGTATAGGAGGATTGAAGGAAAGACAAAAGATGAACGGGGTTCAAGACAAAAGAAGATGGCGATTGACGTCGCATTTAAATTTTTGAAGATTGTATTTATCAGGGAAGCAAGTAAACGGAAGGGAGCTCCACAGGCGGGAAGTGCGAAAAAAGAAACTTGTAAAAGTAACGGTTACATTTAACTGTTTCAACGGTAAAAGAGTGGGACCTAGGTGCCAATCTAGTAGCAAGATTAACTTCATATAGTCGAGGCATCAGGAAGAGAAAAAAAACTCGTCGGAGCAGTTGCCATGAAAATATTTGTAGAAAAGACAGAGAGAAGCCACATCATGTCGGTGGGAAAGTGACTGAAGTCGAGTTACCTGATCAGGATTGATTACACTGGAGATCCTTTTTTGAATTTTGTCAAGAACTACGAGATGAACACCGGGGGCACAAGACCAGATATGGCAACAGTAATAAATGCACGGACGAATGGTTGATTTGTAAATGTGCAAAATGAACTCTGACGAGAAAAACTTTCTGGCAAGTAACAACGAACCAACTTTCCTTGCAGTAGATGCAGCTATTGATTCAATATAGTTTCACCAAGTCAGTAGAAAACGTAAGGCCAGGAAAGTGCAGTGGGATGCTCTCCTGGATTCGAGCATCAGCTATGCTGATGGTGGGCAGGAAGGTTTTTCTATGATGGTTAAATGAGATCAGTTTAGTTTTGGAGGCATTATAATTTACAAGCCATTTCCTGCCCCAGTTAACCACTGATTGGAGGTCATCTTTAAAAGCAACAGCCAGGTTAACTTTGTCAGCTCTGACAGATTGGCTTTTGAGACAGGAGTTAATTGTGGTGTCATCTACATAAATGCCTACTTCGGAACTGATGACCCCAGGAAGATCATTTATGAAGATCAGAATCAGTGCAGGTCCCAGTATAGAACCTTAGGAGACACGCGCGTTTGTGCGAAAGTATCTGGAAGCGAGTCCGTTCAGAACGACCTTCATTTCACGGTTTGATGGGAATGATTTGATTAAATCAGACAATCGTCCTGTAATACCACAGCCCTGAAGCTTACATAGAAGACCAGTATGACAAACCCTGTCAAACGCTTTTGAGATATCTAGAGCCATAGGACGAGCTTCGCTGTTATTATCAAGAGCTTGATATACATATTCAGTGAAGGCCGTAAGTACATTAGCGGTAAACCGGGCAAAACGGGACCCATATTTTTTGTCAGAGAGAAGGTCGTGAGACGTAAGATGCTTAACCACTTCAGCATCGATTAAAGCCTCTAATACTTTTCCGAAAACGGTAGAAGATCAATAGGGCGATAGTTAGATTAGTCAGAAGGTTCTCCAGAGTTCTTAAAAACAGGGACTACAGAGGAAGACTTCCAGAAAGGTGGAAAGCAGAAAATAGAAGGTAATAATTGTAGAGTTTAGAGAGAACGTGAGCCAGCTTGGGAGAACATTTCTTTCGGACGACGGTTGGGATCCCGTCACCTTCGCTTGCCTTATGGGAGTCTAATTTAGAAATGATATCCGAGACCAGTGACGGAGTTATGCGCATATCACACAGTGTAACCTCAGTTCTCGAGGTAAATCAAGTGCGGGCATTCCAGATGAGTCAAGTGTTGAGCTGGAAGAGAATTTCCGAGTAAAGCATTCAACTGATCAGACTTACTATCAAATCAATGAATATATCATCACCATAGATACCAAGTTGACATCTGATGTCATCGGTAAGATGAAAATTAAAAACAAGGTCAGACCAAGGATAGAGCCCCCGGGTGAGGGGCACCTGTATTAGTGCAAAAGGATCTAAAATGACCGTTCAGAATAAATTTCATTTCACGATTTCTTAAGAAAAAATGGATTAATTCAGAAAAAAAATTAGCCTAGTATACAGTCCTTAAAAAGACGCTGATGTCTAATACTGTTACAATAATTAATATTTTTACAGGGAGGGTGGTTACATACCTTTAGAATTATAGACTTCATACTGATTCATTAAGCTTAGCTAAAATGGAACGCAAGTCCGAACGTATGGAGCCTCAGTGATGTTTGCACTCACTACTTAGACGTAACTGTTTCAGCAAGAAAATCTTGCTAAACATGATAAGACGTCGAAGTGCCCAAAAATGATTTCTTAAGAGTAGCTTTTGTGTGGCCCAATGCCAGAAATTGTGGAGCACACATTGAGAATGGAACACACTACTAAACTGTAATTAATTAATGATTTTCTAAGCATAGCTTGGATGTCACACAAGGCTGAAAGATTGGGGCACCCAGTGAGGATCAAACTCACTATTCAGTTGTAATTGATGTACAAGCTTGTTAGCCATTACCCCACGTCAAAGAGCTCAAATGATTTTCTAAGCATAACCTGGATGTCACGCAAGACCGAAAGAAGGAAACACTCAGTGTGGATCGAACTGAGTACTCAGTAGTAATTGCTGTAGCGAGACAAGCTTGTTAGCCATTACGCCACGTCAAAGAGCTCAAATGATTTTCCATGTATAACCTGGATGTTACACAAGGACGATACTGTGGAACACTCAGTGTGGATCGAACTGAATACCCAATTGTAATTTCTGTAGCGAGACAAGCTTGTTTGCCTTTATACCACGTCGAAGTGCCCATCTTATAGATGTCATAGAGCTACTATAAATCTAAAGTAGTCATTTTAGGAAAGTTTAATAAACTTGTATAGATAAGCACAAAAGAGAGTGAAGACAAAGATTACTTAACGGCGATTCGTAATATTTTATTAAACAAATGAAAATAGAACCTCTTGCCACACGTAAACATTCGAGTAACGCTATATATTATTTGGGGCTTAGGCGTATTGACGTCAATACTTAACGAGAAAGAAAAGGTTATAAAAACATAGACATCGATATTGAAGGAAAGCATCCAATTCCACCGGTGCTCGAATAATGTTCGCTATTTTAATAACTCCAAAAGTTCGTCTTGTTTTCTCGTCAACCCATGGGCGGGTCTATTTTTTTGAAAGAGATTAATTAAGATGTCTACTCGATGGAAGGATATAGGCTGACACTTATAAACGAATTTCTTCGGGTAATCATTACTTATTGACTAAGAGAGCTGCGTATATTTTGTTTTTGCTAGTAAGAAAAAAACCAAAGGCTTAACGAATTCGATACTCACAGAAGATGTGAAAGGCAAGAGGGACAAAGCGAGCTATTAGGCTACTTACCTGATTTTTTTATTGATTTTTTTTAATCTTTCATCCCGAGCAAAGCAATAAAGCAACTACGATGCAAGGGGGTTACTGAATGTCAGAGAATATGAGAAAAAAAACTCCATTAAAGGAGAGCGAACAATAAAAGAACAGAAATTAAGAAGACGGAAGATAACGATTGGGATTGCATTTAAATTTTTGAAGATCAAAGTTGACGTAAAAGCAAGAAGCCGAAAGAGATTTCCCTCAATCGTGAAGTGCCAGATAAGAAACTGCTCGTATAGAATTAATGGTTATTTCTAACAATTTCAAACTGTAAAACGATGAGACCTTGTCGGCAGTCTAGTACTGCATATAGTAAAACAGTGAATAAACTTATACCAAAAGCTTTATTGCACTTTACTCTGACTACTCGTCGATATTTATCTATCCACCCACGAGGATAGAATGTGGCACGAGGCCGGTGTAAAGTGGGTATCTCCGAGCACGTAACCTCAGCCAAAAATATAGGCTTTTTGAACCCGCCTAGACGGGTTCAAGTCCTGTCTACCTCCCCGGACGAAACCTTGCCCTTCGGCAAAGCCTCGTCCGGGTTCCTCTCTGCTAAAGCAGAGAGTTCGACAGACGAACGCAAGATCGACTCGAAATTTGCTACTCGTCTACTGACGGATTTTACAGGGTGCTTTTTATACCTCCTAGATCTTAAAGGGAGGTAACTGATGATTTATCAGTACATTCTCCCCTGCGTATTTTATTCATAAGGGAGAAAATCTCTTAGGTGTCCAGGCTCTTTACAGATTCTCTCTGAACGCCCGCGTTGTTCTTGTATTGGACTATTCGGGTTGGAAGATCTCTCATTTATTTATCGTAAATAAAATGATACATAGTTTTATTATTTTATGTAAAGGTATCCGTTTCTTCTTTATTTCAAATAGATCTTTTGTAACCACACCTCAGTCTGTAAAAACTCTATAAATGCCAGTGATCGATTTGACACTGCATCGATAAACACAATCCCTTCTGAATCAATAAAAAAATCAATACTTTTCTATTTTGAAAAGTGTCACTGTAGTAAAAACAGAACATGTGAATAAAATTATACCAAAGCTTTATTGCACTTTACTCTGACTACTCGTCTACTGACGGATTTTACAGGGTGCTTATTATATCTCCTAGATCTTAAGGGGAGGTAACTGATAATTTATCAGTACGGCCACGACCTAAGGAAAGTCTAATGAATTTTCACTATTTTTTTTACGAGAGAACCACTATATTTTAGTTCCGTTTTTCTTGGCTGACAGTATCACCATTTTCCTTTCTCAATTTGGCGATGTGTGGTACACTCCGTAAACATTGCAAATTTCAACGGAATTTCATATTACATATTAAATTAGAGAAAAATTGTCTACATTCAAAAACTGACTTTGTCACATTATGCGACTAATTATTTCTTTCTAGTTAAAATCAAACCATGCAAGATACAAAAGCAACAACTCATTTTTTTTTAATAAAGTTTATATTCAGTATATTTATTTATATTCAGGGTATTAGCAAGTAAGTGAATGTAATGGATGTAGTAAAAACAGAACCAGTGAATAAACTTATACTAAAGCTTTATTGCACTTTACTCTGACTGCTCGTCTACTGACGGATTCTACAGGCTGCTTTTTATACCGCCCAGATCTTAAGGGGAGGTAACTGATGATTTATCAATACACTTCACTTAAATTCCTAAAGTCTAGGTATCATAGAAGAAAGTAAAATTTACGTTTGTTGAATAAAAAAAAATGTGGCACAAGGCCAAAAGGGGAATGGAGGTCTTCAATCTGTCTTAAACTTAGCTAGCAACAAACACTGACCGAAATGAACTACAATATTCCTTGCATCAAAACAACACATTCTTACATATCATTCTTATTAAAGACGCCACAATACTTCAGAGTCTCTATAAAATTCTAACTAGTCCCTATACAAGAAAGTGGTATTTATTTGCATGATGATACAAGTGTGGCACAAGGCCAAAAAAGGAGAATGGGGGAAATCACGGTCTTCATTTGTCTTAATATTAAACTTAGCTAACCAAAAAAAAAAAAAATGGCCGAAACATAGAACAATATTTCTTTCACCAAAACAACGTTGTCTTACTTATAATTCTTACATTCATCCACCATAATGCCATGAAGAAACGGCCATGAAGTCCTAATTAGTCCCCATATGTACAATTCGTTGTTTGGGGAATGGAATAAAAAACAAATTTAAAAAATGTAACCCCAATGAATATTTACAAAAATGCACAAAACTATTTACAAGAAACTAAACAAAGTAATATTAGTAATAACGCCTGCCCACAACACTAATAAAAGAAAGTTAATCAGGACAATTACAATGAAAGTATTTATAGAAAAAGGCACGGCTTTTCGAAATCTGACGTGTAAATGGACGGCTGAATGGGTGGTGGAAGGGATGGTAAAAAGAAAAAACATGGTGGAGAGCCATGATCGCTCATATCCTAAAGGGATACAACACGAAAAAGAAGACTGATTCGCTTTTCCACGGCTTATCAACACTTTGCAGATTATCTAAGTCAGAAAATATTTTTAGTGATACAAGGCTTACTAATTAACCCATAGCTGGGGGAGAAGAGGTGGATTCATATATTTTCCAAGTGAATAACGAACCCAACTAGAATTCGAACTTAGCTCTCCGATTAACAATCCCGTGCTATTATCCATTACACCATCCGCACATCCAAGCTTACAGCACCTGATATTCCCAAGCAGTTACCAATCAATGTACTGACTAAGTTTGATATTCATTAACACCGTGATTGTACGGCAACCAATGACGACGACGAAGAAGAAGAAGAAGAAAAAGAAAAAGAAGAAGAAGAAGAAGAAGAAGAAGAAGAAGAAGAAGGAAGAGGAGGATGAGGAAGAGGAAGAGGTTCGGTCTTGTGTACAATTAAACAAATGTACTTTAGCACATGATCTCTCAGTCCTCTGGTGGCAGCCACCGACAGACCACCAGTGGGCCACCAGCGATACGCAAGTTGTAACATTGGCGAGATGAACACGCCGGCGATCCGACAACGTGCTACTAGCGGTAAGCACTAGTTGCAACCCCACCCCCAAGTGGCAGATTAGTGGCTTGCGTGTAGGGTAATATGTCGTGATATTGCTTAGTCTCACCAAATAAAAAACAGAAGTTTCCTTAAATTGACCAAAGAAGTTAATGAATCTACAGCTTCGGGGTTAATGTACTTTATTAAATTTGTAAGCGAAGATATATTCTCGCCATTTATATCACTAACTTCAATATCTGTTTTTTGTATGAATGATTCATGTAATGTAAATTGAACTGCACCACATACTTGAAATTAAAATAACTGATCCGACGTGCAACTTTCGGATAATAAGTGTGAAATTCCTCTAAAGCCACATTGACAGAAAAATCTACCAGTACAAAAGAATTCTCCTATTACCAATTTAAAAATTCAACCTCAGCGTTGTGACCGAACGCTTCAAAAATATTCTTACAATTTGCAATAACACATTTCTAAAAACATATTTCGGATTACATCTATATTTTCGTTGTCCTTTAATTACCGAGAAGTAAAAAACAAAAACAAATCAACTTACATACCTGATGATGTCTGTATGAACAGATGAAAGCTTGTAAAAAACTAAAAAAAGACCTTATGCAACTGGAATTTATAAACAGGGATCATAACATTCATCTACAGGTTCGGGGTTAATGTACTTTAGTAAATTTGTTTACGAATATGTATTCTCGCCATTTGTATCACTAACTTCCATATCTGTTTTTTTTTTGTATGAATGATTCAGATAATGTAAATTGAATTGCACCACATACATATATATATATATATATATATATATATATATATATATATATATACACACACACCCAGTACGAGTCTAAAAATGGACGCACCCATAAAAATGATGAACAAAATATAGAGCTTATTCAATTTGTATTTACAATTATTAACATGCCTAAGCATTGTTCTGACTTCGAGAGAAGCCAAGCCGCCACTTTTCATGATCTTGGTCTATCGAATAGATCGATAGCTGATAAGATTAATCGAAGTGAGTCCTGTGTCCCTCCGCAAGTTAATCAAAAAGAGAAATCAAACTGGAACATATAATAGACGTAGCGGATCTGGCCGACTGCTAAAAATTACCGACAGGGAAGATAGAAATTTGGTTCGTCGGGGCAAAAGAAGAGATCGATTCGCAATAGCACAAGATGTTTCCAAAGCGTCTAGTTTGACGATTTCTTCAAGAATTAGTGAGATGCAAGCTTAGAGTAAAAGGAATTGTTTCCAAATACGTAAAAAGAAACCTTCTGTATCTGGAAAAAAATCGGTGGGCAGGGTTGGCTTGTTGCAAAACTCATTTACACGGGACTAAATTTGATTGTGAATATGTCATGTGGAGTGATGAGAGCCTCTTTACTCTTAGATATTAAGGACGAATGCGTGTTTAGTTTACGCACAGTGAAACGAATAATCGAGTGACTAGCAAGGTGTTATATAGAAATAAAGTATCACTGCCGACACATGAGTTTGAACATAGATCGCCAGTGAGAAAAGAGAGGCGATCCCATTATTGAATTAAATAGACCAGGTGAGCATAGACGAAACGCATATATGGGAGATAGTTTGTGTCTAATTGATCTCTGTTTCTAGTCTATCCTCTATACTATACGGACTGTTATTCTCCACTCTATTCACTATACTATTTCTCTTTTCGGATCACTAGTCGGATTACTATTCGAGCTAGTATTATCGAGCAAGTAGTGACAGTGCGAGTGATATTCGAAGGCGTCTGACACCAGTATTGTTCAACGGCGTTACTCTAGTTGTATCTGCGATTACAAAGTCTCTACTACAACGAGCATTACGAAAGTGACAACGTTTATTCGTTGACATTACAAAAGTGTCAAACGAGAATTCATCACTAAGCAAGGAAACTGTTAAACACGATAAAAAATCAACGTTTGGGGTGCATTCTCAGCAGCAGGGGCTGGTAATTTTCACAAAAACAGAGGAAATCAATGTCCAGCATCAATAAAACAACATTCAACGAATTCTATTACTCATTGGTCTTAGTAAAAATACACAAATCGACTTTCTATGCAGACGTCCATTTTTTTGTCTCGTACTAATATATATATATATATATATATATATATATATATATATATATATATATATATATATATATATATTAATATTATTATTTAAACGTTATTTTTAGTGGATACTCGTGTTTGAGTAGACGCTCCGTTGATTTGTTAAACAGGATAATTATTTATTTAATTATTTATTTTGGTCTACCATCCAGAATATGCGCACTGCGGCAGGATTCGAACCTGCGTTCCGCCATGACAATATTCAGGATCATAGACGAAAATAAATAAATATACTGCTTAATAAATAAATGGAGCGTCTACTCAAATACGAGTTTCAAATAAAAATAATGTTTCATTAATAAGATCTGTCGGATTAATAAATAAAAAATGTATCCCTGTCTTTATATATATATATATATATATATATATATATATATATACAAGTATATGATTGGTGTATATGGAATGAATTCCAATAACCAACAATTACTATTCTTAAAAGAGTGCTCAATACAAAGTAGAGCAGATATAATTATTTATTTTTAAAGAAAAAAAAAAAAAAAATAAAAAAAAAAATTTATAACATAAATATGTTATAAAATCACTACAAAAATAGCCATTTTGTTTCAACACCTTCGGTGTCTTATCAAGTGATGACGTTGAATGTAAAATAAATGGTTTTAAAAGTTTCAAATTAATTAATATTCTACGCAAGGGGAAAACGTTGTTACAAAGGCTAGATGGACCAATCAGAACACTAGTACAGGAAAATTCAAAAAGCTCGATAACGAAGTCATGTTATAATATCTATTCAGATGTTTAGTATTAAAAAATAATTTATTCCAACGAATAATTACTAAATTATATGATAAAATTTAATATTAAAATTTAAAACTGCTAATTACAAAATCAAAATTTAACATTTATTCGCTATCAAGTTTATAACTATAAAATTACTGAGAAGAAAAGAAGAAATATATATGTTATTCAATTTATTTTTTCATTGAAGTTACTTTAGCTATATTTAATATCCGGTCGTTTTACAATGTATACATTTTAATACTCATGATGTAAATGGGGTCCCAAACTCACGCGTAAAACAAACGCAGTCAGATTCTAATACATAAGCACCAAGACATATACACACACAAAAAAGGGGACAATACAGAGAACATCTCCACCGTCTGTCATGAAAAAAAATATATATATGTGTGTGTGCGTGAATATATATATATATATATATATATATATATATATATATATATATATATATATAAATGAATTACAAGGCGATAAAATTCAATACCCCATATGATATATCGCCATTTAGCCCAAAACGGCCTTGTCAACACCAAGGAGTCAGATAAAAAATGAATGATAATGTTTTTGTAAATAGGCAGGAAGAAATGTACTTAAAATGGGATGGAGAAGATAAAGAGAAATATATATGCTTTATAATAAATATATTGAGCTCTCTTCTGTCGATCAGTTTTAATATTTTATATTAATAGGATCTACGTGGATTACTTTCGACGGATTTTCCCCAGTACCATATATATATATATATATATATATATATATATATATATATATATAATATAATAATATTTTTTGTTTAAAAATATGATTCCTTCGCTACATAAGAGTTCTCATGTTTCAAAAACGTGAGCCGAAATCATCCAAATAATTAATAAAATTAAGTTGGATTGAGGTGTTTAGTCACGTTTCATCTTCAAGCGAAATTTCCTAAAATTTCCTAAAATTCGAAATTTCCTAAAATTTCGCTTGAAGATGAAACGTGACTAAACACCTCAATCCAACTTAATTTTATTAATTATTTGGATGATTTCGGCTCACGTTTTTGAAACATGAGAACTCTTATGTAGCGAAGGAATCATATTTTTAAACAAAAAATATTATTATAATATAAGCTCTACTTCTGTATGGAGCACTGTTTTTTAAAAGTAAAAACAAAAATACTAAGGAACCCCGGATTATGCACCCAACGTGTTCTTTTCTATTTTCTGCATACCTGCACAAGGATATATATATATATATATATATATATATATATATATATATATATATATATATGATACTGGAATTAAGGAGATATAAGATATCGATTTAGATTTTTCAGACGACCGGAAAGCAAGAAGCAGGAAGAAAGTTCAATAACTGAGAAGTG
>OZ010605.1:70460806-70548306 GCA_963932145.1 Acanthosepion lycidas
CCCATAGCAACAGGTGCTATCATTCCGGGTCAGCGGGATCCTGGGAACACCAGCAAATAAGAGGTAGTTCTACGCTCCTCAAAACCTCCCGATTAGAAGCCTTGCTGCCCGAAGTAGTTTATCGTCATGCCCAGAACCACTGACTTTTAGCGAATATAAGTAAAAAACATAATTAAGGAGAGAGAATATATATTATTAGTAATAATAAACGTTTTAAACGTTTTAAACGTAATAATGTCGTTTTTTGACGTTACAAAATACGTCAAAAAACGACATTATTACATCATTATTTTTGCACCAACCTAATATATCGCCGATGTTCTCATGCAACACCAAATTGATGTATTTATCGCTTAAGCCAAAACGCTTTTTTTATTTAGAAATATAGATGAGCATAGAACGAAAATGTCAGAAATATGTCGCATGTTCTATTTTCATATATATATATATATATATATATATATATGTGTGTATATATATATATATTGCTATCTTCTGGTATTCAATTTCCTTCTTGCAACGGTCGACTGCAAAACTAATTTCTGTCATCTGGAATTGGCGCTAGAGGGGGCACAACTTCGATTATCATCGCTATGGCTAAATATAATGAACTGAATTTTCACCGCTGGAACTTATTCATTGATACGACAGCGGCAGAGTTACCGCCCCTTAATAATATGATCAGTTCGACATCTGTTCGTGATTCTTATTATCAAGTGCCTTGGGGCACGACTCTGTCTAATCTTCGAATAAATATTCATGCGCACATAGACATACGACATTCTCATATCCATCCCTATATTCTTTTTCAATTCCCACATATATATATATATATATATATATATATATATATATATATATATATTATGCAGTGTTACATTAGAAAATGCACATACCCACTACAAAACTGTACATCTTGTTTCAACGTTAATTTTTTGATATTTCATCATGTGGGAAATCCCGATTCTACTAAAATATTTATTCCGAAACATTCAGAAGAAAATATTTTAGTAGCACCATGAAAGCAAGGCATGTTCACTGATGGAACCCCTGTGGTGTGCTGAGACGACCACAGTCAACACAATTTTCTTCAAACATTTGCTATAAAAAATTACCGTGTACGTGCGAATGTGAGAAAGAAAAGGAAATGCATTAGCGAATGGATCACCCAGAGAGATATGAAAAGAAACAGATACATGGAGAGAGAGATAGAAAAAAATATATGAGAAAACTAAGATAGATAGATAGATAGATAGATAGATAGAAATGAAATGCGATAGATAGATAGATAGATAGATAGATAGATAGATAGAAATAAAATTAGATAGAAATAAAATTAGATAGATAGAAACAAACTGAGATAGATAGATAGATAGATAGATAGATAGATAGATAGATAGATAGATAGATAGATAGATAGATAATGTTTGTGATATCAGACTTTTCTCGTCATAGACACAATAAGAATTCTGTTCAATATTCCCTGCTTTAAACGAATATTAGAGAGTTCATGTATTTTTTCTTTTTAACAAATTTACATTCTCTACAGAAATTATTTAATTTCCATGCACAAAATTGATTTCAACACCAAATTGATTGGGAAAGGGACTCCACTTAAGGCACCAAAATTCCATTACCCGACAGTCCTAGGGGAAGTGACATAAAAATTAAAAGGTCGGGTTGAAGCTTATCTCATTTCACTGGCGCACCAATTCCTCTATAAGATATTGTTGTTGAATTCAGGGAGATTAAACGATTTGATATTTTGATCAACAGGAATAGGAATATATCAGATACATGTAAGACAATTGTAGGAAGAACTAACGATTTGATATTTTGATCAACAGGAATAAGAATATATCAGATACTTGGAAGACAATTGCAGGAAGAACTAACGATTTGATATTTTGATCGACAGGAATAGGAATATATCTGATACTTGAAAGACAATTGTAGGAAGAACGAACGATTTGATATTTTGATGAAGAGGTGTGACATCCAACATTTACGTCAAATTGTGACGTCAGCCGATCCCGGGTCTTGTCCTTGTCACGGCGCCAATGGTGGCATCCAAAACCGACCCAGAGTCTTATCCCGGTTGCGGCGCCAATTGTGATGATCTAACCTTTAAGTGATTCGGATGGGAATCTGGTTAGATTCGATATCAGCCTCGTCGTTCCCAACTCGCTTCCAACGTCTGGTTACCGAAGTGACTACTTTGATCTCCAGTCTGCCTACCCACGTTGTGAATTGATCTTAGGCAGACGAAATCAATCAGCGTTGGGGCCGTACTGCAAGCTCGAGTTCGAATGAGGGCGGTATCGCACAAGTACGGGCAAAAGAAAATAAAATAATAAGTCGAAAATGGTATCAAAAAAAGGATAACAATACTTTATATCTGGTTGCTGGATACATAGGACTGCGTCTATCTCCCGACCCGCTATATGGATTGTGTCCGTGGTTTTCAGGCGAAATTCACAAAGCTTATTTTGGTGGTGTGAGTCTAAGTCGTTCTTCAAAAAAATAAATTGTTCTTGGTTTGAACATGAGTTCGGAAGTTGCGCGAATCTTGGTCAGCTCTTCGTAGCGGGGCTTCAGAGCTCTCAACTGGAACTCTCTCTCGAACTCAAAACTTCTCTTATTTTCATATGGACATCTTCCCACTTCTTTGTAGTAATCCCTCATACTTTTACTCACTGCGGTTGCCTCTTTGCGTCACATGATCACCTCCGCCTGGCTGGTTAGCGTTCAACCAATGGTCGATCAACAGTGTGGGCGTGACTAGACTAGCCTTTTTCTTAAAAAAATATATATTTTGTTCAAAGAAAAAAAAATTATCTTTTTCTTTTCCTTTTCTTTCTTTTGTTTCTCTCTTCTTCTCTGGCCGCCAAGAAGACAATACGACCCGTAGAGTGACAATCTCAATTCTTATCCTAACGTCACGGCATATGGAATTCTTCAATCAGATTTTCGCCAGCACCAAGAGGCTAGTCAACCAGACACACTCATTCTTCGGCGCCAACGAAATATTGTTTCGCTGTCATATTCAAATTCCAACACAGCCCAGATGTGTTTTCTCTCAATGACACCTCCCATCGACAAAGACCCAACCTAGAGATGACTCTCTTTGTGTGTGGTCAACAGATGACCTATACACCAGTGTCTTCCATTATCAAAATAACATTTTCAAATGGTATTTCTCGTGGGTGGCCACCTGTTATCATATAAGTTTAGTCTCGCCTTTCTTCATCTGTCTTTTCCTTCTCTTTTTCCTTTCCTTTTTTCCTTCTTTTTGCGCCCCTAAATGGTGTCACAATCCTCCCCTAACCTATTTGTCATTTACTCGTAAATGACACCTAAACCCAAATACACCATTTAGCATGCATCATGCATCATGCATCTGTCCCATGCAATTCTATTCTACTGTTCTACATGCAATGTAATGTTCTTTCATCTTCTTCTGTTCTACATGCAATTGTAATGTTCTTTTTCATCTTCTTCTGTTCTACATGCAAATGTAATGTGTGCGTGTGCCTGTGGGTGCATGTGTGTGGTTACTATGGCTTGTTCTTCTTGGTCAATGTTTTCCTCTCCGCTGTGGGGGGGGGGGGTTCCGCCGCACGCATCGGTCTCACGCCAGCTTCCTCCGCCGCTCTTTCTGCAATCCCTTCGCCGATTCTGTATGAATAAGGAACACTGCTCGGCATCTCCCTCTCGAGTTGCTGCATGCTCATTTGATTATCGCTCGTTAATTTCCTCTTACTCCTAATCTTCCATATTACTATAACCCCTAGGGCTATAATTATGAATGTACCCATTACTACTGACCAACTTATCGCGATCTGCTCATCTTCTTCCCAAGCCATACCTTCATTTCCCAACGCACTTAACTTGTCCCTCAATTGATCCATATCGATCTTTTCTATCGGCTTCATTAGTACTAGCATTTTATGCAAGGTAACATTGGGGAATCCCTTCACTATTGGCTCCCACAATTCTGTACAATTGACTAAGCTTCTACCAATCATGTCTATGATTGAATCTTTCTCTTCATATCTTTCTTGTTCCTGGTAATAGGGGGGTAGGGAAATAGATATCCCAAATGCCGAACATCCCATCGGTAACTTTAACAGGGATAATGGTGGTCTTACTCTTAATGTCCTTGTGGACTCTCCCCCACATACCCTAGACAAGCTGATAGGTTTCTGTGTGGCCACTGCCCACACCCCGTCTGAAACACTGATAGCTTGTGGTAATGCCGTGTTTGCTAATACCTCTACTTGGCAAGTTCTCTTAATTCCCACTCTCTTCCCTTCAAACAATTCTAGTATGCACATCTTGTGGTTACCAGTTATATAGATAGGGCTTAACGATGTACAAGTCCCTAGAGCATCATTTCTACACTTTCTAGCTTCTTCAGCTGTTAGCAACATGAATTTTGTTCTACCCGAATTTAAAGCTACATATTCTGTTTCCACCTTGTACCTTGCTACCATTCGTGTAGCTACCATCATCATCATGATGATCATCAACCCTTTCATTTTGATCTTTCCTGCAACAAGATTCTCTTGTTTTTATTCTTCATAACCATTCAGTTTTGCTCAATTCTTTACTCAAGTATTCCATAATTTCTTACTAAGTTCAGCTCTTCCCTCCTCTAACTCCTATCAGACAGAACGGTCCGGGCAGGTGTGCGTGGCGCCCACTACAAAGGTCGTACTTCATGACACCACTGATGGCGAGTCAGCAATGCCAATACTCTTCTTCCGTCCCTCGTGAGGTGCAGCTCACGACTCCATCCCTCCATCCACATCCACCACAGTCAGCCAGTAGGTTTTTGGATGAGCCAGTGTCGTTATCTGTCGATACCGAGTGGTTCTATTCTACACAGCCTTCTTTGTTCTACTGAGACTCAGGGTTCTTCACCCTTCTTAATCTCATCTTCAGAGGTAGTTCCTCCTCAACCTCTAACCTTCCCTCTGTGTTTAATTCCCGTTCAGTGGGTGTGTTGTCCTCTTCTTCCTCTCCTGATTCTTTCTTCTGTTTTGAGTCCTCGCCCTGGACGTCTTCATTACTTCTTGACTCGATGTCTAATTCTCTCCTGTTTCTTAGTCTTTCTTTGAGCTGGGAAAGGGGTATTTGATCCTCTTCCTCCCACTCGTTGAACTCTTCGTCTTGTTTAGGGTGCCTCTTTCTAGAGCCTTTGACTTCTTGATTGGATCTCTTCGCTTTTCTCTTCCTTTTCTTCGGACATGGGGGTGCGATGGCGACATCACAGGGTCTTCTCTGCACCGATTCAGGCGACGACTGAACGCCGCTGATCCCCGCCGAGGGTTCCAACTCCGTCACTCGGATTGCTTCGTCTATCTGGCCAAGTCGATCTATCTCTTCATTTTCCTCGGAATCTTCCTCCGTCTCTATTTCTTCCGGCTCAACCAAAGTTACTTTCCTTGTCCTTGTCTTCTTAGGCCTTGGCTCGCTCATTTTCAAGTTAGCTATTTCAGCCTTCTTTAGGTCATTGGGATGGACCCTCCTTGCTCGTCCTGCCACTTGATCCCATATTACATATGATACTGGACCCGTCTGCTCTACTATCCGGTAGTACGGTTCCCATCTTTGGTCCAGCTTTCCTTCTCTCTGGTGCATTTTATAGTAGACAGGGTCTCCAACCTTCAATTCTATTACCTTTCTTTCAGCATTCACTCTCTCATTTCTTCTCTTCTGTGCCCTCTTTATTCTTCTACTGGCCTGTACAAATATTTTATGTTGTTGTTCCAGCAACAGCTGATGATGATCTTCTCCCATATACTTTCTTCGGGGCTTCAATAGGTTATCCACAGACAGGACCACGTCTCTGCCAAACAACATAAAGTAAGGAGAAAATCTGGAGGTTTCGTTTATCGTAAACCTCACAGCCGCCAGAGCCTGTGTCAAATACAAGTCCCAATTTCCAGTGTTCTCTTTGGTCAGCTTGGCCAATACATCTCCCAATGTTCTATGAAACCTTTCCACCTTAGCATTTCCTTGTGGGTGATATGGAGATGTTTTTACGTGCTCTATATTTAAACCTGTCAGCACCTCTCTCATTATGCTGTTTATATTCTCTGTGCCATTATCAGTGACAAGTTGCACAGGGGCGCCATACCAAGAGAAGATTTCACTTATTATCAAACCGGCTACAGTCCTAGCCTTCTTGTCTGGTACTGCAAATGCCTCAGGCCAATTTGTTAGCCAATCGACAAAACTCACTATGTAGTTGTTTCCCTGCGCAGTTTCCCCATATGGTCCTGATACATCCATACTCACTTTCTCGAAGGGTAAGTTCGGCACGTCCATTTCCTCCAATGGTGCCATTTCCTGCCTTCTGCTCTGCGACTGGCACACTACGCAGCTCCGAACATAGTTAGTGACCTCTCCGTACAATATGGGCCAATAGTACTTTCTTCCTATTAGATCATATGTCCTATCAATTCCCATGTGACCCAACCTCTCGTGGCACTGTTCCAATACCTCTGGTCTTAAACTTTTGGGCACATACAACTTGGGCTTGACTTCCTCATCCCTGCCTGAGAGATAATACAGCCTTTCCTCTATTATGGCATACTTGGTGGTCTCTCCTGCTTTCACCTTTTCTCTCAGGGCAGCTATTTCACTGTTTGCCTGCTCCTTCTCAATTCCTTCGGTCCAGTAGGGATCGGTTATTATCTGTGTGTCCCCTTCTTCGTCCGATTCTAACATAGGGCGATCTTTTAGCTTATTAGAGTTAACTACTCCTATTCTATAGGCTTTATCATCTACTCCCTGCTCTACTTTTACAGATCTTTCTTCCAGTTGTTTCGGTATTCTTGAGAGTAAATCTGCGCACGTGTTTTCCTTCCCTGCCAAATATTCTATCTTACAGTGGTAGCCACTTAACTTTAGCGCCCACTGTTGAATCTTCTTATTATTTGTCCATTCTGCCTGCAATAGGTACTGCAGAGGTTTGTGGTCTGTTTTTATAGTAAAGACCGCACCATTCAAGTAGTAGTCCAGATTTTGGAGAGCATACATGATAGCATATGCTTCTCTTTCTATTACTGGCCATCTCTGTTGTGTCTCTGAGAGCTTATGAGAGAGAAAGTATATCGGTATCTCCTCTGGTATGCCTGGCACTGGTCCTTCTTTATTGGGACACGGCTGGGTAAGAACTGCTCCTACACACTGCTCACTGGCATCAGTGTATAGTACCATGGGCTTGCTGAGGTCTGGGTACGTCAGCAGTGGGACGGCTGTCAACTGTTCTTTTAACGTATCAAATGACCGCTGACAGTCCTCTGTCCACTTGAACCTAGCGTATTTCTTCGTCAGGGCTACTAGTGGTATGGCAATTCTCGAGAATGCCGGGACGAATCGTCGGTAGTAGCCTATAGCTCCTATAAAACCTCTTACTTGTCTCACTGTCTTAGGTTCTGGCATTTCCCTTATGACTTTCACCTTATTCATGTCGGGTTTAATACCGTCTCCGTTTATAACAAAGCCCAAATATCTAGTCTCCTCATTCAGAAACTGACACTTCGACAATTTCAATTTTAAGTCGTGTTTTCTTAACCTTCCCAACACTTGTTTTAGATGGAAAAAGTGTTGTTCTACTGTTTCTGAAAATATCAAAATATCATCCAAATATTCCATGGCAAAGCTCTCGTATCTTCCTAACACTATTGACATCAGCTGTTGGAAGATTCCCGGGGCATTAGCTAAACCGAATGGCATCACCCTGAACTGAAACATTCCCAGGTGACACGCAAATGCGGCCTTCTCCTTGTCAGCCTCATCAAGGGCTACCTGCCAATACCCGGACCTCAAGTCCAACGTAGAGAAGTACTTTGCTTTCCCTAATAATGCCAATATATCATCTATTAGTGGCAATGGCACCGCCAACGGCTTCGATATAGAATTCAGTTTCCTAAAATCTACACAAAAACGGTGCCCGCCATCTTTCTTACCTACTATTACGATTGGAAAGCTCCAAGGGGAGATCGATCTTTCGATCATCCCAGCTTCCAACATCTCTTCTACCGCCTCTTCCACAAGGGGTCTCTTATGAATAGGTGTCCGGTAGGGCTTCAATTTCACAGGGTGGGGGGTGATCGCCGGTGTCGATTTTCATTTTTACCGTGTGGGTCTGGCCCAATTCCTTATCTGATTGGGCCACCACATCTCGATTATCCCTCAGCAGACCTCCCACCCTGGCCCTAAATTGGTCAGGTGCCAATATATCTTCGTTCACTATTCCTTCTGTTTGCTCTACGAGTTTTCCTCGTTTCTCCTCGAATCTCACTTGATTCAGAGTTCGTAGGGGTAGTGCTTTTCCTATCTCTTCCCCTCTCTTAACCTTTATCGTCTTTTGGGCCTGGTTCACCATCATAATGGGCACCAATTCGGCTGCCTCCACTACTGCCTCACACAGAGTTACCTCATTTTCTTCTAGGCCCTTCCCTTCTACAGGGGCCAATTGCAGGGTTCCTTTTTCTATTTTCTTCCCTGACATTAACCTACCCTTTCCCGACACCGCCGTTCTGGGGGGTAGCTTTACATCTTCCTTCACCACTATTCTTATATCTTCTTCTGGTGGGCATCCCAATGGCGTTCTCTCGCCATTCACTATCAGCACAGTGAGGTTGAACTCTATCTGAGCCCTTTGGCTCCGAAGCCAATCTTCTCCCAAGATTGCTTCCGTACACAGGTTGGGAGTTACGTAAAAATTTTGGGTGCTTTTTAATTTCCCAGTCCTCACAGGGAGCCTCACCATCCCTTTTATCTTCAGGGAGGAGGGGCTCCATCTGCTTGCGTGACCTCTATGTCTGCTTCCCGTAACCCACTCTTCCGTTTCACCCGCCTGTATGCTTCCTCTCTCAGCAATGAAACAGACGCTCCTGTGTCTATCAGGGCTTTCACTGCTCTACCGCCTATCTCTGCCCCACACGACAGCTCCCTCTCTTGCGTCAGCGAAGAGAAAACTTGGGCTTTCTTCTTCCTGGGTTCCCACCTTTGGGTCATCCCAGCCATAGGGGCCGGTAGCAACAAATTACTTTCATTATTCTCACGTGGGGGAGTTCTGCGTTTTCTGCACCTGGGCTGTCCCGGCTGGACCTCTCCCAGTCTCTTGCGGTTGTTCCTAAGAATACAACTCCTCTTCAGGTTCCCTGGTCTCCTACAAAACCAGCACCTTCTTGCCGGACAGTTTACTGCAAAGTGGCCCACCTGACCACATATCCAACATTTTACTCTTCTTTTCTTCAACTGGGACACCCTCTCCCTTATTCCTGGGGGGACCTGCCCTCTACCTAAGTGGCTCTCCTGACCACATATCCAAGGTTTTACTTCCTTTCTTTTTAACTGGGCCACCCTCCCTCTTAATTCCGGGGTGGCCCGCTGGCTTTTCCCTTATTTTGTCTCTTCGGGTCGGCCTTCTTTATTAATATCGGTGGGGCTCCTTTTCTCAACCCGCACCACTTGGCTAGGTGTCCCTTCTTTCCACGCCTAGTGCATTTATCCTGTTCGAAGCCTGGAGGCAAACCCCACCTCGTCGGACATTCCGCTGCTCTGTGGTCCTCATGCCCATAAGTCCAGCAGACCAGTTCGTATCTACCCGGCGTGGGCTTATAGAACCCATGCCTTGTTGACCAAGCCTTTCTATTGGGGTCCTCTTCCCACACCTCAGGCTCATCCGCCTCTAGCTTGACCCTCCGATTCCACGCGGGGGGTCTTCCTCCTTCCCCCTTTCTTCCTACCTCTCGACTTAGATCTTGCTTCTTCCCACACCTTCTCACTTTCTTCCATATACCCTGGCTCTCTTTGGCCAGCTCCACTGCTGCTGATAATCTAAGCGGGCCTTCCTTCAACACATCGTGACGAACACGCTCGTCACCAAGTGCTTCAACATACAGGTCCGCCAGCTGGGCCTGCATGACCGCATTATTCCTCACCACCTCCGGGAAGGCTAATGACGACAGCTTCTCCGCTAGGGCCCCCAATTCTCCAGGGGTTTCGTCCCTAAGCTGCGTCAACTTTAGGAGGACTCTCATGGCCTCTATCGCCGTCCCCTCGTCAGCGAACTCCTTGGTTAATAGCTCCTCCAACCTTTCCCATGGTAAGTGGGGCTCACTAGCTAAGAGTCCCCTTACAAACTCAGACGCCCTCCCTCTTGTGGCATCATATGCCAAATATAGGGGCTCCTGGTCTGTGAGTTTATATATTACCCGGCTCTTATCCAAGATTGCCAGCCATTTTTTGAAATCTATTTTACTGCTGTCAAACGCCGGGACCCTCGGTCCGCCCAATAATCCCCTCAGGTCTGCTGGCAATTCCTGTCTAACCCCATCTTCCTCTATGTCTATTCTATCGGATTCATAGTCAGACATACTTAAAAAAAAAGAAAAACAATATGAGCAGCAACAATCGAAATTTGGGAGATCAAAACAAGTGTCCTACCTGACAGACGATTCTCCGCTCGTTCATCTCAGGTTCCGGGTCGTTGCACTAGAGTATCTGGAACCGTATGGTTATAGCCAACCAATGTCCTTTGGTTCCTACTCTAGTTCGTTTCGATTTGAGTCCTCCAGCAACTCCTGCAGCGGCGGTTGATCCAGGGTCTTATCCTGTGGTCACGGCACCAACTGTGACATACAACCGTTACGTCCAATTGTGACGTCAGCCGATCCCGGGTCTTATCCTCGTCGCGGCGCCAATGGTGGCATCCAAAACCGATCCAGAGTCTTATCCCGGTTGCGGCGCCAATTGTGATGATCTAACCTTTAAGTGATTCGGATGGGAATCTGGTTAGATTCGATATCAGCCTCGTCGTTCCCAACTCGCTTCCAACGTCTGGTTACCGAAGTAACTACTTTGATCTCCAGTCTGCCTACCCACGTTGTGAATTGATCTTAGGCAGACGAAATCAATCAGCGTTGGGGCCGTACTGCAAGCTCGAGTTCGAATAAGGGCGGTATCGCACAAGTACGGGCAAAAGAAAATAAAATAATAAGTCGAAAATGGTATCAAAAAAAGGATAACAATACTTTATATCTTGTTGCTGGATACATAGGACTGCGTCTATCTCCCGACCCGCTATATGGATTGTGACACGTGGTTTTCAAGCGAAATTCACAAAGCTTATTTTGGTGGTGTGAGTCTAATTCGTCCTTCAAAAAAATAAATTGTTCTTGGTTTGAACATGAGTTCGGAAGTTGCGCGAATCTTGGTCAGCTCTTCGTAGCGGGGCTTCAGAGCTCTCAACTGGAACTCTCTCTTGAACTCAAAACTAAACTCAACTGAAACTCTAACTGTACTGATTTTTGCTCGCTGCGAATTTGCTTATATGGACGCCGATTCAAAACCGGGAGTGGGCTCGTCGAGGTTTGAGGTTCCTTGATAAGTCTAAATCCATAAACCCCTTCTTTTGTCTTCGGTCAGGAAAACTTCTCTTACTCCCACCTTCTCTTATTTTCATATGGACATCTTCCCACTTCTTTGTAGTAATCCCTCATACTTTTACTCACTGCGGTTGCCTCTTTGTGTCACATGATCACCTCCGCCTGGCTGGTTACCGTTCAACCAATGGTCGATCAACAGTGTGGGCGTGACTAGACTAGCCTTGTTCTTAAAAAATATATATATTTTGTTCAAAGAAAAAAAAATTATCTTTTTCTTTTCCTTTTCTTTCTTTTGTTTCTCTCTTCTTCTCTGGCCGCCAAGAAGACAATACGACCCGTAGAGTGACAATCTCAATTCTTATCCTAACGTCACGGCATATGGAATTCTTCAATCAGATTTTCGCCCGCACCAAGAGGCTAGTCAACCAGACACACTCATTCTTCGGCGCCAACGAAATATTGTTTCGCTGTCATATTCAAATTCCAACACAGCCCAGATGTGTTTTCTCTCAATGACACCTCCCATCGACAAAGACACAACCTAGAGATGACTCTCTTTGTGTGTGGTCAACAGATGACCTATTAAATTGTTTTCAGACAGCATCATGACACAAGTAAACCTTTATCGATTTAAAACTCTGTATCACCTGGTGTTTGTCAATTAGCTTTATGACAATGGCCATAAGAATTTTCACCATTCTTCATTTATCAAACTACATTTTCAAATGTCTCTTCTCGTAGGTGACTTTATCTTTAAAATTTTCCTCGCGGGGAACCCCACCACTCCCCGACAATCCGCCAGTCACAGTTAATTTTTTATCTATCTAAACAAAACAATGTATTAACCTGGAGCCTGCCAGCCAGCCCCAAGACAATGGCCGACAGAACCCTCACCAGTGTCTTCCATTATCAAAATAACATTTTCAAATGGTATTTCTCGTGGGTAGCCACCTGTTATCATATAAGTTAAGTCACGCCTTTCTTCATCTCTCTTTTCCTTCTCTTTTTCCTTTCCTTCTTTTTCCTTCTTTTTGCGCCCCAAAATGGTGTCACACAGTAATAGGAATATATCAGATACTTCTAAGAAAATTGTAGGAAGAACTAACGATTTGATATTTTCATCAACAGCAATAGGAATATATCAGATACTTGGAAGTCAATTGTAGGAAGAACTAACGATTTGATATTTATGAATAGGAATAGGAATATGTCAGATACTTGGAAGACAATTGTAGGAAGAACTAACGATTTGATATTTTGATCAACAGGAATAAGAATATATCAGATACTTGAAAGACAATTGTAGGAAGAACTAACGATTTGATATTTTGATCAATAGGAATAAGAATATATCAGATACTTGAAAGACAATTGTAGGAAGAACTAACGATTTGATATTTTGATCAACAGGAATAAGAATATATCAGATACTTGAAAGACAATTGTAGGAAGAACTAACGATTTGATATTTTGATCAACAGGAATAAGAATATATCAGATACTTGAAAGACAATTGTAGGAAGAACTAACGATTTGATATTTTCATCAACAGGAATAAGAATATATCAGATACTTGAAAGACAATTGTAGGAAGAACTAACGATTTGATATTTTCATCAACAGGATTAAGAATATATCAGATTCTTGTAAGACAATTGTGTGAAAAACTAACGATTTGATATGTTGATGAACAGGAATAGGAATATATTAGAAACTTGTAAGACAATTGTAGGAAGAACTAACGATTTGATATTTTGATCAATAGTAATAGGAATATATCAGATATTGGAAGACAATTGTAGGAAGAACAAACGATTTGATATTTTGATCAACAGAAATAGGAATATATCAGATGCTTCGAAGTCAATTGTAGGAAGAACTAATGATTTGATATTTTCTCCAACAGGAATAGGAATATATCAGATGCTTGGAAGTCAATTGTAGTAAGAACTAACGATTTGATATTTATGAATAAGAATAGGAATATATCAGATATATGTAAGACAATTGTAGCAAGAACTTATGATTTGATATATGGATGAACAGGACTAGAAATATATTAGAAACTTTTAAGACAAATTAGGAAGAACTAACGATTTTGATGAACAAGAATAGGTATATATCAGAAACTATTAAGACAATTGTAGAAAGAACTAACGATTTGATATTTTGATCAACAGGATTAGGAATATATCAGATACTTGGAAGACAATTGTCGGAAGAACTAACGATTTGATATTTTCTTCAACAGGATTAGAAATATATCAGATACTTGGAAGACAATTGTCGGAAGAACTAACGATTTGATATTTTCTTCAACAGGATTAGAAATATATCAGATACTTTGAAGTCAATTGTAGGAAGAACTAACGATTTGATATTTTGATCAACAGCAATAGGAATATATCAAATACATGTAAGACGACTGTAGGAAGAACTAACGATTTGATATATTGATCAACAGGCAGAGGAATATATCAGATACTTTGACGTCAATTGTAGGAAGAACTAACGATTTGATATTTTGATCAACAGGATTAGGAATATATCAGATACTTGGAAGACAATTGTCGGAAGAACTAACGATTTGATATTTTCTTCAACAGGATTAGAAATATATCAGATACTTTGAAGTCAATTGTAGGAAGAACTAACGATTTGATATTTTGATCAACAGTAATCGGAATATATCAAATACATGTAAGACGACTGTAGGAAGAACTAACGATTTGATATATTGATCAACAGGCAGAGGAATATATCAGATACTTTGACGTCAATTGTAGGAAGAACTAACGATTTGACATTTTGATCAACAGGAATAGGAATATATCAGATACTTGGAAGACAATTGTAGGAAGAACTAACGATTTGATATTTGGTCCGCAGGCACAGGAATATATCAGATACTTGGAAGACACAGGTAGGAAAAACTATCGATTTGATATTTCGATGAACAGTAATAGGAATATATCAGAAACTTGTAAGACAATTGTAGGAAGAGCTATCGATTTGATATTTTGATCAACAGGATTAGGAATATATCAGATACTTTAAGACAATTGTAGGAAGAACTAACGATTTGCTATTTTCATAAACAGGAACAGGATTATATCAGAGACTTGGAAGACAATTGTAGGAAGAACTAACGATTTGATATTTATGAATAGGAATAGGAATATGTCAGATACTTGTAAGACAATTGTAGGAAGAACTAACGATTTCATATATTGATTACCAGGAATAGGAATATATCAGAAATTATTAAGACAATTGTAGGAAGAACTAACGAAATTTTAAGAAGTATTAACGATTTGATATTTTGATGGACAGGAATAGGATTATATCAGATACTTGGAAGACAATTGTAGGAAGAACTAACGATTTGATATTTTCATCATCAGGAATAGGAATATATCAGAAACTCTTAAGACAATTGTAGGAAGAACTAACGATTTGATATTTTCTTCAACAGGAATAGGAATATATCAGATACTTGGAAGTCAATTGTAGGAAGAACTAACGATTTGATATTTTCATCATCAGGAATAGGAATGTATCAGATACTTGGAAGTCAATTGTAGGAAGAACTAACGATTTGATATTTATGAATAGGAATAGGAGTATGTCAGATACTTGAAAGACAATTGTAGGAAGAACTAACGATTTGATATTTGGATGAACAGGACTAGAAATATATCAGAAACTTTTAAGACAAATATAGTAAGAACTAACGATTTGATATTTTGATCAACAGGATTAGGAATATATCAGACATTTTAAGACAATTGTAGGAAGAACTAACGATTTGATATTTTGATGCGCAGGTAGAGGAATATATCAGATACTTGGAAGACACATGTAGGAAGAACTAACTATTTGATATTTTGTTGAACAGGAATACTAATATATCAGAAACTTGTAAGACAATTGTAGGAAGAGCTATCGATTTGATATTTTGATCAACAGGATTAGGAATATATCAGATACTTTGAGACAATTGTAGGAAGAACTAACGATTTGCTATTTTCATAAACAGGAACAGGATTATATCAGAGACTTGGAAGACAATTGTAGGAAGAACTACCGATTTCATATATTGATCAACAGGAATAGGAATTTTATCAGAAACTATTAAGACAATTGTAGGAAGAACTAACGAAATTTTAAGAAGTATTAACGATTTGATATTTTGATGAACATGAATAGGATTATATCAGATACTTGGAAGACAATTGTAGGAAGAAGTAACGATTTGATATTTTCATCAACAGGAATAGGAATATATCAGAAACTCTTAAGACAATTGTAGGAAGAACTACCGATTTGATATTTTGATGAACAAGTATAGGAATATATCAGAAATTTTTAAGAAAAATGTAGGAAGAACTAACGATTTGATATTTTCTTCAACAGGAATAGGATTATATCAGATACTTGGAAGACAATTGTAGGAAGAACTAACGATTTGATATTTTCTTCAACAGGAATAGCAATATATCAGATACTTGAAAGACAATTGTAGGAAGAACTAACGATTTGATATTTTCATCAACAGGATTAGGAATATATCAGATACTTTAAGACAATTGTAGGAAGAACTAACGATTTGATATTTTGATGAACAGGAAGAGGAATATAACAGATAATTGTAAGGCAATTGTATTAAGAACTAACGATTTGGTATTTTGATGAACAGGAATAGGAGTATGTCAGATATTTGTAGGGCTATTGTAGGAAGAACTAACGATTTGATATTTTGATCGACAGGAATAGGAATATATCAGATACTTATACGACAATTGTAGGAAGAACTAACGATTTTATATTTTGATGAACAGGAATAGGAATATATCAGATACTTGTAAGACATTTGTAGGAAGAACTAAAGATTTGATATTTTGATGAACAGGAATAGGAATATATCAGATACTTGAAAGACAATTGTAGGAAGAACTAACGATTTCATATTTTCATCAACAGGAATAGGATTATATCAGAAACTTTTAAGACAAATATAGTAAGAACTAAAGATTTGATATTTTGATCAACAGGATTAGGAATATATCAGACATTTTAAGACAATTGTAGGAAGAACTAACGATTTGATATTTTGATGCGCAGGTAGAGGAATATTTCTGATACTTGGAAGACACATGTAGGAAGAACTAACTATTTGATATTTTGTTTAACAGGAATAGGAATATATCAGAAACTTCTAAGACAATTGTAGGAAGAGCTAACGATTTGATATTTTGATCAACAGGATTAGGAATATATCTGATACTTTAAGACAATTGTAGGAAGAACTAACGATTTGATATTTTGATCTACTGGATGAGGAATATATCAGACATTTTAAGACAATTGTAGCAAGAACTAACGATTTGATATTTTGATCAACAGGAATAAGAATATATCAGATACTTGAAAGACAATTGTAGGAAGAACTAACGATTTGATATTTTCATCAACAGGATTAAGAATATATCAGATTCTTGTAAGACAATTGTGTGAAAAACTAACTATTTGATATTTTGATGAACAGGAATAGGAATATATCAGAAACTTGTAAAACAATTGTAGGAAGAACTAACGATTTGATATTTTGATCAACAGGATTAGGAATATATCAGATACTTGGAAGTAAATTGTAGGAAGAACTAACGATTTGATATTTATGAATAGGAATAGGAATATGTCAGATACTTGGAAGACAATCGTAGGAAGAACTACCGATTTCATATATTGATCAACAGGAATAGGAATTTTATCAGAAACTATTAAGACAATTGTAGGAAGAACTAACGAAATTGTAAGAAGTATTAACGATTTGATATTTTGTTGAACAGGAATAGGATTATATCAGATGCGCAGGTAGAGGAATATTTCAGATACTTGGAAGACACATGCAGGAAGAACTAACTATTTGATATTTTGTTTAACAGGAATAGGAATATATCAGAAACTTCTAAGACAATTGTAGGAAGAACTAACGATTTGATATTTTCATCAACAGTAATAAAAACTATATCATATATTTGTGAGACAATTGTAGGAAGAACTTACGAGTTGATATTTTCATCAACAGGAATAGGTATATATGAGATATTTGTAAGACAATTGTAGGAAGAACTAACGATTTGATAATCTGATGAATAGGAATAGTAATATATCATATATTTGTAAGTCAATTCTATGAAGGAATAACGATTTGGAATTTTGATGAACAGGAAGAGGAATATATCAGATAATTGTAAGACAATTGTAGGAAGTACTAACGATTTGATATTTTGTTGAACAGGAAGAGGAATATACCAGACAAATGTAAGTAAGTTGTAGGAAGAACTAACGATTTGATATTTTGATGAACAAGAATAGGAATATATCAGATATTTGTAAGACAATTGTAGGAAGAACTAACGATCTGATATTTTGATGAACAGGAAGAGGAATATAACAGATAATTGTAAGGCAATTGTATTAAGAACTAACGATTTGGTATTTTGATGAACAGGAATAGGAGTATGTCAGATATTTGTAGGTCTATTGTAGGAAGAACTAACGATTTTATATTTTGATCGACAGGAATAGGAATATATCAGATACTTGTAAGACAATTGTAGGAAGAACTAACGATTTGATATTTTGATCGACAGGAATAGGCATATATCAGATACTTATACGACAATTGTAGGAAGAACTAACGATTTTATATTTTGATGAACAGGAATAGGAATATATCAGATACTTGTAAGACATTTGTAGGAAGAACTAACGATTTAATATTTTGATGAATAGGAAGAGGAATATATCAGAAACTTGTAAAACAATTGTAGGAAGAACTAACGATTTGATATTTTGATCAACAGGAATAGGAATATATCAGATACTTGTAAGACAATTGTAGGAAGAACTAACGATTTGATATTTTGATCAACAGGAATAGGAATATATCAGATACTTGTAAGACAATTGTAGGAAGAACTAACGATTTAATATTTTGATGAATAGGAAGAGGAATATATCAGATACTTGTAAGACAATTGTAGGAAGAACTAACGATTTAATATTTTGATGAATAGGAAGAGGAATATATCAGATACTTGTAAGACAATTGTAGGCATGTTAACTGACGAAACCCAGTGGCCATATGACCACAGCCCCACTAAGTTGTTGTTGCTGTGGTTTTTGTTGGAAATAGATTTTTCATGTCGGGTGGATTGTCTAACCCAACGCCGAAACTTGATTGTATTCTGAATCGTCCTACTTCAAGAGGGTTGTCAACGAGAACATGACAAACCAGTGTGCTGTGATATTAACACTCTGCAGTATCTCTTTAGGATCACGGTTGAGTAATGGATAGCGGCTTGGATTGAAGAATCAGAGAGCCAAGTTTGAATTCCAGTCGAATCCATTACATTGCTTACTTGGGAAAGGTATTAATCCTCCTCTCCCCTCCAGGAGCTAGATAGACCGTGTTCTTTAGCTGTCTATTTTGGACAGAAGGATGCTGACGATATCATGGACCGAGCGCGTGAGGTCTTACAGACGATGCATACGAGGCGGAGGCTTATACTTAACATCAGGAAGAGGGACACGTACTGAGAAAGGAGTGTCTGGAGAATTTGATACTCACAGGTCGAATAGAGACCAGCGAAAGCAACGCTTGAAAAATGGATAAGTGGACGTGGACTTATTGAGAGCTACAAAGGATAGGGGGAAGTGAAGAACCACAATCGCCTATGCACTGAAGCGACACGGCACATAAAATGAAGTTGGTGCAAGGAACAGATGGATTCATGCCTTTTCCCGTATTTATGTGAATGCGAATTAAGACCTAGTTTGGAATTTGAATTCCACACCCTAATGCAACTACAAATTTCGAGCTAATAACTACTGCCCTACAAGCACATATTTTATAAGAACCATTTACTTTTGTCTCCAAACTACGTCTAATATGTCCTCTATGATAAAATTGGCCGATGTCCAAAACGACATTCAGTCTGTTGTTAACTGGGGCAAAGAATGGCTTGTTCATTATAACGCCTCCAAAACTGAACTGCTCTCTATTAATCATCTGAAAGATCCTTTTCTGCCTTCCATCTGAATGTCTTATGCTAACCTCCAGGTGAGTAATATGTTGCGTAAGTGATCCGAATCTGTAGAGAATTTACTACCTCATCGATGATAACTCGAAGGTTTGCCATTACCATATCTAGATGTTTTAACCGTTTGAGCCGTGGTCTCCGCTTTACCGGTGGTAAAGATAAATGGCGGAAAGCCCGACCACCGGTTAAATAGTGGTAGAGAAAAATGACAATGCCCAGCCACCGGTTGAACAGAGGGTAAACATTTGTAACTATTTTTATATCTACCGTGAAACATTAGATACCAATTAGTAAGGAGGACACAATAACCCACAGCATTAGAGAGAATAGAATAGCAGACAGCAGTAGAGAGAACAGAACAGCTACCAGCAATTGGGAGAATAGAATAGCCCACAGCAGGAAGGAGAATAGAATAGCCGACAGAAGTAGAGAGAATAGAATAGCCCACAGCAGGAAGGAGAATAGAATAGCCCACAGAAGTAGAGAGAATAGAATAGCCCACAGCAGTAAGGAGAAAAGAATAGCCGACAGAAGTAGAGAGAATAGAATAACCCAGAGCAGTAGGGAGAACAGAATAGCTCACAGAAGTAGGGAGAATAGAATAGCCAACAGCAAAAGAAAGAAAACAATAGCCAACAGCAGTAGGGAGAATAGAATAGCCCACAGAAGTAGGGAGAAAAGAATAACCCCCAGCAATAGGGAAAAAGAATAGCCCACAGCAGTAGGAAGATCAGAACAGCCCCCAGCAATAGAGAAATAGAATAGCCCACAGCAGTAGGGAGAATGGAATAGCCTAGAGCAGTAGGGAGAATAGAATAGCCAACAGCAATAGGGAGAACAGAATAGCCCATAGAAGTAGGGAGAATAGAATAGCCAACAGCAGTAGGGAGAATAGAATAGCCCACAGCAATAGGGAGAATAGAATAGTCGACAGCAGTAGGGAGAATAGAATAGTCAACAGCTGTGGGGAGAAAAGTATAGCACAGAGAAGTAGGGAGAATAGAATAGCCCACAGCAGTAGGGACAATAGAATAGACAACAATACTAGGGACAATAGAATAGCCAACAGCAGTAGGTAGAATAGTATAGCCCACAGATGTAGGGAGAATAGAATATCCCACAGCAGTAGGGAGAATAGAATAGCCAACAGCAATAGGGAGAATAGAATATCCCACGGCAGTAGGGAGAATAGAATAGCCAGAAGCAACAGGGAGAATAGAATAGCCCACAGAAATAGGGAGAATAGAATAGCCCACAGCAGTAGGGAGAATAGAATAGCCAACAAATGTAGGAAGAACAGAATAGCCCACCAAATTAGAGAGAATAGTATAGCCCACACCAATAGGGAGAATAGAATAGCCTACAGAATTAGGGAGAATTGAATAGCTCACAGCAGCAGGGAGAACAGCATAGCCCACAAAATTAAGGAAAATAGAATAGCTCAAAGCAATAGGGAGAATAGAATAGCCCACAGCAGTAGGGATAATAGTATTGCCAACAGCAGAAGGGAGAACAGAATAGCCGACAGAAGTAGGGAGAATAGAATAGCCAACAGCAGTAGGGAGAATAAAATATCCCACAGAAGTAGGGAGAATAGTATAGCCCAAAGAAATAGAGAGATTAGAATAGCCCACAGCAATAGGGGGAATAGTATAGCCCACAGAAGAAGAGAGAATGGAATAGCCCACAGCAGCAGGGAGAATAGAATAGCCAACAGCTGTAGTGCGAACAGAATAGCCCACCGAATTAGAGAGAATAGAATAGCCCACACCAATAGGGAGAAGAGAATAGCCTACAGAATTAGGGAGAATATAATAGCTCACAGCAGCGGGCAGAATAGAATAGCCCACAGCAGTAGAGATAATAGTATAGCCAACAGCAGTAGGAAGAACAGAATAGCCGACAGAAGTAAGGAGAATAGAATAGCCCACAGCAATAGGGAGAATAGTATGGGCCACAGTAGTAGGAAGAATAGAATAGCCAACAGCATTAAGGTGGAATAGTATAGCCAACAGCAGTACGGAGAACAGAATAGCCCACAGAAGTAGAGACAATAGAATAGCCCACGGCAATAGGGAGAATAGAATAGCCCACATAAGTAGGGAGAATAGAATAGCCAACCGCAGTAGAGAGAACAGAATAGCACGCATCACTAATGAGAATATAGCCAACAGCAGTAGGGAGAACTGAATAGTCCACAGCAATAGGGCAAATAGAATAGTCAACAGCTGTAGGGAGAACAGAATAGCCAACAGCAGTAGGGAGAATAGAATAGTCCACAGCAACAAGGAGAATAGAATAGCCAACAGCATTAGGGAGAACAGAATAGCCAACAGCAGTAGAGAGGACAGAATAGCCCACAGAAGTAGGGAGAATAGAATAGTCAACCGTAGTAGAGAGAACAGAATAGCCCACAGAAGTAGAGAGAATTGAATAGCCAACAGTAATAGGGAGAATAGAATAGCCCACATAAGTAGGGAGAATAGAATAGCCCACAGCAGCAGGGAGAATAGTATAGCCAACAGCAGTACGGAGAACAGAATAGACCCAGCAATAGGGAGAATAGAATAGCCCACAGCAGTAGGGAGAATATAATAGACAACAGCAGTAGGGAGAAAATAATAGCCCACAGAAGTAGTGAGAATAGCATATCCCACTGCAATAATGAGAATAGAATAGCACGCATCACTCATGAGAATATAGCCAACAGCAGTAGGGAGAACTGAATAGTCCACAGCAATAGGGCAAATAGAATAGTCCACAGCTGTAGGGAGAACAGAATAGCCAACAGCAGTAGGGAGAATAGAATAGCCCACAGCAACAAGGAGAATAGAATAGCCAACAGCATTAGGGAGAACAGAATAGCCAACAGCAGTAGGGAGAATAGAATAGCCCACAGAAGTAGGGAGAATAGCTCACAGCATTAGGGAGAATAGCGTAACCCACGTAAGTAGGGAGAACAGAATAGCCCCCAGTAATAGAGAAATAGAATATCCCACAGCAGTAGAGAGAATAGAATAGCCCACAGCATTAGGGAGAACAGAATAGCCTCCAACAATAGGGAAATAGAATAGCCTATAGTAGTAGTGGGGACAGAATAACCCACATAATAATTCGAAATTCTTATGGCTGCTTAGACTTCATAATAGAGTGTTGAATTGCTATGTAATATCATTCCTCCAATATGGTAGTAAATATTGGGTGATTGCTTCACAGATGAAGGGGAGAATAGAGGTAACAAAGATGTGTTTTCACTTAAAAAAATCTAATTTATTAGAGTTTTGACCATGTGTCAAATTTTGAAACATTTTATTATTGATCCGTAATGTGTCGTGATAGAAAATTTAATAGAGGCTTTTTAGCCTCTATTAAATTTTTTTGCGGCACCGATATGCGAAAATGCCTTCCAATGTTTATGCAAAGCATTAAGAAATAGGAAAATCTCGTTTGAAACAAAGAAAAGACTATTGAACTGTTATGTAATTTTGGTCTTCCTATCTAAACATGAATGCTGGATAATCTCATCACAGAGGAAGAATTAACTTGAGGCAACAGAAACATATTTCTACAAAAGGATGCTGAGAATACCATGGCCTGAACATGTGACCAATCATGAAGTTTTATAGAGAAAACAGGAAAAAGCACGCTTATACTTAACATAAGGAAGATACAGTTGAAATTTCTATAACATATAATAACGAAAGATAGCTTGGAGAATTTGACACTGACAAGACATTTTGAAGGCAAGAGAGCCAGATGAACTCTGCGAGTAAGCTTAAGAATAAACTCATATAAAGAGAATAAGAAGTCCTACCAGGAATCATTATTGGTGGCCACAATCTTGCCAAAAAATATGGCGTCCTGGTTATGACGATAAACTGTATCCACGTCCTGGGTAAGACGATAAACTGCATCCGCGTCCTGGGTAAGACTACATCTGTGTCCAACAGCAAGGCCTCTCATTAGGTTTTGAGGAGCGTGGAACCACCTCTTCATTGCTGGCGTTCTCAAGTCCAACCTGACTCGGAGTGGCAGCACATGTTAGGGTCCCATCTATGGGCAAAGAATCAACCCTCAAATCTCTATGAAAGTGTAAAAATAGGTGTTAATACCAGAATACACTTTTGTAAAATATATTACCAGCAATGAATTTTTGTAGAAAAAAAATATTACCAGCAATAAATTTTTGAAGGAAAAAATATTACCAGAAATAAAAATCTTGTCGGCATTAAATAACCCATTGAGGCTGATATGCCGTAAAACAAAACAAACCATAATCAATCATCACTCTCTATTTTGAGTTGCCCTTGTGCCTTATATTGGATGAAATATCAGTAAATAAAAAGTAAAGGGAAATGAGAAGAAATGTATGTCTTTCATCAAGAGAAAAATCGTAAGTTGCCAAATACGAATTCAGTTATGTTCCATGCGGGATACACACTTAGGCAATCATCGATTTTTCGATACATGACTGACGAAGCAGATTTTTTTCCCACGGTTGTTTGCCATTTCTTTCTGCGGTAGACCAGTTGCCATCTAAGGCTATAAAACCTGGTCTGCCCTACTATTTACCCTTAGCTGTGGGGAGAAGAAGAGGATTCATACCTTTCCCAAGTATATTAACACGTAAGTGAATGTAATGGATTCGACTAGAATTCGAACTCGACTCTCCGACTCCTCAATCCGAGCCGCTATCCATTAATCTACCATGACTCCATCGAATACGAATGAGAGATTTCAAAACCAAATGATACAAAAATGTAAATATTTAAGAAAGCAGAAGGAGTAAAATGTGTCACTGAAATCTGAAGGGGCATTGGATAATAATGGCGTCCAAAAGCTAAGTAAAGTATTAAAATACACTTAAAAAAGAAGAAAAGAGTGATGAACTACTATGTAACGAGCATGCGCGGAAACCTCCTCGAACTGCGTGTGTGTGTTGTCGCCGGGCACACCTTGGAGTACCATAATGGACTCGACCGAGGACTATAAGATGATGCGCGAGTCTTTTGGCGTCTTTTCTTGGACGACAAAAGCTGTTGCGGTCGGTCGTCCTTCGGCAGCAGTCTTGGGTGCCGTTTTGCTCATTGGCTGTAGTAAAGTGTTGTGTCGCAAGTAGGCGTTCGTTTTGGTGTCGCATTCGTTTCTGGTTCGCAAGTAGACGTTCGTTTTTATGTAGCATTCGTTTTTGTGTCCCAAGAAGGCGTTCGTTTTTTGTGTCGCAAGAAGTTGTTTTTTTTTTTTTTGGTGGGGGGGGGGGTGCGCACATACTATATAATATCAATCCTTCTATCTGACAATGGATGTTGGACAATCTCCTCACAATTGAAAAAAGTTGCTTGGTTGATTTTGTTTGGCCGCATATTAAGCTCTATGGGTTATTTAAATATTTTGATTGGTTTGGTTTCTTTCACTGTAGCTTCTTGTTCCCTCCCCTTTTTCTTGTCTTTCGTATGTCATGTGAATGTTTAATTCTCCAAGCTCTCTTTCTATATTATGTGTCATTTTATCAGTCTCTTTCTAACTGCAAGTCATCAATTTCCTGATCTAGAGTAATGACGCCTTGGTCCATTTCAAAGTATCACCCCTTCAGACCTCGAACACATATACCATTGTAGTTTTTCCCTTTTCAGAACAGTCTGCAAATCTCCTTTCTGTATTGCCATCAGCTGCCATATCACGTTCTTCTTAATCTCACCCACGGTCTGAATTTTTTTTTTTTTGCAAAGGTTTTATCTTACTAAGAAACTAATGTTTCAGAATTTCCATTCTTTTGTTTGTTTGGCGGCATATAAAATCTTTATAAGTCATTGAAAGACGAAATTTAATTTTCTTGGGTGTTTTGAAATAATAAAAATATGATATATGTTATTCTGCTTTCATAATTGAATTTTTTGCCAGGAAATTGGTTGGTTGATTTTGTTTAGCAGCATACCAATCTCTATGAGTTATTTAATGCTGAAATCTAAATATTTTGAATACAATTTTATGGCTTAAAATTAATATATTTTGAACGCAATTGTATGTCTTCAACTACAGATAAAATGTATTGTTGGTCAGTTTGCTATAAAAATGTATTGTTTGTAATTTTGACATATATACATACATATATATATGTGTGTGTGTGTGTAAAAATATATAGAAAATGCAAAAGAACTCGTTAGGTAAATAATCCAAAGTTCTTTAGTATTTTAGTTATTATTTTTTTTAAATAGTGCTAGATACAAAAGTAGAGCATAAATATAATAATTTATTTAAAAATATCATTCCAACGCTACATAAGAGTTCTCATGTTTCAAAACAAGAGCCGAAAACTTCAATACAATTATTTGAATTAAATTGAATTAAAGTACCAAGCTCTGTTCCATCTTCAAGCGAAATTTTTTGGGGAATAAATGAAATAAAATATTTATTAGACCGAAACGTCCGACGTTGACATATTAACATTAAAACAGCATAATTGCATATAAGGATTTTTGTTTGATTTTTCCGTATATTTTTCTTCATACTGTCGGATCTATATCCATATATTTGCTTACATATATATATATATATATATATATATATATACACACATATATATATATATATATATATATTGTTGGTAATATAGAATATGTATTTTAGATATGTATATATAAAAATGTCTAACAATTATTTTCACTATAAAAAATGAAATTTTATACTTTCATAGTCTTGTTTTTGTTCGGGCTTCACTATTTGCCCATAGTTGGGACCGTAACAGGTGCTACCACTCCGGGTCAGGGTAAATATAGGAACAAAAGCAATTAATGGGTCGTTCTATGCTCCTCAAAACCTCCAATCTTGCAATTAGAAGCTTTGCTGCCAGATGTAGTTTATCGTCATACCCAGAACTAATGAAAAAGAAACTTGAAGTAACAGAAATGTCATTCTGCAGAAGGTTGCTGACTGTTCCATGGAATGGACCTGTCTGTAACAAGGAACTTTTAAGAATATCGGAAACACAAAGAACACTGATACTTGAACTCAGATAAAGACATAATGAGGAAAGACGAATTGGAGAATTTGACACTCAAAGGAAATATTGAAGAAACAGGAAACAGTGAATAACCTATCTAACCAGTTTGTGCAAATGGATCGAAGTGCAATGAGCGGGAGGAATGGTGAAAAGAGAAAACCTATTAAGAACTAAAAAGGATAGGAAGTTGTGGAGAGCTATGATCGTTCACATCCTGAAGGGCACACGATGCAAAAAACGAGATGTGCTCCATATGCTGGGACGATAACAGACGTTAACACAATAGGAAATGTAGATTAACATATGGACACGTAGCGTATATTATTTCGCGTTGAAGAATTTTCTCCTCACTCCCTGACAAAAACAATAGCTGGGTCTGTCAAGAAAATGCCACTATTCCCAAGTGAAGGTGAAGGTCTTGCTGCCTGGGGGTCGTGGAGGCGCTCATGAGCAGGTAGGTGGAGTTACTGGATCGAGCTAGTGATTTCAATAT
Source organism: Acanthosepion lycidas (assembly GCA_963932145.1). NCBI lineage: Eukaryota > Metazoa > Mollusca > Cephalopoda > Sepiida > Sepiidae > Acanthosepion > Acanthosepion lycidas. Next base: position 70,487,822 of record OZ010605.1, read on the forward strand.
CAAAATACCTCTGTATTCTAATTTCGTTGACACCTCCCTCTCTATCACTCTCTCTTTCTCTCCACCCGTCATCCTACGCGCCACCCTTCCTGTTAGTGTGGTATATTGTTCACCAAGTAACTGAGGAAGATGGTAAGCGTAGCGGGTATAAGTGTGCCGGTAGAATAGATACCCGCAGATGGCATGACATATGGTACCTTCGGGTACCATCACTGCTTTGTGTCCGCTATTTATTCATTTAGAAAGGAAAGAAAAAAAAGAAGAATAAAGAAAAAAAAATATTGACTGATTAATTGATTTGTTTTTTAGTTATCAACCTTTTGTAAACTATTTACAACCAAAACCTATTTCGGAAGTATAACAATATTTTTTTTTTATTTTTTATTTATGAATCTATCATTTGTTCATATTTTGTTACATATGGTACGGTTTTCTTGGTGTATATTTACTGATTCTTAGTTAGAGCCAAAGAAGAATCTGCAATATTAATGGCCCTGGCTTGGCATCCTGTCTTCAATCACTTTACCACTTCTGTAATGTAGCTTGCCTGTGCCTTTTCTATAAATACTTTCATGGTCATTGTTAAAATTACCTTTTCGCTATGGTACCACGACTTTAGGTTTGGTTTGGTTTAAATTGTTTTACGGCATATCAACCTCAATGGGTTTTTCTGCCGACAAAATTTTTATTGCTGGTAATATTTTTTTCTTCAAAAATCTTTTTCTGGGAATATTTTTCCTTGAAGAAATCCATAGCTGGTCATATTTTTTTCAAAGAATGTATAACTGTTTGTATTGCTGGTATTTTTTGTTTGTTTGTTTTTATTTAAGTATTGCTGATAATAATTTTTCCTTCAAAAATTATTGCTGGTAATAATTTTTTTTTTTATTACGAAATATTTCTGGTATTAAAACTTATTTTTACACAAGTTTGGGTGTTAACTATTTGCCCATAGCTGTGACCCTAACAGGTGCTACCACTCTGGGTCAGGGTGGACCTGGGAACACCAGCAATTAAGATGTGGCTCCACGCTTCTCAAAACCTATTGATCAGAGGCCTTGCTGCTAGGCGTAGTTTATCGTCTTACCCAGGACGGCAAGACTTTAGGAATTTAAGTGCCTTACTAGATTGGTAGCAAGGTCTGATCATTTTTCCCTAATCCACTTTTCTAGCTGATGGTAAACTTAATGTTGGAGGATTTTAAATTTTACGTAATCCCTGTCTAAAAAAAATGGTCACCATGGTCTAATGGATTAAATAGTCTCAGCATCCTTAAGACAAAGAAGTCATGAAACGAATTAATAAATCCAGGGGGTAGCTACAAACACTTTGCCTATACTCTACAAATTATTTTTCTATAAAAATGCATTTCAAATCAGAAAGAGAGGGATTGTCAGTGGTCAGGAAATAATGTTCATGTTACTGAAAGAATACCATTCCCATGTGAAAACGCATTTCAAATGACTTTATCCAAGTCAGCATAGTTAGTCGAGAAGAGCAGGATTTTCGGTAGTTTTCCGTGAATAAATAAAGATACGAAAAAAAAAAAGAAAAAAGAAGAATCAGCAATATTATTGACACTGACCTGGCATCTCGGCTTCAGTTACTTTACTTCTGTTATAATGTAGTTTCTCTGTGCGTTTTCTATAAATGCTTTCATGGTTATTATTAAAATTAACTTTTCGTTATGGTACCTAGACATTACGAATTTAAGGGCAGTACTAGATTGGCAGCAAGGTCTCATCATTTCACAGTTGAATTGGTTAGATGTAACCATAATTTTTATGCTATCAATTTCTTTTTTCGCACTACTCGCCTGTGGAATTCTCTTCCGGTTCAATGCTTTCCAGCTAATTTTGATCTTCAAAAATTATCTTCTACTGTCTTCTTCATTACTCTTCTATATTTCTTCTCAATAATATTTCTCTTTTTCTTATTCTTTATTACAAGTTACCTACCATCGCCTGAGTAAGTACAATCTTAGTACGGGAACATGCAAGTTTTTGCGTAGCGATGGAAAATGTTTTTATTATAATTTATTATAATGGAAATATTATAGTATATATCGCCAAAGATACAAGTGTATCTGGTAAGCTTCGTCATTGTCTATGGAATGAGAGAGGTATCAAAATTGGACACCAAAAGTACGGGTTTATAGAGCGGTCGCTTTGAGCACACTGTTGTATGGATCAGAAATATGGACCCCATTTTGGTCCCATATCAGACGGCTAGATGTCTTCCACGAAAGTTGTCCCTGCACGATTTGTGGCTATATTATTGACGAGAGCGTGTCCAATGCAGATATTCTTGCAAAATCCAACATTGATGAAACTGAGCCGTTCCCGATGCAGTCACAACTTTGCTTGGATAGTCATGTTGCAAGGATGAGTGATGACACAATACCTAAGGTCCTCATGTATAGCCAGCTTAACAGTGGACAAGTGACTGTCAGTCGGGCGTGGCTCAGGTATAAAGACAAGCTATAGAGTAACCTTTCAACTGCCAATGTGCCTCATACTGACTTCGGCTGAGTTGTCTAGATAGAAATAACTAGAGATGTTTGTGCTAAAGTTGTATCGGTCGTATTGATCGACTATTAGACGAAAGACGGTGAAAAAAATCAGCAAATGTTCCGGTCGCTATATCCTGAGATCCTCGCTGTCGCACACTATGTGGACTTGTATGCAGGTCTCGCGGGACTGAAGTCTCACATACAACACAAACAGAAAAACTGAATGAATTAATCGGATCCTCATACGTCGACACCGACGGGAGAGTTCATCATATATATATATATTTATATATATATATACAGGTGTGATAGAGGGATTGTCGTCTAAATGACGCAAAAATCAAAATAACGCTGACATCTCATTTTAACAAGTATATTTACCAAAATTACACAAAAATATCTTGAAATAATAAAGATTAAATTTATTCAATAAAGTTTCCATTGGCTTCAGCCACGGCCTCCAGACGATTTCAGAATCTCCTGCACCTCCTCTAGACGGTCTTTTTGTTTAAGGAGTGATTGCTGCCATAATACTTGCATTCAGTTTAAATTTGGTGTTACAAGGAGTTTTGCTGATAGCTCACTCAACTGCGCCCCAGACATAATAACCAAACGGGTCGCAGCTTTCGGAATTAGGTGGCCATATGTAAGAGTTGTTGTGGTCACAGAAATTGACTGACAGCCATGTTTTCTTGTGTGGCATGTTGCAGAGTCTTGCTGCCAGACATAGGGTCTTCCAGCAGCCACCCTATAAACGCAAGGCAGAACTACCTCCTCGATCCACTTAAGGTAGGCTTCCGTGTTGAGTCTGAGGCTCTGTGAGAAAAGAAATGGAGGGATAACTAGTGATCACGCCAAACAACTTCGTAATCACAATTAGACTCATCCAACTCTTTCTGAATCCTCTGCACTGTACTCAGATTGACACCCAAACACTCTGAAATTTTTATGTTTGAGTTTCCGGTGCGAATGTCAAGCAAGACAGCATGCCGTTTCCAAATTTCTAGCATTTAGTGAATTGCGTCATGTGCTCTTTTCCTCGCAGACAGTGCCCAACTAACACTACTATGCTGTGCAGTCGACAAAGTAAAAACAAACAACGCGCATGCGCGAAATTAAAAATATAAAATGGCCACAATGTACCCATTGTAATCTTGCTTATATATATATATATATATATATATATATATATATATATATATATATATATATATTGTGCATATTTAGGCAGCAATTCTTCATTGAGGTATGTTTCATTAAATAATATAGACAAGTTTTGTCTATTTATTTTAAGTAAGCTCCTTTCATATTGTCTGATATGCTTAATAACATTATCATTGAAAAACGAAAGGAAATCACCATATTGATACATGTTTAAATCCAATCTAAGCTTTCGGCTTACATAAATCATTATCAAAGATGACAATTACTTTTCAATATATCAACCAATACACGGACGAAACAATAATGATAGTCTGATTTTGTTGCATGAAAAATTTGAAAGCAACGACTACCTCGTGTATATATATAAATATATATATATATATATATATATATATATATATATATATATATATATATATATATATATATATATATAAGAGACAGAGCGAGTACGAAAATTTAAATATCCAGGAAGTGTTTTAACAGAGGACGGAAATACATTAACGCATTGAATAGCGAAAGATGCCTTCCAAATGCTAAGCAAAGTATTAAAAAACAGGAAGATATTGTTGGAAACAAACAAGAGTAATGGACCCTCATGTAATATCAGTTCTATTGTTCAGTGAATGCTGGGCAATCTCTTCACAGATGAAGACGAGACTTGAATCAACAGAAATGCGGTTCTATGGAATGATACTGAGAATACCATGTACTAAACATATGAGTCAGGAGGAATGTTTAAAAAAAGAGAAACATAAGAATAACACACTTAAAATCAAACAGATACAGTTGGAATTTCTAGAAAAGAGGGATTGGAAAATTTGACACTCACAGTGCATTTTGAAGGTCAGAGGCACAAAGGAAAGTGATTAAACTACATAACAAGCTTGTATAAATAGATGGCATGCCAACGTTTAGGAGGGACAGCACTAAGATACACCTTACTAAGAGCTACAAACGTCAGAACGTTGTGGAGATCTATAATCGCCCATGTCCTGAAAAGACACTTCATATAGGAAAATCTATGTACCAAAGAGTAAAGCCCTCAGAGCAATTGCCTTGAAAATATTCATAGACAGTCACAGGAAGCTACTTTTACAATGAAATCAGTGAATCCGAGATGCCAGGCCAGCACCAATAGAATTGCAGATTCTTATTTGGATTTAATATCGATGTCACTTTATGTGAAAGTAGTGTGTTGTAGTATCTAGAAAACTGTTATCTCATACCAGTTTTTTTTCTTTCTCTTGGATTGACAGCAGGAATATTTTCGTCTCGTTGTACGAATCGTAACATTAATTTTATAAGAATCTTATCTCCTGTTGCGTCGTTGAGGTGATTTAACCTATAAGAAACAGTTTTACAAAGGGGATAATTTAATAGTGCTTTTAACAGAATTATATGTAACAAACCGAACAATATGCTGTTGGCGTGCTTGATGATGATACTTGGGGGTCGGTGGCAGTCACAGGCAGTATTTGGTCGCTGTTATAGCAGCACATCTCGTTGGCCAACCGACTCAGATATCTTCTGCTCTCATATAAATAGAAATCACCATACGTCTACTTCTTAGCGGGTTTGGTAAACTACGAAAGCTATTAACAGTATCATATTGTAATACTGTGTTCCTTTGTTACTTCACTTGTTAGTTATTTAGCACGGGCGTTACGCCGCGCCATTGCCTCGGATAAACAATGGGTCGTGTGATTGAGATTATGTGCGAAAGAAAAGATATATCAATGGCGAAAGTTTGGTTTTAGGTAAAGGAAGAAAAGAAGAAAGGAAAGGAAAGGAAAGGAAAGGATATACATTTTAACGTCTTCTTCAGAGAAATAGTAAACCTTGTCAATGTTGTCTCTTTCCATTTATCCCGCCTGATTAAGTTAAATACTGACCCGCATTTCTGTTTAGGATTTTTACTGCTATTTTTTTAATTTTTTTTTTTTTTTAAGTAAATGATGCAAACAATAAGTACTCATCCCAGAAATTCTGACAGAAATTATTCTGTATATTTTCATTTTATATATTGCATATCTGAGTCATTTATTTTAAAACTGTGGAATATTTTTCAACTTTTCCATCCTATACATATATCAATCTAAATAAACTACCAACAGCAACACTTTCCAAACCCAAAAGTTTAACGAAAATACTTGAATTTAAATTTTAAATTATAAAGGAGCATATATATATATATATATATATATATATATATATATATATATATATGTAATGAAAAACAAATCACTTTAATGTACCATTACGATAATTTATTTCACCTAAATCCTTTTTTAAGGATTCAGGATCATCAGGTAAATCTTCCAACAACGAAATGAGAAAAAAAATGGGATTAGAAATTGGTGGGTAGTGTAATTTTTGTAATTTAATAGAGGGGGTTGAGAGTGGTAGTTAACCAGACAATATAAAGTATAGGGAGGGGTTAATTTTATATCTCTCTTAAGTATGTTTTATATTGGAGTAGGAGGAGTGACAGAAAACTTGGCCTCTTTAGATGGTTAATAAAACGGAAATGAATTGTCGAAAATGTATACAAGTGAGCCTTACGGTAAAGAGAGGGATAGGGGGGAGGGGGAAAGAGAGATGGAGTTGTTATAATTTTGTTTTAACAAAATTATGTAAAAGATAGTTTACAATGTTTGATAGAAAATTCGATGTCTGAAAAAAATTTTGTTATTAACTTAAATATTTAATTTTTTAAGTAAGTAGTTTCAGGACTAAATATAACTATTATTGTAATAAACATATTTATCTAGGACATAAAGAAATATTTAAAATCTTAATAGTTTATTCACCCGACTAATTGTATTTCCAAAAAAAAAAAAAAAAATATATATATATATATATATATAACATCTATTTTAATATTCAAAATTAATTCATGAATGCAATTTATTTATTACATTGGTTAACTAAATTAAAGATTAGGTTTCATTATTTAATAATAGAATTTGAGGGTAATATTAATTTTCATTTATTCATATATGTCTCACAAATGCATTCATGTGAATCCCTACATACATACGATCATTAACAAGTAAAAAAAAAAAAAAAAAAAAAAAAAAAACCTTTGAGATAATTTACACAAAAAAATTCATTTATCCTCATACATAAACTATATATACATTTTACAATCTTTATCTATATTTCAAAATATATATAGATTTCACAGTTAAAATTTAATTTTATCAGTGTGATTTCGGAAGTGTTTCATTTTAAAGGAATTTAGCTAATATTATTACTATTATTAATAGTCAAATAATGGTATATTTAAATTTAAATCATCAATTTAGAAATGAAACTCCCTTCAGAAGAAAATAAAATTTAAACTATAGAATATTACAAAAGAAGGACATTACAAATAAAGAAAATAAATTAAAATGTCATTAGAAAGACCCAATATTTCATTTAAAATCAATTCATGCACGTACGCACATATATACACACACACACACACATATATATATACATATATACATACACACACACACACATATATATACACATATACATACGATCATTAACAAGTAAAAAAAATAAAAAATAAAAAAATAAAACAAAAATAAAACCATAGAAACACTTTAGATAATTTACACAAAAATTCATTTAACCTCGCACATAAATTATATATACATTTTGCAATCTTTATCTATATTTTAATATTTGAAATATATATAGATTTCACAGTTAAAATTTAATTTTATCAATGTTATTTCGGAAGTGTTTCATTTTAAAGGAATTTAGCTAATATTATTACTATTATTAATAGTCAAAGAATGGTATATTTAAATTTAAATTTTAAATTTAGAAATGAAACTCCCTTCAGAAGAAAACAAAATTTAAACTATAGAATATTACAAAAGAAGGACATTACAAAATTAAGAAAAAAAAATTAAAATGTCATTAGAAAGACCCAATATTTCATTTAAAATCAATTTATGTACGTACGCACATATATACATACACACACACACACATATACATATATATATATATATATATATATACATCCACACATACATATATACATCCACACATATATACACATATACATACATATACAATTCATATATCCATATACAAATCTATATATCAAAAAATTAATCTAACCATTTAATCATCTGTATATATATATACAGAGAGAGAGAGAGAGACATACTCATATACACATACACACCCTTAAATAGATATACATTTATATATAAGCACAAAACCCTACATACAAAACAAAATATAAAAAGAGCACATATATACATATATATATATATATACATATACATATGTACACTTACCAAATATAAATTCTAAGGTAATTACGTCTATATACATATATAGATTACAAGTAGTTTAAAACCATAAAAACACACATGTTTAAGTACATGTACACACACATATACTTGTACATACATATATAATATACATATACATACAAAACAAACATTAAAACATTTATACATATACATCCACACCCATGCAGCATACACGTTAAAAAAATATAAAAAATATTCAGTATTCAAACATGCTTCATATTAGTAATACCTATACTCACACACGTGTATATCTATTTATACATATATATCCATACTACCATACATATGTGTCCACAATATAAAAACATAGTTACCCTTATCTATAATGTTCATATATATATATCTAAATAAGTTCACAAAAAAAAAAAAAAAAAAAAATTTTAAGTTCCAACACATTTATCAAAGAGCACAGTGTCAGTATTTTCATATATTCATTTAAAACAATTTATATTTTCTATTTATATATCTACACATACTTTTTTAAACTGAGGTGATTTTTATGCCTACATTTACAAATCAACTCATTATGTCTGTTCAATAGTATGTCCGGATCCTTATGTTTTATAATTAGTATTTTTTCCATAATGCACAAATTGCATCGGTCTCTGAAATTAATCGGAGTTTTGGCTTTTGAGATGATTTTCCATTCTATTTGTGGGGTTAATTTGTTTTCCAATAACTCCCAATAGTGCTTTGAAAGTGCAGTTTGGTGTTTTTTTGATTCATTATAAAAGGATTGACGATGGTTGTAAAATCGTTGTTTCCAACTTCCTGCAGAAATACCTATGTAGATCTTCTTATGTTTAGTATTTTCTTTGGGGAAAATCGTAGCTTCGTATACTATGTTTTTGGACAAACATACTCCTCCTACTGGACAGACAGATCCTTCCCTGCAGTTACAGGTAGATTTGGTCTTTGGGCTTGTATTAGGATCTTTTTATATTTGTGTATTTAGGCAGCAATCCTTCTTTCCCGCACATTTCATTGAATACGACAGACAAGGCGCTTTTGTTTAGTCTTTTAAACAATTTGTCATGTAATCCAACATTTTTTTCCTTTTAGGATGATAAATTATATAAAAACTGTCCGAATGTTCTTTTTATCCGAGCGCTTTCAGCTATATATTAAGCCATTTTCAAGGATTAAATATTTTAACTGTAAAATAAGAAATAGTTTGTTGTATGTATGTTTTATAAAATATTTTCATTTTTTAAAACACGGTCAAGATATTATGTCCATGTTCAAAGTTAATATTATTAAGTGTTCGTTTGTTTGTTTTTATTAATAATGTGACGTCGTCCCCTGGTCGCAGCTCCAACCGTGTCGTTCTTTCCCAGTCTACCACGGCACCAACTGTGACGTCCTACTTTGATTCCCAGTCTGCCTACCCACGTTGTGAATTGATCTAGGCAGAGGAAATCAATCAGTCGTCGGGGCCGTACTGCAAACCGAGTTCAACGGGGGTGACACCACACAAATATGCATAAAAGGCAATAAAATGAAAACTCAAAAGTTCAAAGTATCAAAGAAAAAGGTAACAAACTTTATGTCTAGTTGTTCGATACATAGGACTTCATCTATCTCCCGACCCGTTCTATGGATTGTGACACGTCGTTTTCCGCTAGGCAAGTTTTAACACTTCAAGTCGTCTGCTCCCTAAGAAATTGGAGTTTCGGTGGGTCTTTGGACGAAAGTCAAAAGAAAAACTTATTTCGGTGATCTGGATCTAAGTCGCTCTTCAAAATAATTGTTCTTGGTTTGAAGATGGGTCCGAAATGTGCGTGAATCCTGGTCAGCTATCTGCGAGACTTGCCTCAACCGAAGACTGACTGTGGGAACTGCTGGGACTCGACTCATTTCTGCTCGTTGTGGCTTCGTTTATATGGGCGCCGACCAAAACGGGGGTGAGTTTGTCGGCGCCGGGGGGTTCCTCGATAATTCTAAATACATATCCACCTCTCTGGTTAGGAATTTCCACCTTTTTCCATTTTTGGGAACCTTTCCTCACTTCCACCTTCTCATCATACTTCAGAGGGGCGTGAACTGCCCTCCCCACATCTTCGTGGCAACCTCTCTTACTCATCCTCCAGATGGGCGGCAACAGCCTCCCTCGTGCATCACGTGATCACCACTCGACCAATGATGTCTTAGTCGGGCGTGGATGAATCTGCGGCTTTGTCTCAGGAAGAAAAAAAATATCTTGCTTAAAAAAAAAAAAAATCTTTTCTCTTTCCCTTTTCTTCCCCTTAATGGTTTCTCATTTCTCCAGCCGCGAACGGGACAATATGACAATGGCGGTCATAACTCTTGTTCTACACGTGGTTTACGTCAGGTATTTTACCGCTAATTATCAGAATGTGTGGTCTTCTTAACACGGTCTCAAAAAGAAACATCTCCAAAGTTCCAGTCAGTCTGTCACCTCGAAGAAAGAAAAAAAACACATTCATTTTCCTTTGGTACAAATTCCTGATAACAACATTTTATTATCGCAGGCCAAGGATGTTCCGTCGGATGCTCGTGGGTGGTTTTTAATTTTTCTGTCCAAGTCCTTTTAGTTGCCTGTTTTCGTCACTTAACGAAATAACATTTTCATTTGATTTTTTTCTTTTTCTGTAGTTGATAATAAGATGTCTTCCCGTACCAATAGTTTGTTTTCATATCCTTAGATAACACAGCCGATGCCAAAACATCTGATTCTTTCCTTCTTTCCCTTTCTTTTTACTCAGAATTTCTCTGTCATTGTAATGACACTCTTTCGACATTTGTTACTTATCAAAATATCCTTTTATCCATTGTCTCTTAGCTGTGTGTGTGTTCTTGCTTATCACTCACGATTCGGTTCTTAGCCTCTCCTTTTCTTCTTTTCTTTCTTTTCCATTTCTGCCTCGTTAAATGGTGCCACAATCCTCCCCTAACCGATTTCTCATTTACCCGTAAATGACACCTAAACCCAAATACACCATTTAACATGCATCATGCATTTGTCCCATGCAATTCTATACTACTTTCCTACATGCAACGTAATGTTCTCTTTCAAGTTCTTCTGTTCTACATGCAATGTAATGTTCTTTTTCTTCTTCTGTTTTACATGCAAGTGTAATGTTCTTTTTCATCTTCTTCTGTTCTACATGCAATGCAATGTTCTTTTTCTTCTTCTGTTTTACATGCAAGTGTAATGTTCTTTTTCATCTTCTTCTGTTCTACATGCAATGTAATGTTCTTTTTCTTCTTCCGTTTTACATGCAAGTGTAATGTTCTTTATTCAAGTTCTTCTATTCTATATGCAATGTCATGTGTGCGTGTGCCTGTGGGTGCAGATGTGGTTACTATGGCTTGTTCTTCTTGGTCAATGTTTTCCTCTCCGCTGTGGGAGGTTTTTCCGCCGCACGTGGCGGTCTCACGCCAGCCTCCTCCGCTGGTCTTCCTGCAATTTCTTCGCCGATTCTGTATGAGTAAGGAACACTGCTCGGCATCTCCCTCTCGAGTTGCTGCATGCGCATTGGATTGTCGTTCGTTAATCTCTTCTTACTCTTAATCTTCCATACTACTATACCCCCGATGGCTATAACTATGAATGTACCCATCACTATTGACCAACTTATCGCGATCTGCTCATCGCCTTCCGAAGCCATAGCTTCATTTCCCAACGCACTTAACTTGTCCCTCAATTGATCCATATCGATCTTTTCTATCGGCTTCATTAGTTCTGGCATTTTATTCAAGGTAACATTGGAGAATCCCTTCACTATTGGCTCCCATAATTCTGTACAATTGACTAAGCCTCTGCCAATCATTTCTATGATTCAATCTTTCTCTTTATATCTTTCTTCTTCCTGGTAATAGGGGGGTAAGGACATAGATATCCCAAATGCCGAACATCCCATGGGTAACTTTAACAGGGATAATGGTGGCCTTACTCTTAATGTCCTTGTGGACTCTCCCCCACATACCCTAGACAAGCTGATAGGTTTCTGTGTGGCTACTGCCCACACCCCGTCTGAAACACTGATAGCTTGTGGTAATGCCGTGTTTGCTAATACCTCTACTTGGCAAGTTCTCTTAATTCCCTCTCTCTTCCCTTCAAACAATTCTAGTATGCACATCTTGTGGTTACCAGTTATATAGATAGGGCTTAACGAGGTACAATTCCCTAGAGCATCATTTCTACACTTTCTAGCTTCTTCAGCTGTTAGCAACATGAATTTCGTTCACCCTGAATTTAAAGCTATGTATTCTGTTTCCACCTTGTACCTTGCTATCATTCCCAAACCTTGATCTCTTCTGGGGTAGGGAATGGGTAAATTTATAACCTGGTATATCTCGAATATACTCTCTCTATCAAACAACGAAACAGATATCACAACCAATAGTCGTCTATTTTCCAACAAGGTCACACATCCCAGTGCATTATAATATTTCCACAATTCTTTGGTGGGGTCCACTGGCAGCCTTAAATGGTTGGGTAACTCGGCCTGTATTCCGAGTAGCACTTCCCTTAGGCGACCCGGGTTTACTATGCTTGGGGAGAGGTGTCCCAATGACAGCATGTCTAATTGCGCTCTCACGTGTTCCAGCAAGGTCGTCAACGACTGACTAGTTTGTCGTACCTTATTCGTAATTGTCATCAGTTGGAAATATTTTTGCATGAATCCGCTCATTTCTTGTAATTCGATCATTACAGTTTCTGTATCATTAATTACCTCTTGTCTCAACCCTGCCAGGTTATCTATTAACCAATTGATTGTGGCTCTGTTTTTGGCCACCTCTAACCTTGTCACATTTAATATTGTCACACTCTCCCTTGCCACTTGAGCAAGCGTCCTCTGGTTTACTTCCACTTCTCCCAGTTTCCTTCTTATGAATTTAACGTCATCTTCAGTCACTGTTCCAAACAGGGCATTTAACGCTTTTCCTACAATCGGAACTACTGATCTCTTTTCCCGCGTCTGCAGTAACTCTATTCCCTTCAGGTAATTTTGCATGTCCCTCCATTGAGCCTCTATCATAGTGGCCTCTGATTCTAGGGAGTGTAGTAAACTAAGATACCCTTTTTCCTTGGGATAATCTTGCCCTACCTTCAACCGGGCTGCATCCAGCTGCGTTAGCACATTTCTTAACTTATTTAGTAGCGACTCGTATGGTTTCAAATCTATCACGAATGTGATCAACCATTTAGACCTGGTTATTATTACTTCACTCGTCTTTTTAAAAATGGTGTTTCGGCTGTGCTTCCCAGCTTCCGCCATCGTCACCATCAGTGTGGCTATCACCATCATCATCAGACCTTTCATCTTGATCATTCCTGTAAGGTAACAAAATTCTCTTGTTGTTATTCTTCACAACCATTCAGTCTTGCTCAATTCATCACTCAATTATTCCATAATTTCTTACTACGTTCAGCTCTTCCCTCCTCCAACTAACTCCTAGTAGACAGAATGGCCCGGACAGGTGTGCGTGGCGCTCACTCCCAAAGGTCGTACTCCATGACACCACTGATGGCCAGTCAGCAATGCCAATAATCTTCTTCCGTCCTTCATGAGATGCAGCCCGCGACTCCATCCCCTCCATCCACATCCACCACAGTCATCCAGCAGGGTTTTTTTTTGGATGAGCCAGTGTCGTTACCTGTCGACACCGAATGTTTCTATTCTGCACAGCCTTCTTTGTTCTACTGAGATTTGGGGTTCTTCACCCTTCTTGATCTCATCTTCCGAGGTGGTCCCTGCTCTACCTCTAACCTTCCCTCTGTGTTTAATTCCCGTCCAGGAGGTGTTTTGTCCTCTTCTTCCTCCCCTGACTCTTCCTTCTGTTTAGAGTCCTCGCTCTGGACGTCTTTAATACCTCCTGACTATGTCTAGATCTCTCCTGTTCCTTAGCTTTCCCTTGAGCTGGGAAAGGGGTATTTGATCCTCTTCCTCCCACTCGCTGGGCCCTTCGTCCTGTTCAGGGTGCCTCTTTTTAGAGCCCTTGGCTGCTTGATTGGATCTCCTCGTCTTTCTCTTCCTTTCCTTTGGGCATGGGGGTGCGATGGCGACCTCGCAGGGTCTTCTCTGCAACGATTCAGTCGACGACTGAACACCGCTGATATCCGCCGAGGGTTCCAACCCCGTCACTCGGATCGCTTTGTCTATCTGGCCAAGTTGATCTATCTCCTCATTTTCTTCGGAATCTTCCTCCGTCTCCATTTCTTCTGGCTCAACCAGAGTTACCCTCCTTGTTCTTGTCTTCCAGGTTAGTTATTTCAGCCTTCTTTAGATCATTGGCATGGACCCTCCTTGCTCGTCCTGCCACTTGATCCCATATTACATATGATACTAGACCCGTCTGCTCTACTATCCGGTAGTACGGTTCCCATCTTTGGTCCAGCTTTCCTTCTCTCTGGTGGATTTTGTAGTAGACAGGGTCTCTAACCTTCAATTCTACTACCTTTCTTTCAGCATTCACTCTGGGCCCTCTTTATTCTTCTTCTGGCCTGAACAAATATTTTATGTTGTTGTTCTAGCAACAGCTGATGATGATCTTCTCCCATATACTTTCTTCGGGTCTTCAATAGGTTATCAACAGGCAGGACCACGTCTCTGCCAAACAACATAAAGTAAGGAGAAAATCTGGAGGTTTCGTTTATCGTAAACCTCACGGCCGCCAGAGCCTGTGTCAAATATAAGTCCCAGTTCCCAGTGTTCTCTCTGACGAGCTTGGCCAATACATCTCCCAAGGTTCTATGAAACCTTTCCACTTTAGCATTTCCTTGGGGGTGATATGGAGATGTTTTTACATGCTCTATATTCAAACCTGTCAGCACTTCTCTCATTATGCTGTTTATATTCTCCGTGCCATTATCTGTTACCAACTGCACAGGGGCGCCATAACTAGGGAAGATTTCACCTATTATCAAACCGGCCACAGTTCTAGCCTTCTTGTCTGGTACTGCAAATGCCTCAGGCCAATTTGTTAGCCAATCGACAAAACTCACTATGTTTCCCTGCGCAGTTTCCCCATATGGTCCTGATACATCCATACTCACTTTCTCGAAGGGGAAGTTCGGCACGTCCATCTCCTCCAATGGTGCCATCTCCTGCCTTCTGCTCTGCGACTGGCACACTACGCAGCTCCGAACATAGTTAGTGACTTCTCCGTACAATTTGGGCCAATAGTACTTTCTTCCTATTAGATCACATGTCCTATCAATTCCCATGTGACCCAACCTCTCGTGGCACTGTTCCAATACCTCTGGTCTTAATTTTTTGGGCACATACAACTTGCGCTTGACTTCCTCATCCCTGCCTGAGAGATAATACAGCCTTTCCTCTATTATGGCATACTTGGTGGTCTCTCCTGCCTTCACCTTTTCTCTCAGGGCAGCTATTTCACTGTCTGCCTGCTCCTTCTCAATTCCTTCGGTCCAGTAGGGATCAGTTATTATCTGTGTGTCCCCTTCTTCGTCCGATTCTAACATAGGGCGATCTTTTAGCTTATTAGAGTTAATTACTCCTATTCTATAGGCTTTATCATCTACTCCCTGCTCTACTTTTACAGATCTTTCTACTAGTTGTTTCGGTATTCTTGAGAGTAAATCTGCGCACGTGTTTTCCTTCCCTGCCAAATACTCTATCTTACAGTGGTAGCCACTTAACTTAAGTGCCCACTGTTGAATCTTCTTATTATTTGTCCACTCTGCCTGCAATAGGTACTGCAGAGGTTTGTGGTCTGTTTTTATAGTAAAGACCAGACCATTCAAGTAGTAGTCCAGTTTTTGGAGAGCATACATGATAGCATATGCTTCTCTTTCTATTACTGGGCATCTCTGTTGTGTCTCTGAGAGCTTATGAGAGAGAAAGTATATCGGTACTTCCTCTGGTATGCCTGGCACTGGTCCTTCTTTATCGGGACACGGTGGGTAAGAACTGCTCCTACACACTGCTCACTGGCATCAGTGTATAGTACCATGGGCTTGCTGAGGTCTGGGTACGTCAGCAGTGGGACGGCTGCCAACTGTTCTTTTAACGTATCAAATGCCTGTTGACCATCCTCTGTCCACTTGAACCTAGCGTATTTCTTCGTCAGGGCTACTAGTGGTATGGCAATTCTCGAAAATGCCGGGACGAAGCGTCGGTAGTAACCTATAGCTCCTATAAAACCTCTTACCTGTCTCACTGTCTTAGGTTCTGGCATTTCCCTTATGACTTTCCCCTTATCCATGTCGGGTTTAATACCGTCTCCGTTTATAACAAAGCCCAAATATCTAGTCTCCTCCTTCAGAAACTGACACTTCGACAATTTCAATTTTAAGCCGTGTTTTCTTAACCTTCCCAACACTTGTTTTAGATGGGAAAAGTGTTGTTCTACTGTCTCCGAAAATATTAAGATATCGTCCAAATATGCCATGGCAAAGCTCTCGTATCCTCCTAACACTATTGACATCAGCTGTTGGAAGATTCCCGGGGCATTAGCTAAACCGAATGGCATCACCCTGAACTGGAACAGTCCTAGGTGACACGCAAATGCGGCCTTCTCCTTGTCAGCCTCATCAAGGGCTACCTGCCAATACCCGGACCTCAGGTCCAACGTAGAGAAGTACTTTGCCTTCACTAATAATGCCAATATGTCATCTATTAGTGGCAATGGCACCGCCAACGGCTTCGATATAGAATTCAGTTTCCTAAAATCTACACAAAAACGGTGCCCGCTATCTTTTACCTACTATTACGATTGGGAAGCTCCAAGGGGAGATCGATCTTTCGATCATCCCAGCTTCCAACATCTCTTCTACTGCCTCTTCTACAAGGGGTCTTTTATGAATAGGTGTCCGGTAGGGTTTTAATTTCACAGGGGGTGATCTCCGGTGTCGATTTTCATTTTGACTGTGTGGGTCTGGCCCAATTCCTTATCTGACTGGGCTACCACATCTCGATTATCCCTCAGCAGACCTCCCACCCTGGTTCTAAATTGATCCGGTGTTAATATATCTTCGTCCACTATTCCTTCTGTTTGCTCTACAAGTTTTCTTCGTTCGTCTTCGAATCTCACCCGATTCAGAGTCTGTAGGGTTAGCGCTTTCCCTATCTCTTCCCCTCTCCTAACCATTATAGTCTTTTGGGCCTGGTTCACCATCATAATGGGCACTAATTCAGCTGCCTCCACCACCGTCTCACACAGAGTTACCTCATTCTCTTCTAGGCCCTTCCCCTCCGCAGGGACCAACTGCAGGGGTCCTTTTCCTATTTTCTTCCCTGACATTAACCTACCCTTTCCCGACACCGCCGTTCTAGGGGGTAGCTTTACATCTTCCTCCACCACTATTATTATATCTTCTTCCGGTGGGCATCCCAATGGCGTTCTCTCGCCATTCACTATCAGCACAGTGGGGTTGAACTCTATCTGGGCACTCTGGCTCTGGAGCCAATCTTCTCCCAAGATTGCCTCCGTACACAGGTTGGGAGTTACGTAAAAATTTTGGGTGCTTTTTAATTTCCCAGTCCTCACAGGGAGCCTCACCATCCCTTTTATCTTCAGGGAGGAGGGGCTCCATCTGCTTGCGTGACCTCTATGTCCGCTTCCCGTAACCTACTCTTCCGTTTCACCCTTCTGTATGCTTCCTCTCTCAGCAATGACACAGATGCTCCTGTGTCTACCAAAGCTTTCATCGCCTTACCCCCTATATCTGTTCTACAGGATAGCTCCTTCTCTTGCGTCAGCGAAGAGAACACTTGGGCTTTCCTCTTCCTGGGCCCCCACCCTTGTGTCATCCCAGCCATAGGCGCCGGCAGCAATAAATCACCTTCATTATTCTTACGGGGGGAAGTTCTGCGCTTTTCGCACCTGGGCGGGCCCGGCTGGACCTCTCCCAGTCTCCCGCGGCTGTTCCTAAGGATACAGCTTCTCTTCAAGTGCCCTGGTCTCCTACAAAACCAGCACCATCTTGCCGGACAGTTCGCCGCAAAGTGGCCCACCTGACCACATGTCCAACATTTTGCTCTTTTTCTCTTCAACTGGCCTAACCTCGCGTTTACTCCCGGCGGCTCGCCCGACCACTGGTCCAAGCTTTTATTTCCCTTCTTTTTAACTGGGCCACCCTCCCTCTTAATTCCGACGTGGCCCGCTGGCTTTTCCCTGGTCTTGTCTCTTGGGCTCGGCCTTCTTTGTTAATATCGGTGGGGCGCCTTTTCTCAGCCCGCACCACTTGGCCAGGTGTCCTTTCTTTCCACACCTGGTGCACCTGTCCTGTTCGAAGTCTGGGGGCAAACCCCACTTCGTTGGACATTCCGCCGCTCTGTGGTCCTCATGCCCACAGGTCCAACAGACCAGCCCGTATCTACCCGGCGTGGGCTTATAAAATCCATGCCTGGTTGACCATGCCTTTCTATTGGGGTCTTCTTCCCACACCTCAGGCTGATCTACTTCTAGCTTGACCCTCCGATTCCACGCGGGGGGTCTTCCTCCTTTCCACCTTTTTCCGACCTCTTGACTTAGTATCTGGTTCCTTCCACACCTTTTTACCTTTTCCCATACGCCCTGGCTCTCCTTGACCAGCTCTATTGCCGCCGATAGTCTCACCGGCCCCTCTTTCAGCACGTCGTGACGAACACGCTCGTCACTTAGGGCCTCCACATACAGGTCTGCTAACTGGGCCTGCATGACCGCATTCTCTAACCACTTCTGGGAAGGCCAATGATGACAGCTTCCCTGCTCGGGCCCCCAATTCTCCAGGGGTTTCGTCCCGCAGCTGTGTCAGCTTTAAGAGGGCCCTCATGGCCTCTATAGCCGTGCCCTCGTCGGTGAATTCTTTGGTCAATAGTCACTTTAATCTTTCCCAAGACAAGTGGGGTTGACTCTCCAAGAGCTCCTTCATAAACTCAGAGGCTTTCCCCTTTGTGGCATCATATGCCAGATACAGGGTTTCCTGATCTGTGAGTTCATATATAATTCGGCTCTTCTCCAGGATTGCCAGCCAGTTTTTGAAATCTTTCCCACTGCCGTCAAATGCTGGGACCCTCGGTCCACCCAACAACTTTCTCAGGTCAGCTGACAACCCTTGTCTAACCCCCTCTTCATCCCCCACTGCTCTATCTGAATCATAGTCCGACATATTTAAAGAGAAAGACAATCTACGCAGCAACAATCAAGGTTGGGAAATCAAGCAAAGTGTCCTACCTTACAGACGATTATGTTCTCGTTCCTCTCGGTCCCGGGTCGTTTTGAGTCCTATTCGAAATTTCTCAGCAACAGCGGTCGATCCAGGATCCTGTCCTGCTGTCACGGTACTAATTGTGGCAGTGGCTGTTCCAGGGTCCTATCCTGTGGTCAGGGCACCAGTTGTGACGTCGTCCCCTGGTCGCAGCGCCAATCGTGTCGTTCTATCCCAGTCTACCACGGCACCAACTGTGACGTCCTACTTTGATTCCCAGTCTGCCTACCCACGTTGTGAATTGATCTAGGCAGAGGAAATCAATCAGTTGTCGAGGCCTTACTGCAAACCGAGTTCAACGGGGGTGATACCACACAAATATGCATAAAAGGCAATAAAATGAAAACTCAAAAGTTCAAAGTATCAAAGAAAAAGGTAACAAACTTTATGTCTAGTTGTTCGATACATAGGACTTCATCTATCTCCCGACCCGTTCTATGGATTGTGACACGTCGTTTTCCGCTAGGTAAGTTTTAACACTTCAAGTCGTCTGCTCTCTAAGAAATTGGTGTTTCGGTGGGTCTTTGGACGAAAGTCAAAAGAAAAACTTATTTCGGTGATCTGGATCTAAGTCGCTCTTCAAAATAATTGTTCTTGGTTTGAAGATGGGTCCGGAATGTGCGTGAATCCTGGTCAGCTATCTGCGAGGCTTGCCTCAACCGAAGACTGACTCTGGGAACTGCTGGGACTCGACTCATTTCTGCTCGTTGTGGCTTCGTTTATATGGGCGCCGACCAAAACGGGGGTGAGTTTGTCGGCGCCGGGGGGTTCCTCGATAATTCTAAATACATATCCACCTCTCTGGTTAGGAATTTCCACCTTTTTCCATTTTTGGGAACCTTTCCTCACTTCCACCTTCTCATCATACTTCAGAGGGGCGTGAACTGCCCTCCCCACATCTTCGTGGCAACCTCTCTTACTCATCCTCCAGATGGGCGGCAACAGCCTCCCTCGTGCATCACGTGATCACCACTCGACCAATGATGTCTTAGTCGGGCGTGGATGAATCTGCGGCTTTGTCTCAGGAAGAAAAAAAATATCTTGCTTAAAAAAAAAATTATCTCTTCTCTTTCCCTTTTCTTCCCCTTAATGGTTTATCATTTCTCCAGCCGCGAACGGGACAATATGACAATGGCGGTCATAACTCTTGTTCTACACGTGGTTTACGTCAGGTATTTTATCGCTAATTATCAGAAGGTGTGGTCTTCTTAACACGGTCTCAAAAAGAAACATCTCCAAAGTTCCAGTCAGTCTGTCACCTCGAAGAAAGAAAAAAAAACACATTCATTTTCCTTCGGTACAAATTCCTGATAACAACATTTTATTATCGCAGGCCAAGGATGTTTCGTCGGACGCTCGTGGGTGGTTTTTAATTTTTCTGTCCAAGTCCTTTTAGTTGCCTGTTTTCGTCACTTAACGAAATAACATTTTCATTTGAATTTTTTCTTTTTCTTTGGCCAACCGGTCTGTAGTTGATAATAAGATGTCTTCCCGTACCAATAGTTTGTTTTCATATCCTTAGATAACACAGCCGATGCCAAAACATATCTGATTCTTTCCTTCTTTCCCTTTCTTTTTACTCAGAATTTCCCTGTCATTGTAATGACACTCTTTCGACATTTGTTACTTATCAAAATATCCTTTTATCCATTGTCTCTTAGCTGTGTGTGTGTTCTTGCTTATCACTCACGATTCGGTTCTTAGCCTCTCCTTTTCTTCTTTTCTTTCTTTTCCCTTTTCTGCCTCGTTAAATGGTGCCACAATAAGGTTTCCATTATTTTTAACCCTTTTTTTGCATGTAGATGATGCTATTATATTAGTGTTGTCAATATCTATATATCATGCAATCAGAAATAAGATGCAGGTAGTAATCCGTTGATATATAATATATACAGTGAATTCTATTAACACAATATTAAATATGAAAGATTAACACGGATTCATACATAGAGCTCAATGTTTTTTTTTAATAAACGGGGCAATATATTTCATTCAATCGGAGTTAAAATGCCATTATGTAAATGATCATTTTCACATTGTAAAATTAAATGTACAGGACTTTTCAAACAGTCAATGGATGACAAATTTTTGAAATAAAAAAAATTATCATCCATTGACTGTTTGAAAAATCCTGTAAATTTAATTTTACAATGTGAAAATGATCACTGCATAATGGTATCTTAACTCCGATTGTATGATATTATATATATATATATATAGATACATAGATACATACATATATATATATATAGATAGATATATGTATACATACACACACACACACACATATATATATAGATACATACATACTTACATACATACATATATATATATATATATATATATATATATATAGATACATACATATATATATATATAGATATAGATATATGTATACATACACACACACACACACACATATATATATATATATATATATATATATATATATATATATATATATATTAATGATGATTTTCAAGTAATACACATATTTATGTCTTTGTTGTTTCCGTTCCTTATATTATGGCCGCTACTGTCTATACAGTGTAACCCGGATATAAGAGAGTTGTCGGGGTCGGAGAAGAAGTCTCTTATATCCGGGTCTCTCTTATATCCAGGTTTGGTCTATTTTGTTTAGGTAAGTATGGCTCTAATTTGGGACCAGAGAAAACTCTCTTATATCCAGGTTTCTCTTATATCCGTCTCTCTCTTATATCCGTGTCTCTTATATCCGGGTTACACTATATATATATATATATATATATATAAGTATACTAGCTTAAAAGCCGCATTCCGTGCAGACTTTTAATCTAGTTTCTGCGGAGGGCCTTCGACTCAAATCTAAAGAGACCTCTGGTCCAGCTTAGAAAATAGCAAAGATAATTTTGAAGAAATAACATTGATTCCTCAGTTCATTCCATGGAACTTCAAAACTTCACTTTAACTCTAATTAAAAGTCCAATTCCGGTCAAAAAAAACGATTTAGGTCGAAAGCTCGGCTTGAGCCGAAACTCCGATTTGGGCGGAAATTCCAATTCAGCCAGAAAATTGAATTCTTCGAATCACAAATTCAGCTGCATTTCAATTGAATTGAGTTGTCTCAGATAACAAACTTAAACTTCAAAATCTCACCACAAAACCTCTCACTTTAACTCTAATTCCTTGGTATTTTGAAAAAATAAAATTGATTTCCTCAATTCACCAATTTTTAGAAATATTTTAAACTGAATTTAAAACAAAAATGTTAAATTCACAAACTCAATATAAATTATAAACTTTTAAAATCACTAATATTTTTCAGTTATTTTAAAATTTTAGTTTTTCACTGATCCCTCCTCGCCCAGACACAAATCCCAATGCTGGATATACAAGCACCAGATGAAGGGCAGATTTTCAATCCCGGGATCATCTTGATTTCAAAAAAAGTTACGTTTTTGTAGAGCAAGTGTGTCCCCCGTTAGAGAAGTTTCAATCACACGGACAGACAGGATTCGCCATTAAATTAGAAACTTGGATGAGCTTTATCTGCTCAAAGCACGGCACTTTTTTTATTATTAATTGCTTCACATTTGATGTGATTTAAGTATAATGCTTATTACGCTATCCACTGTCCAGCTGTCTAAGGTTTCAATTATCCGCGAGTATACCCAGAAAGTTTTACTTAATTATATTCCTATAAGTAATGGCAATATGAACCTTTTACCTACGAGGAAACGTTTGGAATTCATTGACCTGACAGCTAGTACTGCAATCGATTGAAATTTATAAAATCTTTCTCTTAAAACAGTTTTTCTGGAAAATAGATTTTTCGGGTACATTACTCGCTATGGCTTTTTTCAATATTAAAGGTGTTTTCCTTTCTATTTTACACCTTTTGTTTGAAGTAATGTGAAATGACAACATCTTGATAATGTCATTATTTTCTCTTCGAGTTACATAAGCTATCTATTTTAGTTGTTGCTGCTGCTGTTGGTAGTCCTTAACTGGTGGGGTTTCTATTACAGTACTTTGTGACTCTGTAGCGTCAGTCCACAATGTTAAAACCCACAGGCTTCACCCTCTCAAAGTAAATTGCAAAATATGGTTTTACAGAAAGGGGCGGAGAATACTATGAACAGAACACGTGAACAGCCAGAAAGTCTTAAGGAAAATACGAACAAAAACGACACTTGTGTTTAGAATAAGAAAGAGACAGTTTAAATGTCTGGGAAACATAATGAGGAAAGAGGACTTGGAGAATTTGACACTCACATTATCCTACTGAAGACAAGTGAGACAGCGAGAAACATCGATTAGCCTACCGAACGAGCGAAGGATGTTAAGGTGACAAGCATTATTTACAGCTACATGGAATAGAACATTGTGGAGAGTCATAATCACGCACATCCTGAAAAGACAGAGCATAAATCTGGAACCGAATAGAATTCGTCAATTATCATTTTAGTGATTTTTTAAAAAAATCATTTCACTCCAAGCAAGGTGATAATGGCACTAAGACGCAAGGGGTTACTGTATGTGAAAGAGACTTTAGAAGGATGTGGAAACCCAATCCCCAAGTGGGAACAGGGATAAACATGTACTCCTGTTCAAAAAACGAATAATAAGCGAACCTATCTGCTCCTGTTTGGAGCTCAGGAATGACGAAGTTGCCTTCAAGAAACTAAACAAAGTATTAAGAGACATGAAAATGTCATTAGAAACAAAAAAAAAATAGGACTATGGCATTGAATGCTGGACAATTTCCTCGCAGACGAAGAGGAGATTTGAAGCAATAGAGATGTGATTCTATGGATGGATTAACTATTGAATTCGCCTTTTCTTTCACAAACTATTCATAACGTGAACTACTTCAAACTGTACCATGCGTCCTCTTCATTTCTCTTCACTTTGGCTATTGTGTTGTCGAACTTGAAACGAAAACGAGATTCAGTTTCGCACATTTGTCTTGTCAGACGCTTCTTTTTCTGTCCTCAACACAAATACGCACTGGAATACAGAACAGTCCAAATATGTAAAATTCTTATAATGGCATTATATTATATATAAAGACTTAATAAATTTATATATGATTTATATAACGGCTCAATCAATTTATATATAATGTATATATGCATATATAAATAAAAACAAAGAACAGTAAGACATATAATCCGGTGATCTTATTGATATTTTTTTTATTTTTACAAAACAGTGCTTAATGTAAATTTACAGAGCATAAATATTATGAATTAACTTATTTAAAATATGGTTTCTTCACTACACAGTAATAACCATGTTTCAAAACTGAAGCTAAAATATGAATTTAATTATATAATTAAATTAAAAGCATTAGTTCTATTTAAAGACTTAAAAATTCATATATAATGTATCTAAAGACTTCTAAATTTATATATAATATATATAAAGATTTAATAAATTTATATATAATGTATCTAAAGACTTCTAAATTTATATATAATGTATATAAAGATTTAATAAATTTATATATAATGTATCTAAAGACTTCTAAATTTATATATAATGTATATAAAGATATAATAAATTCATATATAATGTCTAAAGACTTCTAAATTTATATATAATGTATATAAAGATTTAATAAATTGATATATAATGTATCTAAAGATTTCTAAATTTATATATAATGTATATAAAGATTTAATAAATTTATATATAATGTATCTAAAGATTTAATAAATTTATATATAATGTATCTAAAGATTTAATAAATTTATATATAATGTATATAAAGATTTAATAAATTTATATATAATGTATCTAAAGACTTCTAAATTTATATATAATGTATCTAAAGATTTAATACATTTATACATAATATACCTAAAGACTTCTAAATTTATAGATAATGTATATAAAGATTTAATACATTTATACATAATATACCTAAAGACTTCTAAATTTATATATAATGTATATAAAGATTTAATACATTTATACATAATATACCTAAAGACTTCTAAATTTATATATAATGTATATAAAGATTTAATAAATTTATATATAATATACCTAAAGACTTCTAAATTTATAGATAATGTATATAAAGATTTAATAAATTTATATATAATATACCTAAAGACTTCTAAATTTATAGATAATGTATATAAAGATTTAATAAATTTATATATAATGTATCTAAAGATTTAATAAATTTATATATAATGTATATAAAGATTTAATAAATTTATATATAATGTATCTAAAGACTTCTAAATTTATATATAATGTATATAAAGATTTAATAAATTTATATATAATGTATCTAAAGACTTCTAAGTTTATATATAATGTATCTAAAGACTTCTAAATTTATATATAATGTATATAAAGATTTAATAAATTTATATATAATGTATCTAAAGACTTCTAAATTTATATATAATGTATATAAAGATTTAATAAATTTATATATAATATACCTAAAGACTTCTAAATTTATAGATAATGTATATAAAGATTTAATAAATTTATATATAATGTTTCTAAAGACTTCTAAATTTATATATAATGTATCTAAAGACTTCTAAATTTATATATAATGTATATAAAGATTTAATAAATTTATATATAATGTATCTAAAGACTTCTAAATTTATATATAATGTATATAAAGATTTAATAAATTTATATATAATGTATCTAAAGACTTCTAAATTTATATATAATGTATATAAAGATTTAATAAATTTATATATAATGTATCTAAAGACTTCTAAATTTATATATAATGTATATAAAGATTTAATAAATTTATATATAATGTATATAAAGACTTCTAAATTTATATATAATGTATCTAAAGACTTCTAAATTTATATATAATGTATCTAAGGACTTCTAAATTTATATATAATGTATATAAAAATTTAATAAATGTATATATAATGTTTCTAAAGACTTCTAAATTTATATATAATGTATATAAAGACTTAATTGAAATGCAATGACAATCGTTATTTTCTGCCTAAATTCTTCTCTTGTTATTATTCTCTCACGTTTATAAGGATTTTTTTTTCGTTTCAGACTCTCTGATACTCTAACCCATTGCGTCTTAGTGGCTTTATTGTCTTGTCTTGCTTTTTAATTTATTTTTAATTAACGCTGTTTCTTATTTGGCTTAATAAGATTCACGGTAAGAATGAATCTTCTATCCGTCTCGTCGATTTTATTTTGTCATAATTGTCCTATTTTATTAACACTTATTTTTGTTTATTGTGCGTCATTGATAAATTATACTTTATTATAAGTATTTATGCACTAGAAAAACATAGTATATATATATATAGAGAGAGAGCCGTATATATATATATATATATATATATATATATATATATATGTAATATATATATATATATATATATATATATATAATGTAATATATATATATATATATATATAATGTAATATATATATATATATATATATATATATATATATATATATATATATATAATGTAATGAAAAACAAACCACTTTAATGTACCATTACGATAATTTATTTCACCTAAATCCTTTTTTAAGGATTCAGGATCATCAGGTAAAACTTCCAACAACGAATTGAGAAAAAAAATGGGATTAGAAATTGGTGGGTAGTGTAATTTTTGTAATTTAATAGAGGGGGTTGAGAGTGGTAGTTAACCAGACAATATAAAGTATAGGGAGGGGTTAATTTTATATCTCTCTTAAGTATGTTTTATATTGGAGTAGGAGGAGTGACAGAACCTTGACCTCTTTAGATGGTTAATAAAACGGAAATGAATTGTAGAAAATGTATACAAGTGAGTCTTATGGTAAAGAGAGAGATAGGGGGAGGGGGAAAGAGAGATGGAGTTGTTATAATTTTGTTTTAACAAAATTATGTAAAAGATAGTTTACAATGTTTGATAGAAAATTCGATGTCTGAAAAAAATTTTGTTATTAACTTAAATGTTTAATTTTTTAAGTAAATAGTTTCAGGACTAAATATAACTATTATTGTAATAAACATATTTATCTAGGACATAAAGAAATATTTAAAATTTTAATAGTTTATTATATTATATTATATTATATATATATAAGAGATTATTGTATATTTGGGCAGCAAAATTTCTTTCAAAAATCTTTCATTAATATTTTTCCATATCTCTGAGATAAGGTACTATTATTATTTACGTTATTCGGGCTGTTACCCGCATCTTCATTGCCATAGCCAATGCTGTTATTTTTCTCGGCTATTTATATATACGGATTAACTTAAACAAATAAACGACTTCCGGTAAAATAACCGTCAAAATAGAATGTACCACTGACCCGTATCTATAAATAGCCGAGAAAAATAACAGCACTCGTGGCCTGAAGATTGTATCTAGCATGAAACAGACAATCGCCTCTAAGTGTTGACTACTATGTATAATATTTTTATTATAATAGATTACAATAAAAACATTTTACATCGCTACACAAAAACTTTCATGTTTCAGTTCTAAGATTGTACTGCCTCAGGCGATGGTAAGTATATTTTTAATTCTGACCATATGCCACCCCTTTAACTTACGAAAAGGGTTCACGATTTGTTTTTAAATTTCCCTCATAAATCATTTGTATCACAAATTATCTACCATCGCTTGAGGAAATACAGTCTTACTACTGGAACGTAATTGCTTTTGTGTAGCGATTAAAATAATGCTTTTATTGTCATCTATTATGATAAAAATATTATAATGCATGTCGATATATATATATATATATATATATATATATATATATATATATATATATATATATCAAACATCATCATGTAAGAATTATAATAAATTATAATTATAATATTATAATTTTTAGAAGTAGTGCTATTTTATGATGACAGTTGGCGATCTCTTTCTTTGTATGTTCATCGCGTGATCAGAATATAAAAGATTTGATCGAAGGACAAAGTATTGGTTGCCGCCAAATTCTCATTCGTGTCTTTTCACCAAATTTTCAGGTAACCATAAGAAACGTGCTATGGACAGGAAGTGGGGATCTCAAAGAGTAGCAGTGGTATTTACCATAACTCTACTGAATTTCTGCCATTCTTCTGCGGCATCAGAATCCAGGTGAGTTTCATTTACGATTATTAAATTCTCCTTTCTTCGGTATTTTTTCTTTCTTTTTCATGAAATTACTCATTTCCTTCTTTTTCTTTCTTCTCATTTAATTCTTTATTTTCTTTTCTTTTTTCTTTCTTTCTTTTTACCATTATTCATCCATTTATTCTTTGTCCTGTCTATGGATCTTTCTTATATATATATATATATATATATATATATATATATATATATATATATATATATATATGCGTGTGTGTGAATTGGCATTAAATATGGATTAAAATGGATTCCTTATCCTATCATGAATATATATATATATATATATATATATATATATATATATATATATATATATATATATTATACACGATAGGCTAAAAGTTTGGAAATACACTCTGGATTTATTAATTACTAAGTCCCATACCTTCTTTGTTTTAATTGAGTCCAACTAATTTACTATGATGAAACTGTTAAACCCATTGGCACATTGTGAGAAGAAGGCGCTGCTTAAATTTTAAAGTCCGCCAGCCCTCAGATTACAATTAGCGAGCAAGATAGATAAGGCAGAGTTAAAGTTTTTAGGAAAATTTATGAAGTCATGTCATAATTTCGTTCAGAGTTAGTCCCTTTGGTTCAAAGTGGAAGAGTTTTGTTTTTGTTTTGTTTTTTTTTGTTTTGTTTTGTTTTGTTTTTAGCATTTCACCCCAAGCAAGTTGGGTGTGCCACTAGCACGCAATTTGTTGCAGAGTGATAGTAAGAGTAAAGAGGCGTGTTTGAGAAAAAGGGTAAAGAGAAGGACAGAGATGAAAATCAAGGCATCAAAAGATGTCGATTGACATTACATTTGAATATTTGAAGACTATAACTGTCAGGGAAGCAAGTTCCACAGACGCGAAGTGCGAGACATTAAGCTATTGGAATAGAAGTAGACGGCTTCATTTAATCGTTTCCACGGTGAAAGGGTGGGACCGAGATGCCAACCTAGTAACAGTTTGGAAACCAGCGAAGATAGCTAACCGGAGCGGTTACCGTGAAAGTATTTGTAGAAAATACAGATGGAAACAACACCTCTGTGAGAAAGTCAGTGTAGGCGAGATGCCAGATCAGGACCTATCATATTGTATATCCGTCTATGGGTTTCATAATGAATTAGTTTTAAAAAACGGATGGAACCGTCAATTTTTTGGTGATTCCTCGAAATACAGAGAGTGTACCCAAACATTTTGCCTATTGTGTATATATATATATATATATATATATATATATATATGATGATAGATAGATAGATAGATAGATAGATAGATAGATATACAGGGTGTCCATAAAGTTCGTGTGCACTTTAAAAAATTATAACTTTATTTGTATTTCCAATAGAAATAATTTGTAAAAAGGATTAGAAAAAAGTAAATCTATATTTTTTTAAGGTTTTATTGAAATTTTATTTAAGTTTCCACATGTCCTCCATCATCAGCAATACCAAGGGTAATACGATTTTGCAGTTCACGGAAAACATTTGCCAACTGATTTACAGTAATGTCTGAAATCACAGTTATTTTAGCTATACTGAAAACTAGGTACATTAAACTTTATAAAAATTTTTACAGATTATTTCTATCGCAAATACAAATAAAGTTATAATTTTTTTTAAGTGCACACGAAATTTATGGACACCCTCTATATGTGTGTGTGTGTGTGTGTATTCCTCATTTCATTTTACAAATGTTTATCTCTATCTATATTATATATCCATCTGTGAAAGCCCTATTTGTCTGTCTCTCACGTCTCACTCTATAATTTTTCTTTCTTTCCTCCCTATCTATTCACATATCTTTCTACCTATTCACGTATGTTCATACCTATCCTCGTGGGTGGATTAATAAATACCTACCTATCCCAGCGTATCCTCATTTTCTTTCTGTCTATAATTATTTTTATTACTTCAAATATTTTTTCCCTTTTGCAAAATTTCAGAATTTCTTTCCAACATTTCTAGCTGCATATCCCACTGTATTTATAAGGCTTTTCCTCACAAACATCTTCATTTTTTTTTTCTGGGTATCTCAGTTTTTACGGTTTAACCTTATTTGGATGGGTGCGGTATCCAGTGACCTTTAGGAGTTCGTTCAGAACAGTTGCTCCTAATTTTTTGGGGGGGATGCACCCTCCTGGCTCCCCAGCCCACATCCCAAACATTCTCCTGCCACACCCATATAAAAGTACTTCTTTCTTGGCATTACTTATACTGTAAGTTTAAAACAACTAATCTAACACTCTGAGAACAGATTTATTTTGGCTTTTCTTAGATCAGACAGATGCCGCCAAACGAACATCCATGGCTATATGGCAACACCTACAAAACTAAAGCCTCTGGAGACGTCAACTGTCTGATCTAGCGCGTCCTGTCCAGTTAAACTCAGCAAGATGCAAAAAAGGTTTTCCGATATTTAAATTCAGACGTCAAAAAAATAAAACCATGAGTTCGTGTTTTAAAGTTATGTTCATTTTAGTTTTTTGAAGAATTTGCATTAGAGTTTGCAAAATAGAAATATTTATTCGTGATGACACTCCTTTTAGTTCTTCTTTTCTTTCTTTCTTTTTTCTTTTTCTTTTTTTTTTTTTTTAAGCATTTCACCCCAAGCAAGGTGGGAAGCCACTAGCACGCAAGGGGTTACAGAGTATTTGGAGCGATAGACGAAAGGATGGGGAGAAGGATAGTGGATAGATCAAGGCAAATGGAGATGTAGATTGATATTACATTTGAATAGTTGGAGATTATAGCCATCAGGGAAACTGGAAAAGGGAAAGGAGTTCCACAGGCGAGAGGTGCGAGGTATGAAGCTACTGGAGTAGAAGAGATGGCTACATTTAACTTTCAACAGTGAAAGAGTGAGAGCGGGATGCCAGCCTCGTAGGACGCTTGAATTCATGAAGTCAGGGAACCACCGAAAGCAGCTACCATGAAAGTATTTGTAAAAAAAAAGACAGAGAGAGGCGACGGCGCGTCTGTGAGAGAGCGACTGCAGACGAGATGCCAGATCAGGGCCAATTACATTGCATAGCCGTCTCTGGATCTTATCAAGAACCTCGAGGCAAACAGAAGGGGCTCCAGACCATATATGGCAGCAATACTCCATGCAAGGGCGAATGGTTGATTTGTAGACTTGAAGGATCGATTCCGGGGAGAAAAATTTCCTGGCGCGGCACAGAGAGCCAACTTTCCTTGCGGTGGACGAAGCAATTGACTCAATGTATTTGTTCCAGCTCAGGTCGGCAGTCAATGTGAGACCGAGCAGTACATTTAGTGAACCAAAATTCCTAGCAGTAGACACAGTGAACCAACTTTCCTACCAGTAGATAGAGTGGCCCAAATTTTCCTAGGAGTAGATAAATTGAACCAAAATTCCTAACAGTAGATATAGTGAACCGACTTTCGTATCAGTAGACCCAGTGAAATAACTTTCCTACCAGTACATTTAGTGAACCAAAATTCCTAGCAGTAGCCTCAATGAACCAAATTTCTCAGTAGTGGATACAGTGAACCAAATTTCCCAGCAGTAGAGACAATGAACCGATTTTCTTAGCAGTAGATAAAGTAGACAGACTTTCCTAGCAGTATTATCTTAAAGTATTTATTTATATTTTATTCACATACAACATAAATTTCTCTATTTTGTATTTTCATCTTTTGTTCATTGTATCGTCTTTCTGGCTTTCTATTAGGTTAAAAATAATGACGTAATAATGTCGTTTTTGACGTATTTTTTAACGTCAAAAAACGACATTATTACGTCATTATTTTTGCACCAACCTAATATTTCCTTCGTCTTTTTATTTGTATCTGTCATTTTATATTCTTTGTAGGAATTCTTTGAATCATAACATCCTTCTTCTCCATTTTTTTTTATCTTCAGTACTTATTAATTTCTTCCTCTTCTGTTTTTTTTCCTTTGCTTCTTTCTCACGAAGAAAACTAACATCATATCCCTCATGTTCCAGCACTATTTTCGACTCCTCTTTTTTTTTTTTATCCTTCTTTTCTTCACAATTTGGTTAAACTAGAGAAGTGACGCGCCGATATTCCAAGCTTTAAAAGAACTTCCCAAGCCCGGCAGTCGATCTAATCACCGAGTTCAAAATGTTAAACATCACAACAGAATTATTACTACATAGACAATCCTTCATAAGTTTGGTCAGAAGATAACTAAAACTAATGTCTGAGAAAATGATTTAATTTAAAATAGAGACTCCATAATTGTCTATATCTGGGAAATATGGTACAGTGTAACCTGTATATAAGAGACCCGGATATAAGAGAAACCCGGATATAAGGTATATTTTCTCTGGTCCCAAATTAGAGCTATACTTACATAAACAAAATAAACCAAACCCGGATTTAAGAGAAACCCGGATATAAGAGACTTCTTCGGTCCCGATAACTCTCTTATATCCGGGTTACACTGTATTAGGATTACTTGCATTATTTATATTATTCGGACTGTTATCCTCGTCTTCATTGCCAAATTCACAACGTTTCGGTCGTTGTACGCTTCGGCCTTCTTCAGGTGACTGGAATTTCGAACCGAACTTTTTATTTTGTCCACCGAAATAGATTGTTGTAGTTCCACGTGCCGTGCCTCTTGCGGGTGTCTCAGTTATTTCCCTTTAACTCAACTCTCCAAGTTTCTTCGTTCACCGATCCTTCAATATCTGTCTTTATCTTTTGAGATGAGATCTCAGGACAAATCGCGGCATCTTCATCCCGAAAATGCAACTGCTCATAACGCCCTGAGCATCCGTCAGCTCCTGAACGAAAACAACATCGCCGTACTGGAACAAATTCCCAATTCTACCTGATGTTTTAAATACTAAATGTATGGAAGCCACAGAAATGTGGTTCTACAGAAGGATACTGAGAATTCCATGGACGGCGCGAGTAAACAACGAGAAAGTCTTCAAGAAAATGACAACAAAATTAATACTTATACTTAACATCAGGAAGAGAGAGCTGAGTTTTTTGAAACACTTAATGAGGAAGAAGGGCTTGGAAAATTTGATACTCACAGGACAGATTGAATATAAGAGAGAGGAAAGCAACGCACTACCTACCTAATGAGCTTGAGTGAATTGATAGCCGGAGCATGTTTTATTAAGAGCTACAAGAGACAGAAAATTGTGGAGAGCCATGATCGCCAACGTCCTGAAGAGACACAGCATATAGAAGAAGATTGGATAATTCAATATTTGTAGGACACTTAAGGGAGGAGCGAGGTTGGAAAAAGCAAATAACTTAACCAATGAGTTTTTGTATACGGGTGATTTGGGGGTGGGAAATAGGGGAGGTAAAGAATCAAAAAGAACTATAAAGGGACAGGGAGTCGGGAAAAAACGATTGCCGGTGAAGGAACCCGGCATATACAAGAAGAAGAAGAAGAAGGGAACTGTTTTAATCGTTTCTTCCATTTTCATTCATATTTTTAATTTTCTTTATCACTGTAATTTCTTTCTATTTTTTCCTTTATTATTTTTTTTCACAATTTTATTCATTTTCTCTTTTGTGTTTTTCTTTGATAAAATAGTTCAATCGTTTGTTTGTCTTCCTCCTTTTTCCTGCTCTTTTTCTTTTATCACGCATGCGTCATTTTCATCTCTATATTTCGATTTTCTTAATTTTATTCATTTTTATTTCTTCTCTCATTAATTTTCTTTCTGTTACGATTTCATCTTTGTTTTTATTGTCCATGTCTGTTTCTTTCCCTTCCTCTTTTTTATTCTTTCGTTCTTTCTTTCTTTCTTCCTCTTCCCTCTTTTTCCTTCTTTCTTTTCTACGTATTCCATTTCATTATTTCCTTCCTTTTTTTTTCCTTCATTCTTTAGGTTCTTTCTTTTTTTCTTCATTCATTCTTCCGTCCACCTTCTTTTTCTTTCCCTTTCGCCTTTCATTTTTCTTTCCTCTTCTTTCTTTCTTCCTTTCCCCCAATCTTCCTTTTCCCGACTTCTCTCGCCTTTCTTTCTTTTTTCTTCGCATTCCCTTTTCATTTTTTCTACGTATTTCATTTTCATTCTTTCTTTCATTTTTTTCTTCATTCTTTCTCTTCTTCCTTCCATCTTCTTCCTTCTTCTTTTTTCTATTTCTCCTTTCATCTTTCTTTCCTTGTCTTCGTTTCTTTCTTTCACCTCCCCTGTTTCCTTTCCCGACATCTCTCTTCCTTCTTTCTTCTTTCTTTTCTTTTCTTTGTATACCTTTTTCATTCTTTTCTTCATCTTTTTCTTCGTCTTTCATTCTTTTCTTTCTTCCTTTTTTTTGTTTTTCTTTCCTTTCTGTTCCTCTTTCATTCCCCAATTCACCTTCTCTTTTCTTCTTTTATCCGCCTTCACCTCTCATTTTTCTTTCCTCATATCTCTTTCTTTTTTCTTTCTTTGCTTCTTTCTTTCTTCCCTTTACCGACTTCTCTCTTCCCGTATCTTTCTTTTCTTCATATTCGTTTTCATTCCTTCCATCATCTTTTTCTTTCGTTCTTTCATTCTTTTCTGTCTTCCTTTTCGTTCTTTCTTTCCTTTCTATTGCTTTTTCATTCTTCGTCCATGTTCGCCCTTATTCGTTTCTCCTCTTTCATTGTTCTTCGTAGTATGTATTTATTTATTATCTCTTCTTTATTTCCTTTCTCTTCCTCTTCCATTATTTTCTTCTGGCTCTTTCTTTTTTTAATTCATTCTCCCCCTTTCATTCTTTCCTTTCTCCTTTTTCCTTAATTCTTCCCTGTTTCCTTCCGCTGTCCATTTTTCTTTCCTCACTATTTCCCTTTCGGTCTTTCCTCTCTCTTCTTCTATCTTCTTTCTTTTTCTTTCCCTTTTCATTTGCCTTCATTTTTCCCTTTCTGTTTTCCTTATTTCTTTCTGTTTTTCTCTTCTGTTTTTCCACGTCTTTTTTTGCTCATTACTCATTTTCTTCCTCTTTTTTTTTTTACCTTATTCTTTCTCTTTTTTTCCTCTTTACTTCGCCTTCCTCATTCCTTTCAACTAACATTTGAATCTTTCTACCCTTTTTATTCAATCAATATTTTTCTGTTTTTTTTTTTTTTTTTTTTTTCCAAAGTTTTCTTCTTTAATTTTACCGTTTTAAAAAAGGTGGGGTCGCATTCTCTTTTTCTCTTTACGAATTCTTCTTATATCAGATTAATAACGTGAACTATCGCTTGAACTCTCGTTCGTGGCTTTATCTAAGCATTTTCGACATGCACAAATTTCTTATTACTAAGATCCACGAGCAAAACATGTAAATATTAAATGACATAACTCGATCAAACAAAACAATCTATTTGTTTTAATCATCTGTGCAATAAAAGGGTTTTTAAAGCAATGTTCACTAGTTTAATTTAAGTTTAAACAAATAAACTTTTCTGGCATAATTTTAATACAATTTATCGTAGTAAAATTTACCAAATTGCATCGATTATTCAGTAAATTCCAAACAATCTTACATTGTAAAAGTTTACAGAACCTTAAAATAAACTTGCAGCTGAAATAGGAGTTTATGTGTAATGCTGAACTGGGGCATCCCTTATAATAACATTGAAATTTTATTCTATTTATTTATTGTCGAACCGAGAAGTACTGGATTTTGAAATGACGGTCTTAATAAATATAATACTGCATTTTCCTCTCCAACACCCTCTTGCAAAGCATGTACTATTAATAAACCTCTATTAATGGTGAAAGTCATTTTTCGATTTTATAGATCCTGGCGTAGAGAGTCATCCTCCTAGTTTCTATATACAGCTACCCTTGGGCACGTAAGGGTGGTGTAATGGTTAGCAAGCTTGTCTCGCTAGAACAATTACGAGTGAGTAATGAGTTCGATCCTTATTGGGTGCCCCCTACGTTCGGCCTTGTGCCGCATCTAAGCTACGCTTGGGGAATCAATATACAGCTACCCTTCACTTTACGGCATCTTTTTAACAATTCCGGTCATACGACCAGCTATATAAAAGCTCATAAAATATTATTAGGTTGGTGCAAAAATAATGACGTAATAATGTCGTTTTTTATGTATTTTTTAACGTCAAAAAACGACATTATTACGTCATTATTTTGCACCAACCTAATAGTTTTAATCCAACCGGTCGGTATAGGAGTCGGTAGGAAAACTTGGACCCTACTACTTTTGTCCTTATTCAAAAGGAATGAAAATGAACAAAAATAAATAAAATATATTCATACGGTACGAATTTGTTTATTACATCTACTGATTAGTACACTATTGTAGAGTATAAAGATTTAGAAATAAATTAAAAATGGTGCACAGTCCTGGGTATGAAGATAAACTACATCCGACAGTAAAGTCTCTGATCGGGAGATTTTGAGAAGCGTCTAACCACTTCTTAATTGCTGTCGTTCCCAGATCTGCCCCGACCCGAGGTAGTAGCACTTGTTAGGCTCCCAACTATGAGCAAATAAAAAAAAAAGTTTATAGTAAAAGTACTAGCAAGACAGTTTTATATAGTAAAATTATAAACAACATATTTATATTAAAATTGCCAACATTTTTAAAACAAAATGGCCAGCAATATATTTTATAGGAAAATGACCAATAATACATTTTATCTGTAGTTGAAGGCAAACATTCGCGGGGACAAATTATATTTAAAGCCATAAAACTGTATTCAAAATATTTAGATTTAGGCATTAAATAATCCATACAGTTTGATGTGATGCTACACAAAATCAACCAACCAACAATACGTATTTACAGTAAAATTACCAATAATAGATATTAAAATTAAAACAAAATGACTAACAATACATTTTATCTATAGTTTTAAGCATATAATTGCGTCCAAAATATATTTAGTTGAAGCCATAAAATTGTGTTCAAAATATTTAGATTTCGACATTAAATAAACCGTAGAGGCTGATAATCAGCTAAACCAGAGGTACTTAACCGGGGATATAGGGGTATGGGAGCAAATGCTGGGGGTATGATGTCAGATGACATGCGAGTAGCTTTGTCAGTAACTCTACCACGAATCCATGCTTTGCTTACACAAAAACAACAGCAAATATCTCACTAGATTAGTAAAAGTCTGTTTTATTGTAGTCGAGATACTAAAAAGACTTGATTATTTATGTTCTCCTCCTTTTTCTTGTGTAATAAAACTGAATTATAACTTTATTTTGCTTTCAGTAAAAAAAAATATAATAAAGTTATAATTGCTTATGTTTTTTTTTTCATGTTCTATTCTGAGCAATCCATATCTAAAGTACAGTAAATTCAATCTATTGAAATATTTGGAAGACATACAGGCAAATAATAGGATTGGTGATAGTTATTTCGACAGTCAAGTGAAGAGGGTATGGGACCATATTGGACAATCCATTGGGGGTCTGGAATCATCAAAAGGTTAAGAACCCCTGAACTAAACAAAATCAAACAACTAACAAATGGTACAACACTCACATTAAAGCTATTTGAAGCTGGTTAATACAAACCCCTGACACGCGTCTTTCTTTTTCTATCTTATTTGATAATCGGAGACCAAGTGAGTGCAGTAAAATAAATTAGATGATACGAGAAAATGTCTGAAGTAATAGAAAAGTTGTTGTTTTGGGTTTGTTTGTTTGTTTTTTGGCGGGTGGGGGTTGTTTTAATTTATGATCAATTAGTATGGTTGTTTTTTTCCACCTTATTTGATAAACAGAGTCCGAGAGAGGCTGTAAAATAAATTAATTGATACGAGGGATAGTCCAAAGTAATTGAAAATACTTCGTCAGTTATATTCTTAAAGTTGTATAAATCGACATAGTAAAGCATAAAGATAACAAAATTCTCCTTATATTCATTTTGAGTTTTGCTCCTCCTCTTCCGAAGACATTAATCTTGCACCTTCCGCCCCAAGTCAAAGTTACATCCATCGTCACTTCTAATTGCTACAAACGCAACTACTCTTAACCTTAATACTGAGGATGACTCGATTACGCCGAGGATGTTGTATAATTAAACATTTTTTTTAGAAATACGATTTAATGTTCTCTTTTCCGCCTCAGCTAATTTTATATTCATTTGAAATGGGAATTTAATTTATTTTTCACACTTAATATATTTTACCCATTCTATGATTTAATTGTATGTTGTTTTTTTTTTCTTTTTATTTGCCATTATTTTCCCTTTATTTGTTTATCTTCATTTATCTAATAATTAATTTCTATTGCCTTTTTTTTCCTTACCATGCATTAAACATGTCGGTCAGTAGAGCTCTAGCCGTACGGAGGTGAAGTGAATTGATTCTACATTTGATCAATAGAAAGATCACAAATAAATGTTCCGAATGTTGGCCAATAGAAAGTACTGAGGTGACCTTCAACGATTCGACTTTAATATTTATCAACAGGTATTTTTTTTTTTTTTTAAATTAAGATATTTTTACTACTTAAAGGCAGATTCATTAAAAAAATGGAAAAAAATTGGGAGAACAAAATGTGGAACACATTAAAAAATAAAAATTGAAGACCGATCTAAAATAAATTGTAAGAAAGTCGTCGGTTGACTAACTTTACGGCTATTTAAATTGCGAGTACCACAATTATCGATTTCTAGATTATCGATGATTCTGGATTAGCGATAATTCTGGATTATCAAAAATTCTGGCACTTGCGGCTTGACGAGCGGAAAGACGAAAAGAAATTCCCCGACTATTTTCTATAAACTAATTTTAGCAGGATATTTACTATTATATATATATTAGGTCGGTGCAAAAATAATGACGTAATAATGTCGTTTTTTGACGTTAAAAAATACGTCAAAAAACGACATTATTACGTCATTATTTTTGCACCAACCTAATATATATATATATATATATATAAAAGGTTAATAGGCAGAGTTAATGGGAATGTATGAGGCTTGATGAAAAAAAGTAGTCTACATTTCAATTAACCCACACCCAGTGATACATTTACAATACCCTTGCTTCTTCTTCTTTTTCTCCTCCTCCTTCTTCTTCTTCTTTTTCCTCCTCCTCCTCCCTTTCTATTACACCCAACATCGTGCGTTTGTCTATTTACTTTTGAAAATAATAATATAGCGTTCATTTGTGTAAAAAAAAAAAAAATAAAGCGTTAAGGGGTCATTTGATAAAAATCGCCTGAGGGTACCGTAAGGTTGAAACCAAGGTAGCAGATTCAACTGACCTGATTTTTAAAGGATATATATATATATAATATAAAAGCTCAAACACTAATATTCCATGGTTATAATTTATTACATTACAATCGAAATAACGATCCAATTCATCAGAAACCATGGAATATTAGTGTTTGAGCCTTTTATATTATATTCTTACTCTGTCCTGGACATTGAGTTCTGCCTGGATTCTATCCTCTTGTCAATTTATATATATATATATATATATATATATATATATATATGTAGGGGTAAAAAAATATTTTGAATTTACGGTGTTAACGCATAAAACACCCATAGATATGCAACCCCTGCAGATGGTCACAGATGAGATTGAAAGTACTTGGGAAAATATAAATTATTTGAAAGAAAATATTCGAATTTTTCTTAATCAGTTTTCTACAGCCAACAAGAAGTTAATTATTGGACCTGAAAGGATTAAAACTAAATAAAGACATAATACGTCTAAATTATTTAACCAAACATGCTTGAAAATATGCTGCATATATATATATATATATATATATATATATATATATATATATATATATATATATATATATATATGCATGTAATATGTAATTAATAATGTAATTAATACCTTTTATTTATTTCCGAAACTACAAAAGTAGCGGCTAAAATAATAATACTGTTGGGTAGAGCAAGTTTCCAGCTACAAAACATTATTTTTCCACATGGCCATTAGGGACAAAACTTGGGCATTGAGGAATATAATGTCAAAAGTCTAGGATACCAGACGACAATTTACCAGATTGCTGCTAACCTCTCATCTGTAAAACAACCGAAATAAATTATTGTTGGTCGGAGGGAATTTTTAACCTCTACTGCGTTTCCAACAACATCTGCATCCCGATGTCGACAGCCATTATGACGAAAGAAAATACGAAACGTCATCTTTACAGTGATTCATGGTCTGCTGATTTTAATAATGAAATTGCATTTCATCTTTTAATTAAAATTTGGCTAATTTTTATTTTCCTTTTATTTTTGTTGCTTTCTTTAGCAACACAAAGATTGTTTCACCTTCTACGACAGTTTAGTAAACAGATAGCTAAAACCTAGGCCTGCCTCGTCGGCTGGGGCATAGAATACGCGAACTGCAATCCCCGACAGAGGAATAAAATCCCTCCCAAAATGAACACGGGTATATAGGACCAATGTATACTTATGTATAAACACATTATATATATATATATATATATATGAAACCAATACATAAAACAGATAAATTTTTATCTCTGGACTCAAATATAAAACCAGACAATGTTTACTTAAAGATTCAAGTATAATTTCAAATATACCACCAAGAACGGTTGTTATATCATAAAAACCAATAACCAAATAGAGCTAAAAAAAACTCTCTCTTTCTCTCTCCCTCTCTCTCTCTCTCTTTCTATTTCTCTCTCTCTCTCTCTCTTTCTATATATATATATATATATATATATATATATATATATATATATATATATATATTCGACTCTCCCGTCGTTAGAACCAAACAGCCAGACTAGTCAAGACATAAGAATCAATTATGGTGGGGAAGGCTTGGAAGAGCCGGAATCAGAACTGGTCACCAAACGTCACTTTTCGCGTTTAGAAATCAGAGTTATCCTAGACTGGCTGCCACCCAAGGCTGTAGGATGCAGTCAAGTCCAATTATTTACCCTTAGCTGTGCGTAGAAGAGATGGATTCATAACTTCCCTAAGGGTATTTGGAACGTAATTGAATGTAACGAAATCGATTAGAATTTGAACTTGGCTCTATCCAAGACGCTATCCATTACTTCACATTGCCTCTCTCTCTCTCTCTCTCTCTATATATATATATATATATATATATATTTATGTTTATACATTCTTTTTATAGATACAAATATTTAAGTAAATGCTCTATTTATAATAAACGGTATTAACATCTACCGGCCTG
The DNA here is from genome assembly GCA_963932145.1 of Acanthosepion lycidas. Classification (NCBI taxonomy): domain Eukaryota; kingdom Metazoa; phylum Mollusca; class Cephalopoda; order Sepiida; family Sepiidae; genus Acanthosepion; species Acanthosepion lycidas. The sequence goes on from OZ010605.1 coordinate 70,529,230, forward strand.
AATGTCCGAGAAATTGTCGGAAAATATGCGTCCTCCGACAGGCATCGAACCTGTATCCTATACAGAACCGTCATATAGCCTGGCGTGCTTTTAACGATTTCGCCACAGAGGAGCGTTTCGATTAGCAAGGTCGATTTTACTGTTTTTAAACTACAATAATTAAAATAATTGTCGGAATTTGTCCATTTCATAATGTGTGACGTCATTAATTTACATTTGGATACGCATCGAGCAGATATGAATGTACGTGAGAAAATCATGGAAAATTATAGTTTTATTTACATGAAAGAAAGGCTAAAAATAATGGAAGCCTTATTAATAAAAAAAAACAGTGAATTATATCAACTATGAACATGGACACATATGGTGACCGTGTTTTGAAAATGAAACATTATATAAATACATACTTATAACAATTTATTTTCTAGTTAACAATTAATATATTTCATCCTTGAAAATGGCTAAATGCATATTTGGACATTTGTGCAGTTTTTATATATTTTATCTACTAAAATGAAATAAATTATAAGATCATATGAGAAAATACATAAAAACTTCATTAAAGCACCTTGTCATATTTACTGAAATTTGCATACACACACACACACACATATATATATAGATATCCGAATACAGGGTAGGTATATATGGAATAAAACTCTGCTAACCAAAACAACTATTTTCAAAAATTTGCTTAATACAAATTAGAGTGAATATTTATTTAAACATTATAACATATGTATGTTACAACATCACTACAAAAGTAGCCATTTTAGTTTCAACACTTCTGGTGTATTGTCAAGTGATGGTGTTGTGTTCATTGCCTATATATATATATATATATATATATATATATATATATATATTAGGTTGGTGCAAAAATAATATCGTTTTTTGACGTATTTTTTAACCTCCAAAAATGATCTTATTTTTGCACCAACCTTATATATATATATATATATATATATATATATATATATATATATATATATGAGAGAGATAGATAGATAGATAGATTGGGGTTGCTGGGTAGCTGAGTTAAGGGTGGGTATCTCTCTCTGACCGCTGGATTCGTTGTTTGAGACGAAGTCATATCCACAATTACTAAAACTGATTTGAAAGACAGGTAGAGCTTTCTTAGATGTAGAATTTTCGAAACATCCTTTTTCTCCTAATTTTTATTTGACCTTTTTGCCGAAGTTGAACTTTGCATATGACGATATGACTTCACCACGAAATTATAGTCGAACAGATCAATCACACCTTGGTACCCTTTTCCTTCTGTTGTCCAATATTTTTTGCATTCGTTATGATCTTTCTGATTTATTTCATTTATATTTTCATTCTGGTTTTCTTTGTTTTGTTCATTATTTGATATTTGCTGGCAAATTAGCCCGAGATGGTTGAATAATATTAGTAGTACTTTCTGTTCCATTCGACTAACGAAAATAAATATATTATTTCGCAACCGGATTAAAATGTAAAAATTTATTTATTTATTTATTTATTTCTTCGGGATGAGGGAAAAGGTTCCGAAAACGCGACTTGATGACAAAAGCCATATTTTTTGTTTCTCACCGTTTCTTTTTTAGGCGAATTGAAAAGGTCAAAGGTTAGACGTATTATCAACGATTCAAGATCGTAAAATCCACAAAGTATAAATTTACTTGAAATTAACCATCTTCAACTTGAACGGTAAATCATATCGGTATTTATTAGCATAAAAGTACACAGACGAACATGAAGCCAAACCTAAATCCTGGACGTTCTCACTCCTTTCAGGGAAACTCCTCCCTGATTAACCATGTCGTCAGGGGTGTAGCCGTATTCACTACGCTTTGCCAATTGTGGGCTAATGAGTCGATTTAACCCATAATTGGAAGTTTTGAATTCAGAGTTGCCCTTCTCCTAGACCGATTCCCATCCAATGCTATAGTCTTTCATGCTGTTATTTACCCATAGCTGGGCGGGAAGAGATGAATTCATATCTTTCTTATGGATGTTTTCACGTAAGGGAATGTAATGAACTCGACTGGAATGCGAACACGGATCTCTGATTTCTCAATCCGAGTCGCTAGCCATTACTTCACCAACTAATGTGAACCACTAACTAATAAAATCGGCAATAATAAAAGCTTATCATGCATTAACAGATTGCTTTTTTCCTCGAAGCCATTAGATTCCTCTTTTGAGTATTACGGCACAGTATCAACAATCTAGGTCAGGTTTGCTTCTTCTACGTGCCACATCCTCTATTTACACAGGCGATCATAGCTGTCCACACCTTCCTATCTCGAGTGAATCTGCTTTTTTCTCGCTTTGCAAAGGCTCCCACCCTTCGTCCTGCCATTCATTCACACAGACTCCATGGAATTCACAGTATCCTTCTGTAGAACCACATTTCTGCTTCCTCTGCTTTTCTCGTCTTATACAATTCAAATCAACCTGAAATATTCAATTTCTGAATCGCCGACCACATTTGAACAATTTTATAGACGGAGTTCAGCAGACATATTATGGACAGAAGGTCCAATAGCGCCCCCGCACCCTTGTGGGTGACAAATTATTTTCCACCCTGCAACCTCTCTCTCCCTCTCTCTTTCTCTCTCTCTTCCTCACACACACACACACACAGACAAAACACCGTAAGTCTCTCACGGCTCTATCGCAACTTCCATGGAAAATACTCAAACGAACTACATACTTAGCACCACCAGTTTTAGACTTCACGGCTATAAGACACGCTATGCTACGCCCATTGTAGCGAACCACCTTCATTCGCTTCATATTCTATTGGTAAGATGTATGTTCCACTCGAGCAGCTTATGCCCGCGAACCACTGCTCTGTGGAACCAACTCCCAAGATGACGTTTTCCCGATTTCTATATTCTTAATCTGTCCAAGTCAGGGTTAACCGTTATCTTCCCCACATATCTGCATAAACTGTGCTTATTACTCTGCAACCCTCTGCCTTGAATGGCTCCCGTGTCTTGTACAAATCGAAACACTTTATTAAAAAATTGCAAACTGTCAAATTCCAAAAGGAGAAAATTCTACAGATTATGAGGATACTAATGGACCTACGTATTTCTGCGTTCTATAAAAGCAAAGAAAAAATTACCTTCACAAGGCGTGAACCTACTATTCCCTTAGTCAGTGTAAATACAATGGTCTCACAGTACCCAACCTCACTCAATAAATTTACATTGCTGACCGAGTAGCCCTATGGAAGATTTTCTCTATTTACATTATTCGGATTATTGTCCTCATCTTTGTTGCCATATTTATCACAACGTTTCGGCCTTTGTACGCTCCGGTCTTCTTCGGGTGCTTGGAATGTCGAACTGAACCCTTTATTTCGCTCGCTGGGGTAGACCGTTCTAGTTCCACGTGCCATATCTAATGGATGTCAGTTATCAGTTATCTCCGATTAATTCCTCTCTGAAAGTTCTCCACTGCCTTAACCAGGTATTGAACTCACACTCTTTGGGTCCTGTCACTGGATCTAACCAACGCCTTTATCCACTGTGCGATGTGTTCTTAAGGGTTCAGTTCAACATTCTAACCACCTGAAGAAGGCCGGAGCGTACAACGGCCGAAACATTGTGATAAATATGGCAACAAAGATGAGGACAATAATCCGAATAATGTAAATAGTGTACATAATACCTCATCTCAGAAATATAGACAGATACGGAAGATTTTCTGTTCACGCATGAGCAGTAAAGTCTCCTTTAAGTCTTTACATAGTATCATCAACGCCGAACATTTAATTATCGAGATATTCATAATGAAGTTAGTGAAGTTCTAGGAACTAATTTAGCTAGTCACAAGTATGTTGTTTGATTTATGATCGATATTTAAAGATAGGGCACACAAAATTTGTATGTGGGCAATGCCATATTTCCGTAGGCGTTATTGCTTGTACACTGACCCACACATCTTGTACAATGGCGAAAGAAAGTTAAGGAAAATATGAAACCTGTGAAAAGTGATAGTCATACAAAGTTATTATCAGAGCACTGGGAACAGTCCCAAAGAGCTTAGGAAAAAGGCTACACGTATTACAGATTATGCGGTGAATTTAGACTATCCAGATGAAAGCACTGCGAAAATCTACTAGAATACTGAGGAGAGTCCTGGTGTATTGAGGAGACTCTATGTTACTGGAATTCTAGTGAAAACCAGGCTTAAGGCTACATCAAGTTGAAAAACTGGTTCCCATACTATCACCGAAATTAAGCAATGTCGAACCTGGTCAGTACCTGGATGGGTGACAGCTTGGAAATATCAGGTTCTGTAAGCTTTTGTACGCTGGTGATGGAATGTATAATGGCTTGGAATTGTTAATCGGTGAGCAGAGTTCCAATTCCGGTTGGGTTCGTTATATTCACTTACGTGCAAATACCCTTTGGGAAAGGTATGAATCCACATCTAGTCTCCCCAGCTATGGGTTAATTAGTAAGACTTGTATCACTAAAATCATTATTATCTCAAAAAAAAAAAAAGTAAAAATACTTACAAATATTTCCTGTCTTTAAATAACCCATAGAGGTTGATAAGCCGTAAAAATGAATCAAGCAATCAATCCAGTGAAAACCATCATTTATCATTGGTATGAAAACATGAATGGAAAAATATATTAAAATATTAATGAAAATTAAATCTGAATTTTTAGATATTTAACTGGTTGCGAAATAATTTATAGTCGCACGTTGACGTCATCGTCATAGTCGTAGAGAAGTTTATTTTGTTTTGTTAAACTGTTATGTTTTGCTTTTATTTTCGCTTTTTTATTGTTTATTATTTTTATTTATTTCTTTTAATTGCGTGTGTGTTGCTTTCTGAATCGGTGGGTGGGGGTTCATTGTTGTGTACAATGAAGATGACGTCGATGAGTGTAACATATAAGAACGACATTTGATGTTGAATCAGCGATGCGACATTACATTTTTTTTTTACTTTAAATAAGATGATTTCCTTAAACTAAAAGATTAGACAATTTATTGTATATAAAATTGTATATAAAATACATATCGCCGAAAATGGGGTGGGGGCTGAGGCTGGTCATCACTTACTATCTTATAACTAGCTAATCAGATTCACAACCCATTCACTCATTACAATTTACACATCCACCAAAAGAACTTATCCATCATCATTCAATCCTACATATACCACAATACCACATACTATCAGGGGACTTACAAAATCACCACATGTTATGAAAATTAACGATTATAAAATTCTATATGCAAAAATCTGTCGATAATGAGGGGGAGGGGATGATCCCGAAAACAAATTAAAATGTCAAAACAAGTAAAAAAAAATCAAAGGATAATTGGTTTTAGTTGGACTCGTCAAACCCGCAGAAGAATTCAGAGAGGCCAATGTATTCTGTCTTTTGACAAAATCAAGAGGCTCTCTCATTAAGGGAGAGGGAAAAAATAAAATAAATACGGCCATGGAGAAAGAAAAAAGCTGACCCAGTTGAGAATTAAAAAAAAAGGGGCCATAAAAACAAACTGGGGAGGTTGGGAATCTCAGCTTGGATCATAATCAAAGAAGGAGATGGGAACAGGCTGGGCATGTTACTTACATGGAGGCTGGTCATCACTATCTTATACCTAGCTAATCCGATTAACGACCCATTCACTCCTTACAATTTTCACATTCACCATAAAAACTCGTATATCACCAATCACTCCTTTATACACCATAGTACGCATCCTCTCAAGGGAGACCTACAAAACACTCTGCATGCCATAAAACTTTGATGATTATAAAATTTATAATTAAAAATTTATAGATGACTAAAATGAGAGGGGAGAGAACGAACCCCAACCCTCAAAATGAGAGGATGCTGTATTCTGCCTATTGGACAAAATCAAGAGGTTCTCTTGCTAAGGGAGTGGGGAAGGAGAATATATATATATATATATATATATATATATATATATATATATATATATATTTGAATATATTTGAAACGGTACAGAAGCGTATTAAGGCATTAAAAACAAGAAATTTTATATTATGGACGATGATAGATTTAAAACAAAAACAAACACCAGTCGACCGGTTTCGTCCCCTCTCATCAAAACTGTTAACGGGGAACTAAAATTATGAGGAAAAGAAAAAGAAGTCTGTTATGCATGACATGAATGATTGGACAGGAAAAAATAAATTATTATAAAAGTTATACCAACCAAGATGCTAGAAACGCAGCACAGCAAGTCCGAGCAAACAATCTCTTTGTTTACAAAGAGTAGGTTGCCTGAACCTGATGTAAAGCGTCTCTAACACCTTAAGATGGAATAGCGAGTGTGAACTGGCCAAAACAGAAAGCCAGTTCACACTGAAATTCAACGCACAAGTAGGATTCTTTATAAAGTGATCCGCAATCGAAGACCCATACGTGTTACGAATGGTATCACCCAAAGAAAATTTTTTATTCAGTATTATAGCAGGTACGTGTTGTTTAATTCTAACGTCCAATCGCTGTGTCGTTCTACCTATGTAATCGCATCCACAATTACATTTGAAATGGTAAATAACAGAGTTAATATGGTGGGGGGGGGTAGAACGTCTTTACACATAGATGAAAGTACGGACCTAGTTTGAAAGACAACACGAACATTGGCTGCAAAATAACACTGACGTGAACTCCATGAAATACGCTTGGCGAAGGATTCACTAATGCTACCCAACCACGGCAGACGAAGATAGACCGAACATTTACCCACTGAAGCAGGTTTAATTTTGTTAAACCTGGCAGTTTCATGTCGAATAACTGAGTGAACAATGTTCAACGGATAACCATTGTTCACAAAAATCTCAGTTAAACAGCTGATTTCATGTTTCAAAGTGTCATCCGAACAAATCATTAGGGCCCTATGTGTCAGGGTCCTAATCAAATTAATCTTTTGTCGTTTAAGACAAAAGGAGTCCCATCGAGTATATAATCCAGTAAATGTAGACTTCCTGTAAACTGATGTGATAAACGAGGAAGGAGTTCTTTGAACAAGAACATCTAAGAAGGGCAATGAACCATTGAACTCCTTATCTACTGTGAATTTAAAGGAGGGGGAAAGGATAAAATAAATACGGCTATGGGGAAAGAAGAAAGCTGACCCAGTTGTCAATTAAAAAAAAAGGGTGGGGCCAAAAACAAACTGGGGAGGTTGGGTATCTCGATTATACAAGCCATTGAAAAAATTAAACAGTATCTGAAATGTATTGAAAACGCTCAGCATCAAGATAATTATTAAGCATTTTAGAATTTTTTATTTACACACACCACTAAAATTCCGTGTACCGGAATAACAGAGGTTATATAATATTAACTCGCCAACAAACGTCTGACCCCCTTTTTAACATCAGAAACAATAACAGCAAACAAATCAACATTTTCTTATGACCAATTATATCGTCGGGGTACAATACATGTCATTTTTCAGACCAATGTGAGTTGGTTCTGGATGGTAGCCATCTACTCTCCAAGTAAAATACTAAATGCTGCACCTAATTATAAGAGACCAGTAGAGCGAAGTAATACCATCCCTAATCTATAAGGGAAGATTTTTTCATGCCTCTCCCAAAGCATCAGTGTGAAATAAGCACAAACTGCCGCAGATATACTTTCGATTCCGATTCGCAGATTTCATTTTCCAAGCCCTTAATCGCTAGGCTAGAATTCTACCTCCAATGACTCTAAAACGAATATTAAAAAAGAAAAAAAAAACGAATGTTATTAGTTAAAATACTAGAATAATAGAAATAAATATAAGTACAAAAGGGTTTATCAGTTACCCGTGGTCCGAGGATATTTGCGGATTATCATTTTTGAAAGTCATGTAATAATAATTTAGCAAGAAACATTTGAGCCACTATTTAAGTATGTCATGTACTGGAAGCAAAAATATTAACTTTAAAACTTAAAAAAAATAACTTCGAATATTAAATTCTTTGATAAATATTTCAACAGTCTTACCAGAATTTACGAGATCTAACATCACTTTCCTGAAAAGTAAGCCATACTTAGACTTCGCTAAATATTCTTTTCGGTCTTGGGGCTGAATTACTGAAGTACAATATTTGGTGGCAATTACGCTGTTTACATTAAAAAACAGTTGGACTCAATGGCGTGTTTAACAGTTATCTAGAATAAGAAATTTACACACATCTGGCAGTTCCTACGAACATACTGAAATTATGTTCAGATTAAACGAGGTTTATCAATATCATATATAAAATAACAAATCTTTACCGATTGATTCATGTATAAACCCGACCAATATTTACCTTTAGACTCAAGTATAAACACGACCAATTTTTGCCTATAGACTAAACTATAAACATGACCAATTTTTGCCTATAGACTTAAGTATAAACACCACCAAAGTTTGCCTATAGATTCAAGTATAAACACGACCAATATCACACAGGCTTTTGGTTACCCGTGGTTCCACAATGGTTTCAGTTTTCCCGTATTGCTGAATTAAGAGATTTCCTTTTACTAATGATTTAGCAATAGATTATTTAACTCGCTGTTTGGTCAGAAATCATATACTTGAAGCATTATTATTTTGATAAACATCTTCGCGTATAGTATCTGTCTATATTTCTGAGATGAGAAAAATGTACACTATTTACATTATTCGGACTATTGTCCTCATTTTTGTCGCCATATTTATTCCAACGTTTTTGCCGTTGTACAGAACCCAAAGAGTTGAGAGTTCAATACCCGATTAAGGCAGTGGAGAACTTGGAAAGGGGAATGAACAGGAAATAACTGATGACTGACCTCCATTAAACATGGCACGTGGAACTAGAACAGTCTACCCCAACGATCGAAATAAAGAGTTCATTTCGACATTCAAACCATCGGAAGAAGGTCGGAGTGTACAAGGTCGAAACGTATGTGCATAGTTCAATAATAAAGAAGATACAAGAGATAGAATTTGTTACTTACTGTGTACAGTGTTGCCGTAGTCTGAAGCGATCTCTTCGAAGTTTGTCAGCGCTGTCGCTTTTAGCATGAGGTCGTGAAGTTTACAAGCGAGAGTGGCGTGGACCTTGATGACAGTTGTGCGTATCCTGTTTGGGGCCGGACTTCGTGTGTTTTATACACTTTCTCGTAAAAAAATCGGCTCCATCCCCCACTTCCTACACGATAATAAATTTACATCTTTCTTTCCACATCTCTCCATATATGACTTTATATCTTTCTTTCCACCACTCTCTATATATGACTTCTAGCAAACACACGAGATACAAAGTTCACGAGTTTTATATAATGATAAGATATATTATGTTTATACGTTGTTTTTCTGGATACACTTATTTCTTCAATTATTTACCCAAATAAATGTATTCATAAAAAATAACGTATAAACAGAGAATATATTAAATATTTGTCGGATTTAATGCATTTTCAATGATATGGTGTCATTGTTTACGTTAGGTTTCGAATTCGGAGCATATGTAATGGACCGAGAAATATCGCCGACGATGTGTGTTTAAAAGCAGTAATTCGAACTTTACTCAACCGGAATTCTCAGTAGCTGAACGGTCATAGGACGCCAGGCTTAATGGTGGTTCCATATAGGATACAGGTTCGATGCTGGAGAATGCATATTTTCTATGAAATTTCTCAAACATTCGACCGGTATAAGAGAGCATTTGCTCAAATAAGTGTATCCATAAAAAATAACGTATAACATAAGATGTATTAAATATTTGTTGAATTTAATCCATTTCATATATATATATATATATATATATATATATATATATATATATATATATATGAAGTAATTTCGGTCGAGTTCTCTGTAACCATTTTACACATTATATCACTTATTTGGTAGACATATATTTAAATTAATTTAAATTTTAGCGTTCAAAATATACACCAAAGCAGCCAACAAAATTTTGCCTACCACACTGAAAACGCCCAGTTCTTGATAATGCCTAGGACAGTATAAAGTATTTGGGTAGAAATAAAACTTTGGACACTTCCGCCACAAATTCATATATATTTTTCTGACCAATTCAAATTCGTATATAATTATGTTGGATATACTACAACATGCTTAACAAGAAGGCTCACGTTACATCACTCTGACCATAGCTCAATTAGGTCTGATTTAAATACACATGGAGACCTGCCAAACTGTATCAGTAACATACTAGTTGAGAATACAAGTATAATAATATCGGCCACATGTCTTAAAAGGCTAAAAATAATGGCAGCGTTATTATTTAAAAAGCCAACACTCAATAATATCAACTTTGAACATGGCCACAATGTGATGACCGTGTTTGTAAAATAAAACATTCCTAAAACTTTAGATGAATACATGAAACAATCCATATATTCAATTAAAAATGAAGTAAAATTCATCATTGATAATGGAAAAAGTATAGTCGAAAGTGCTTGGATATATGAAATGTTCGGACGTTTTTATATAATGTATGTCCGGAAAAGAAAAATTATAAAAACACATGAAAAAATATATAAAAAAAATTTAACACCTTGTCAGTCGTTTTTAATGAAACTTGCATAAAAGAGGGATTGCTGCACAAATACACAATTATATATATATATATATATATATATATATATATATATATATATATATAATTATTTATTTAAAAAAAATTTATAACATAAATATGTTATAAAATCACTACAAAAATAGCCATTTTGTTTCAACACCCTCGGTGTCTTATCAAGTGATGACGTTGAATGTAAAATAAATGGTTTTAAAAGTTTCAAATTAATTAACAATTCTTTGTAAGGGGAAACGTTGTTACAAAGGCTAGATGGACCAATCAAAACACAAGTACAGGAAAATTCAAAAAGCTTGATAACGAAGTCATGTTATAATATCTATTCAGATGTTTAAAATATGGGTAGTATTAAAAAAGAATTTATTCCAACCAATAATTACTAAAATATATGATAAAATTTAATATTAAAATTTAAAACCGCTAATTACAAAATAAAAAAATTTAAATTTATTCGCTATTAAGTTTGCAACTATAAAATTAGTGAGGAGAAAAGAAGAAATACATATGTTATTCAATTTATTTCTTCATTGAAGTTACTTTAGCTATATTTAATATCCGGTCCTTTTACAATGTATACATTTTAATCCTAATAGTGTGTGAATGGGGTCCTATTAGAAATTGATTATATATTAGATATATATATCATATGAATATTAGAAATTGATTATATATTAGATATATATATCATATGAATACATGAAACAATCTATATATTCACTTAAAAATAAAGTAAAGTTTCTAATATATATATATATATATCAGAATCTGATTGCGCTTGTTTTACGTGTGAGTTTAGGACCCCATTCACACACTATTAGGATTAAAATGTATACATTGTAAAAGGACCGGATATTAAATATAGCTAAAGTAACTTCAATGAAGAAATAAATTGAATAACATATGTATTTCTTCTTTTCACCTCAGTAATTTTATAGTTGTAAACTTAATAGCGAATAAATTTTAAATTTTGATTTTGTAGTTAGCGGTTTTAAATTTTAATATTAAATTTTATCATATAATTTAGTAATTATTGGTTGGAATAAATTCCTTTTTAATACTACCCATATTTTAAACATCTGAATAGATATTATAACATGACTTCGTTATCAAGTTTTTTGAATTTTCCTGTACTTGTGTTTTGATTGGTCCATCTAGCCTTTGTAACAACGTTTTCCCCTTACGAAGGATTGTTAATTAATTTGAAACTTTTAAAACCATTTATTTTACATTCAATGTCATCACTTGATAAGACACCGAGGGTGTTGGAACAAAATGGCTATTTTTGTAGTGATTTTATAACATATTTATGTTATAAATTTTTTTTAAATAAATAATTATATCTGCTCTACTTTGTATTGAGCACTCTTTTAAGAATATTAATTGTTGGTTATTGGAATTCATTCCATATACACGAATCATATACTTGTATATATATATACATATATATATATATATATATATATATATATATATATATATATATATATATATATATATATATATAAAATACATGTTTCATTAAAAACGACAGACAAGGTTCTACGATTAACCTTCTTATTTAATTTTTCTTGTGTTCCAACAAGTGTTTTCTTTTTGGGACATAGAGTGTGTAGAAACTGTCCAAATATTTTATAGTTCCGAGCGCATTCGGCTATACTTTTTGCCATTATCAAGGATGATTTTATTTTTTCAGTTTTATTGAGTGTGTACGTTACATATATGATTTTTTGTGTTATAGAGATGCTTTATTTTCCGAACACAGCACATTGTGGCCTTGTTCTTTACATATATACATACATACATACATATATAGATAGATAGATAGATCGATAGATAGATAGATAGATAGATATGCGTGTGTTTGCATGCGTGTGTAGGTGTGTGTGAAGCAGGGTAAGTGGTATATTAAGGCAAGGTTTACTAATTCATAAGTGGGTTTGATGGTGAAAGTAGTTGCAGATTTCGCACCTGCACCCAAGATCATTGAACAACTCCAAACTAAAACCAGTATGTGGAATGCTGACAGACAATTCCTAATATAGAGAATTGGCGCTCACCTAGTTACCTTGTTATTTGGTCACGTAACAAATTTGGTAAAATTTATTTACTCGCTAAACTCAATTCATAAAGAGCTGATTTCGGGCATTTATTAGAAATTGATTATATCTACACATTTTCAAATGGCAGGCGGCAAATGGTAGATGATGACTATCTTTCCATAAATCTGTGATTTCTCCTTCTTCTGGTAACAGTTCAGAGAACAAATCTTATTCGTTGTTAAAAGTGTAAAGATAGCAGAGCTAGGAAAGAAAGATTTATCTTCCCATTTAAATTTCCCCCATTATGGGCATTACTACACCCGTGATATAACAACACCGATTTTTCACGGCCGCAACTGAATAGCTGAAAGGAAGAAAAAAAATGACAAACATGCCTTGTTCTCAGAGAGATTTTTATAATATTAAGACATACACAAAACTATATATATATACATATAAACACATCTTCCACGTAAAGAACTATATATCACATATATATCACACAGCAAGGCAATGTATAAGAAGGAACAAAAAAGTAAAGTTCTTACATGTAATTTGGAAATATTCCTGACCTGGAGAAGCCATTTTAGGACTCCATATTTAAAACGGGTCGGATTCATCTATGTCTCAAACGGAAATAACACGATGAGCTTGTGAGCTTCTATGAGAAGCAGATTTGGCCTCAGAAGAAGAAAGCAATCTCTTTGGTTGTTGTCCACGAACTGAGAAACGACTGCCCCTTTGGTCACTGTATGCAGTGACGTCACGAAACGGCATCCCTGTGAACCACGTAACTTATCTCCACCAAAGTGAGATAAGTGCCTTCTCTACCCTTACCAATGTATTTCTGCCATCTTCAATGTTAGTTGCTTTCAACCGAATTACGACATCCGCTAGTCTACAACTAATATTAAACAGAGTATACCGTTCATTACCGATAGGTGCTATTTATCAATAGTCATAAACTAACGGCAGCGGTAAATTCGATAAAAAGTAACTGAAGTTAATATAAAGAATCATTAGAAAAATGAATATTTCATTTTTAGTAAAATTCAAGATAATATTACTACTAATAATACTACTAGTTGAAATAAAACAATTGAAATGAAGATGAAAGAAATCCTAATTAAAAATGTATAATGTTTGACAACGGTTCATCTAATAACAAATCAAGATAATATCACTACTACTAGTGGAAATAAATTAATTAAAATTAAGATGAAAGAAATAGTAGTAAATAATGAATAATGTTTGACAATGCTTTATCTACTAAAAATCCAGATAATATTACAACTAATACTAGTAGAGATAGAGCTTAAAATTAAGATGAAAAGTTCTATTAAAAAACGAATAATGGCTGACAAGTCTTCATCTAATAAAAATTCCAGATTTTATTTCTTATACGAATGATACAAGTGATAAATAATAAAGTTAAAATGAAATAAATACTTGTCAAAAATGTATATTGATTGACAGTCCTTCATCTGTTAAAAATTCAATATAATAATATTACTAATAAAATACTAGTAGAAATTAAAATGAAAGAAAATGGTTTTTTATCTAGCTATCACATCGGGTCTCTTGTTAATGGGGGTTAATATCACATCACGTCGGCCTCAGCAGTTCAAGAAAGGAAGGAGTAATTTGCCTCATTATTCCTACTCGCATTCAAGGATACCCTTCTACTAGAGCGGCTATTGCAGACTCTCGCTCATTCACATTCGTGTTTGTTCAACACCCACAGAACCAACCTGTGGTTTATACTCCAACTGTGCTAAGCAGACTTTAGTTACAGTTTCTTAGAGAGGGCGTATGCCAGCGCACTCAAACCCTCGATGAATTGTGACTTCTTGCTAGCCCAAGTGTTCCGTCTACCCAGTTTCACTCAAAAGGCTTGGGTCGACCTGTAGTATGGTTTTCATGCATTTTCCAAACCTACAGCACGCTGGGATCATCACCGATAACGTCAGAAAGTCTCCTTCCTGACAAATCGACCGTGTTGAGATTCGAAGGCAGGTCTCATGGTCAGCGAATCGAACGTTCTAACCACTCGGCCACGCGCCTATAACCACTCAACCACCGTAATACACGGGTGGAACTCAATAGGTGAAAAAAAAAAGAATGATTAAATGCTTTGTTCTCAAAGAGACGTTTATACTACTGAGTCGCACAGAATTATATACAAATATTTACACATGTCCCACGCAGATAAACTATAACACGTATACAACAAACAGTGTGAAAATGACGAAAAGACTTAGGGTCTTACTTATAATAATTTCTAACGGGAATTTAAGCTTCTCTATGTTTTTGGAAAAGTCGTGTTTTTCCCAACGTTGAAAACAGCGAGGCAATGTGGTATGGCCATATTTATATTTCCCAAAGTGAATTCGAGCAGGCTGGATTTATTTTCTATGTCTATCATGAGGATATATTTCCCAGCGGGAAAACGACGCTATGGGCTTGTGTGCTGACCCATGGCAGCTGGTTAGGGAAGGCCGGTTTAGTCTTTGTCCGTGCTTAAAAAAAAAGAAAAAAGAAGAAAATCTGATCAGGTTAATCCCAGGCGGCTAACTAACGACTGGTCGCTTTCGTCATTCTATGAACTGACGTCCCTCGGCGGACATCTTTTGATCCGTGTAGGTTCGTCTAACCAAACGGAGACAACCGTCTTCTGTATCGCTACAGTCAAAAATGAATAATGGTTGACAATGCTGTATCAAATAAAAGTTCCAAATGCTACTGCTAATAATAATCGTAGTAGTGGAAATCACGCAATTGAAATTAAGATGAAAGAATAATCGTTGATGAAGGTTCATAAAAATGCAAGATTATATTTCGGTAATGACAAAAGTACGCAGGTGTAGGCTTTAAGAAAGTTTTATTTGGCTGAGAAGAGAAGTAAAGAGAAATAGCTCTCTCAAAGAGGAGAGTAACAAAACAAGGGGAGACTACTCTTGATTATTCATAACAATTTCTATGACTCATTCAATCTTTCTGTTTTTATTCTTTCTATTGTCCCACATATTGACTGATCCATTTGAGTATATTATACAAAATACTGTGGCGGCTGACTGGCAAAATGAACTCATCCGATCGGTATATTCCCCACGTTTGTTTACTTTCCTTTCTGCTTTGATGTTTTTAAATGCTTGATTTGGTAGAAGCTTCCTGAAAAAAATGGATACATCTTCATCCGTACTCCTCTTGGGTCTGCTGAAAGGGTTGGAAACACGGCATAAAACAAAAAGAATAAAATTAGCATTTCTGGAATTTTCTTGGAATTACGATCTTCACTTCCTTTCTTAGTTGAGAACATTTCACAAATGAACTGAAATTTTGCAATTGTCTCTGTTTATAATGTTTCTTAAACTTTTGGTTAGATGTTTGTTGCTTTTAGCGTTTCAATATCTGAAAGTCTAATTGGTTAGAGGTGAAATTTTTAGGATACTGGTTGAGTTTCAGAGGTCTTCTCGACTTTCTGATTTTCCGCCAAAGTTTCAGGCCGTACGGAGCTAGGGTGGAAGGGAAAATGAAAGACTCAGAACAGTAAAAGCTAATAGACAATTACACACCTGTTTCACCCAATGTGGCTGTAGGGAAAATTGTGAAAACGGCTTACCTCGGAAACGACCACGAATCTGTGCGTCGTGCAAAATCCAGCTGCTCAGCGGCAAAAAGAAACAAAATGTCGGCGCCCATATTTTCTGCCAGGCGGTCTCGAACAGTTAACGCGAAATCTCGTTGTCTCGTCATTCGCATGCAAATTATGGTAGGTCCTTGTCTGTATAAAGCAAGCCGTTTTTTTTTTTTTTGAGAACAGAGAGGCGCGTTTTCTTTCTTTGTTCGTTTTTCATTTGATTTCTTACTACAGTGGCGAATTGTTCATTAAATCCAAGGGAGATAACTTCTTTTCATAATTAAATATCACGTCATGATATATTTTCTCATTTAGGTCATGATACACTGAACAGAAAACTAGAATCAGAAATTGTTATTAGTATGATTCGTAGTCCTGGGCAAGACGATAAGCTGAATCCGGCAACAAGGCTTCTGATCGAGATATTTTGAGGAGTGTGGAAGCCCGTCTTAATTACTTTTGTTCCCAGGTCAAACGCTGACCCGGAGTGTAACATGATAACACCTGTTAGGCTCCCAGCTATGGACAAATAGTGAATCCCCAAACAAAAGCAAAACTCTATGAAAGTATAAAAATGCCAGCAATACAGTTATTATATTATAGTTATAGTAAGATTGGAAATTGTCTTATGGCAGACGATAGTAAAAAAAAAAAAAAAAAAAAAAAGATGTCTACCGATACATTATTTTTACTTAGAAAAGGGTTACTCCCTAAAAGAGTTTACTTTTAACTGTGCGATTTGATCCCATGCTTAGGAAAAGGTTGAAGCTGAGACGAAAACTTTGTTTGAATTAGGAAAAATATTGAAATAACCCAGAACATTTTCTCGGAATAAATTGCCTGTGTACGAATGCAAAATAAATTGAGCAAGAACGCAATGATAGAAAGGGGCATAAGACAAGGATACATCTTTTCACTGGACTTACTTAACCTTAGGAGATTATCCTAAGAATACTAGAAAATCGACCAGTCAGTCTAGGTAAAACTTTAACAATATTAGATATAAGGGTGACGAAGTCACCCCTATATCTTATAGGGCAGTACAGAAAGAAAATTACACGTACACTTAGACAAGGTATTAAATAAAAGCAAGAAGAAAGGACTAACAATCACAAAAATTTAAATATCTGAGATACATCACATACAAGACAATAGAGAAATGTCTTACCGAAATCTGAAGTCTCATTAGAATAGCAAAAGATGCCTTCTAAAACCTAAACAAAGTATTAAGAAACATGAAACATTTCCATAGGGACAAAGAAAAGAGTGCTGAATATCTATTTAATGTCAGCTGTCTTATATGCCAGTGAATACTGAACAGTTTCCTTACGGATTAAGAAAAGACTTAAGGCAACAAAAATTTGGTTCTACAGAAGGATGCTGAGAACACCATGGACGGAATATGCATGCAAGAAGAAAGTTGTACGGAAAACGGAAGCAAAAAGAACGCTTATGGTAGATTAAGGTTTGCGTTAGTTTGCTTGATCTGTGAGTTCAGACTCATGTGTGCTCCATACAAAATTGGACATTAAATAACCACAAAAGATTTTACCTGTGGTAAACATCTATCTAGTCTAGGGCAGTTCATTTCTTCTGGCATTCAAGAGAATATCTTGTTCACCGTGTTGTTTTCTCTCTTGATTTGCCAACGTTTCAAAGCTTTGTGGTGGTGGGGGGAAATTCTGCATTTTATCTACTTTCTGCTGTGTTTTTAAAAGTTTAAGATGTTAAAACTTAAACCATGCTTTATATAGAATAATGTTATATTCATTTGAATTTAGCGGGTTCAAAAATGTTTTTTAAAAACTTGTATATCCTACAATTAGTTAAATCGTGAATCAGTTTGACACTGAGACAAATTATGGTCTCTCTCCAGAGCTTTATGTAGAAATTTACAATATATATAATTATATAACTGGCTCACATCAGAGGAGATGGTGTCTATAACATCTTTTTTGTCTATTTATTTGTGTAGGCAATTCCAATTGCATATTCACTACTCACTCGCCCATTGTGACATGCTAGTAACTAGATATTTTGCGAATATATGTGGAGATGGTAAGATTATAGACCCATATCTTTCTTAAAGAATTGAGTGAACACAAGTATTTTAGGTGCCTAATACAAGGGGGGCTCTTAATAATCGGGGGGTCAGACTTTTTTTCTCATTATGCAATAAATGGAGGGTCTTCATGAAATAGGGTGTCTGAAATTTATATGGTCAAAAAGTTTTTTGTTTTTTTTTACTAAATGTTCACCCAATATAAGGTCAAAAATATAAGGCCCAAGGGCCACTCAAGGTTATAAAACGAGGTTCATGTAAGGAAGTAGAAGGAGGTAAGAGATAGGTAAGCGCAGATTATGAGCAAACCAAGGTTAAGGTTGATCCTAGACTTAAAGAGGTCAAGATTGTAGTGTTCGGAGAAGCATTCTCACAGGAGTCAACTCCATAAAGAAACGGTTGTTCAGAAGAAGCTTTTTGAATGGATCTTCCTACTTACTAATGGAATACGAAGAAATTGAGCATGGTTTGCCCCCTGTATACGGTGGGTCTTAGCTGTAAATGTCTTAACTGAGAGAATTAAGGATTGCAGCTAGTCAAAATATTTTCCGTAGAAATATAGAATAGCAAAAAACTGGAGGCGTGGCGTCTATGAAAAAATGATTGCACGCTAGAAAATAATTAATCGCCTATATGGCCGTGTAAACACTCTTGAACTCTGTTGAAGCTGGAAGGTGAGGATTGTGCAACACCAGTCTAAATATTGCAAGAATGGTCCATTATTCTTCTGATCTATTTATAGATTCGATAGAGCATGG
>OZ010605.1:70550806-70565806 GCA_963932145.1 Acanthosepion lycidas
ATATTTGGACAGTTTCTACACACTCTATGTCCCAAAAAGAAAACACTTGTTCGAGCACAAGAAAAATTAAATAAAAAGGTTAATCGTAGAACCTTGTCTGTCGTTTTTAATGAAACATCTATTTTTTACATATATATATATATATATATATATATATATATATATATATATATATATATATATATATATATATACAGAGAGAGATAGAGAGAAAGTTTTAATACATCAGATTTTTGTCGATTTAAACGCTATTATAAGTGGGATATCCACATTTGAGTAGGCCTTACGTTTATTTATTAAACAGTATATTTATTTATTTATTTTCGTCTACCGTTCAGAATGTTCGACTAATCTTATTAAAGAATTTAATGTTTAAAGTAATAAAATAATTTGTCAGATTAATAAAAATCCATTAGTTTTTTTAGAAAATTCGCTTGGCTTACATTTGGATACGAAACTGTGCAGATATGAGAAAAGTCGGTCGATCTATGACGAGAGAAGTTTCGCTAAAAAGTCCAATTTCGGCCTTGCTGGTCTGATAAGTTCTCTCTATCTCAGATGGTCCGAGCGTATCGGATTTAACGATAGTTCTCTTTGCACATGCGATGGAGGTTCAAATTTGTCCAGAGATTGATAGTTTTTTTTTTAATAATATTTCTGTAACATTCAGGACGGGAGACGAAAATAAATAGATATTTAATAAATAAACGGAGCCTCTACTCAAATATCTGTATCCACTAATAATAACGTTTAAATGTATGATGTGATGTTTAATATATATATATATATATATATATATATATATATATATATATATATATATATATATATGTGTGTGTGTGTGTTTGTGTTTAGGCAGCAAATTCGCTTTTAGGCATGTCTGATTAAATAAATTATAGACATTATGTCTGCTTTTTTTTTAATAAAATCCGTTAAAAACTGTCCTTTTTATAGACATTTCATAACATTGCTACAATATTCGTATTTGATTCTGTTAAATGATGGCTTTAATTTTTTAATGTATATTGCTTCGAAGATCTATACCTTGAATTCATACTACAAACCCTCGAAGCAATATGCATTTAATCAGACATATATATATATATATATATATATATATATATATATATATATATATAATAAAAAGGCTTAAACACTAATATTCCATGGCCATAATTTATTCCATTCGAATCGTATTTTATTGGAATTTTAAAAAGATTTATATATATACATACATATATATATATATATATATATATATATATATATATATATATATATATATATATGTAACGATATATACAATGTTACATATCAAGAACAGTTTTGGAGGAAAGATGTTTTACAAAGAGGAAAAAGCTTTCATCTTTGTTATTGATAATAATATAATATAATAACAGTTTTTTTATTAAAAATTATATAACAAATATGGTGGAAACAGAAAGAAAATGTATCTAAATGAAGTTGGCTAGATTATAGACCCAAAACACATAAGTACAAAAAACATTTTTTTTCAAAATGTAAAATTCCGTCTCTCCTTTGTGCGCATGTGCAGTCGCATCAATGTAAACGACAGCCATTCCAATGAAATCCTAAGGGACGAAACGCATCGCACCAAAACTTTTTTCCACTTTGTCATGCATGTTTCCTCCATATATATATATATATATATATATATATATATATATATATATATATATATATATATTGAATTTATTTTTCTATCTAGCGTAGATCTGACATTTAATTAGTTAATCCAGACAAAGTCACAAGTTTATTTTTAATTTCTGACCTTATGCGCCCCGCCTTTAACTTTAGGAAAAGAGGTGACGATTTTTAAATTTCCCTTAGAAAATTGAAACATGAAAGGTTTACTGTAGCGATTTAAAAATGTTTTTATTATAACCTCTTATAATAAAAATATAATAATATATTGATCTACTTTCCATTGAACACTTTTTAAAAAAGTAAATGCTTCGAACTTTGGATTTTTACTCCATTCGTTCTTTCTCTCATTTACATATATATATATATATATATATATATATATATATATATATGTGTGTGTGTGTGTGTGTGTGTGTGTGAAAAGATATAGAAAATAGGAAAGAACTCGTTAGGTAAATAATCCGAAGTTCTTTAGTATTTTTGTTATTATTTAAAAAAAAAAACAGTGCTCGATACAAAAGTAGAGTCTAAATATAATTATTTATTTAAAAATATGATTCCATCGCTACATAAGAGTCCTCATGTTTTAAAACAAGAGCCGAAAACTTCAATATAATTATTTGAATTAAATTGAATTAAAGTACTAAGCTCTGTTCCATCTTCAAGCGAAATTTTTTTTTTTTACCAAAAAAATTTTTTTCGGAGACATGAAGCTATTGGAGCAGAAGAGAGGGCTACATTTAACAGTTTCAACAGTGAAAGGGTGAGAGCGGGATGCCAGCCTCGTATGACGCTTGAATCCATGAAGTCTGGGAACCAGCGAAAGCAGCTCATTGGAGCAGTTACCATGAAAGTATTTGTAAAAAAGACAGAAAGAGGCAACGGTGAGTCTGTGAGAGAGCGGCTGCAGACGAGATGCCAGATCAGGGCTAATTACATTGCATATCCGTCTTTGGATTTTCTCAAGGACCTTGTGACAATTAGAAGGAGCTCCAGACCATATATGGCAGTAATACTCCATGCAAGGGCGAATGGTTGATTTGTAGATTTGAAGGATCGACTCCGGCGAGAAAAATCTCCTGGCGTGGTACAGGGAGCCGACTTTCCTAGCAGTGGACGAAGCTATTCACTCAATGTATTCGTTCCATCTCAGGTCAGCGGACAATGTGAGACCGAGCGGTCGCAAACAGGTGCTCTCGTGGAGTTGAGCGTCAGACATTCTAATAGGAGGCAGGGATTGTTCTCTCTGGTGAGTAATAGAGAGCAGTTTTGTTTCACAAATTTTATATATATATATATATATATATATATATATATATATATATATATATATATATATATATATCGAAAACGAGTAGCCAGCCGTTAGATAGATAGATAGATAGATAGATAGATAGATGAGAACTGACTGAGATAAATAAGAACAGACTGACATAGATAGATAGATAGATAGATAGATAGATAGATAGATAGATAGATAAGAACAGATTGAGATAGATAAGAACAGACTGAGATAGATAGATAGATAGATAGATAGATAGATAGATAGATAGATAGATAGATAGATATATAAGAACAGATTGAGATAGATCGAAATAGACTGAGATAGATAGATAGATAGATAGATAACAAAGTATAATGAATTTTTTTCTTAGAAATAGAATTGTGCAGGAAATATTTTGTATGATCCTTGACGTAAATTTACCTTAATGACTTCGTAAATGAGTTTACTTCCTCCTCTTTTAATTAAAACTGCTTCCTTTGAATCAAAATTAAAGTCAAACGTATTACGATGAAAATCTAATTCATTTAATGTGTTGATTTGTAACCGATCCCCCTTATGTTCATATAATCTTTTATTTAATCTTTATTTAAATTACATACAGATACTTTTAACATTACATTTTAAAATTTATCTAACGTCGGTTGTGTCTCTTCCCCAACTCACAATCTTTTGTTTTTTGGTTTTTTTTTTCATTTTAAGCATATATTGTTAAATATAACAGACAATGAATGTCTATTATGCCATGAGCCGTTTTAATGTTCGAATGTTTGCTTACATTTCTGGTGAAAATAAAGACAAAAATTGTTCAACATTTGGATATTTTTTATTAAATTGGTCCTCGATCTAAGTTTTCACACGAGCCATCTTCAGAGGGGTTAATGCCGTTTCATTTAAATTTCTTGGTGTTAGGATCGTTTAATGCTGCGGCATCATGTAATTTGAATGTAGTGTAAACAAATGTTGTTAAATATAACAGAAAATAACGGCCTCTGATCAGATATAATAGACATTGATTCTTTGCTATATTTAACAATATATCTTTATGTATATATTTTGAAGATCCAGAGAAAAATAAAATTCTCTGGTAAATTAAATTATTACAAATAGAGCCTTAAAGTGGTCTGTTTTTCTTTAAATTAAATTAATACATACATACATACATACATACATACATACATATATATATATATATATATATATATATATATATATATATATATATATAAAGGGTCTTAACATAAAAAATAATTACAAAAACTCTTATAGATATGATCAGAACCAAATATATCCCTAACAATAATAATACTGAAGCAGGTATATGCCAAATAAACTCTCACAGCTTTTCGTTACAATATACTGGGGAAAACTTTATCAAATGCATTAGTCATAAACAGTAGTAAGTTTACCCACCACTTCGATATGAAGAATGCCAGATTTGTTAAAAGAGAAAGTGACTTAATTAGATGAAAAATTCTTGAGAGTCAGTGCAATGCGTGATACACACTTAGGCGATCATGTATCTTTTGATACATGACTGACAAAGCAGATTTTTTTACCCGTAAGAAGAGGATTCATACCTTCCCCAAGGATATTATCACGTAAGTGAAAGCAATGGATTGGGCTGGAATTCAAACTCGGATCTCCGATTCCTCAATTAGGAGATATTATTTATATTTTTATAATATAATATTATTTATAATATCTCCACTCATATAAAATAAATTTAATTAAATTAATTTAATATATATATGTGTGTGTGTGTGTGTGTGTGTTAAATTTATTTTATATTAGTGGAGATGAGATATTATTTGAAGAAATGTGGAACGCGGATTTAAATTTAAGTAAGATTTGATTACGTCACTCTCAGAAGGTACGGTGGAGTAATATATATATATATATATATATATATATATATATATATATATATATATATATATATATATATATATATATATATCAACAATTACTATTCTTAAAATAGTGCTTTATTCTACAATCTACATTCAACATCATCACTTAATAAGACACCTGAGGTGTTGAAACAAAATGGCTATTTTTGTACTGATTTTATAGCATATTTATGTTATAATTTTTAAATAAATAATTATATATATATATATATATATATATATATATATATATGTATGTATGTATGTATGTATGTATGTATGTATATATGCGTGAATTTACGTCTCCCTGCGGAGTGGGAGATTCTTTTATACTAAGTTTACAAGTGAAGAGCGACTGTCTACCTTTTTTCTTGAACATAAATGTCTGATTTTGTTTGGATTATTTGGGTTATTTTATGGGGGTGGGGGTCGTTTTTATTATGGAAGGACCTCTGCGCTCGAACACCGACCATATGCAATTGTGTCATCTTGTATCGTTAGTAACCTATCAATTGTTTAAAAAGCAGAAATAAAATCCTAAGTCTTGATTCGACACTGAATCCAAGAAAAATCCTTAGGAAATATAATCAAAGCAATATCTCAGCAATTATCTTGTATTGATGGAAGTGGTTGAGGTCCAGTTTCCGCTCCAATTATAATTTATCAGTCGTATAACCGGGTGTAGTCGAAGGGTCGGTGTTCAACAGAGAATCTAAAAGTTTCTGTCCATATATCTGGGATGAAAACCGGAGATGTATTCATTCATCTGTAAAAATTCGGCATTGCAATTTCAAGGGAAGTCTTAGCTCTGTCATCAGACTATTCTTCGTCCTTTGTCTTTTGATGAATTCTCTTATAATTCCTTTCTTTTAACCCGAACCAGAAGTAGTTTCTTTCCCAAGCATAGCTTAGATGTGGCACAAGGCCGAAACCATAGGGCACCCTGTGTGGATCGAACTCACTACTCAGTTGTAATTGTTCTAGCGAGACAAGCTTGCTAACCATTACACCGCCTTGAGGTGCCGAACCCGCACTATCTCTTCAAGAACCCCGACATGATTTTTTGGCCTGAATACTTTTTCACTTCATTGTTGATTATGTGTATGGTATAGATTGTTGATTTCGACGTTCCATATAAATAGATTTTCTCCATAGCTTTTGTCGATGTAAAGTTATATTTTTAATAAAAACATATATATAAAACATGGAAATTTGCAAGCTACGGTTACCACTAAAAACACGAAATGAGTGCAGTATGGAGCCTGATTTGGCGTTATGGAGGTTCCTAGATATTTATACGTATGAGGAGTCAACTTGCGGTTCATTTTTAAAATTCCAACTGGTTAAGAGAATGTCATTTTAATTCTTTTTTCAGAAAAACCTTTCGTTATACAATTTGCTCGTTTATTGAACCTTTCGTATATTGGTAGTTGCATTATATATAGATACCCAATGAGTTCTCGGGCAAGGTCTTGATACTTTTTTCACTTTGTTTCAATTTTAACCTTGCGTCTTCGAGAGAAAAAAAGGCAAAATTAACTACCTCACAAATTCTTCATTTTCTTGTGAACAATCTACATATAATATATATATATATATATATATATATATATATATATATATATATATACGGGGAGCGAACTCTCCCGTCGTATTCGATGTATGAGGGTCAAGCAGTTCCGTTCCTAGGAACCGACAACCCAGACACCAGCACATATGATTTGATTATCGTGGTGAAAGCTTTGTGCAGAACCAACCACACATTGAAGGGCCGAATACAGAGACCTAGTGCACTACGTGCCACAGGGTCCCCCAAACGACCCTCCGCAGCTTTTGAATTCAGAGTTGTCCTTCTCCTAGACCAGTTGCCATCCATGGCCATAGAATTCAGCCTTACCCATAGCTGGAAGGAGAAGAGGATTAATACCTTTCTCAAGGGTATTAGCACGTAAGTGAATGTAATGGATTCGACTGAAGTTCGAGCTCGGCTCTCCGATTCCTCAATCCGTGCCGCTATCCACTATATATATATATATATATATATATATATATATATATATATATATATATATATATTGTTGAGGGGTTCTCCCGTGAGCAAGCACGTAGACTCAGTAAGAAGTCATACAGCGATCGTCGATATCAAAGACTATATATATATTTTGCTACTAAGCCGCATTCCTGGAACTACTAACCTGCATTACCAGTTTGTATTATTACGTTAATACATTTATTTTCCTATATTCATTCTTGGCGTTTGTTATTTATTGGTACCGGATTTCATCCCGGACTTCACAACATATATATATATATATATATATATATATATAGATAGATAGATAGATAGATAGATAGATAGATAGATAGATAAACCTAGTGAGCCAGACAAACCTACCCAGGTTTCACCTAAATGGATCGTTAGGGAAAGAATGGCTCTACAGTTGTATTGAGCTCTTTTGTTAGTTGTTTACTCGTATCGGGGTTTTTTCTTTGGGCTTCAAACCTGTATCAGTGTGATTTTTTTCAGCAGAAGTTCATGTTTGTAGCTCTTTCTTTTTTTAAAACCTTTTTTTCCCTCGAGATTGAGTAATAGAAGGGGAGGAGAAAAGTAAGGATATGGAAATTGTATCAGGAGAGGGTATATATGTTTTTTGAGTTCGTTTGAACCAGGATGAAAACTTATATTTCATGCATTTGTTAGATTAAGATTTGAACTCTTGTATCTTAGAAATGATTAAAGATATATTACTGGAATTCTCCATGGTTTTTATAACACTATTAGACTCTGATTTGAGCGATAAGAATGTAATAATTAATCTCCAAGTTTAACAGAAGAATCATGATGAAATCAATCATAAACGAAAATGACTTTTTCATCATTAATTAATCATAGCTAAGTATCGGAAGCACATGAAGGATTGAAATAAAGTTCATATATATATATATATATATATATATATATATATATATATATTATTCCAGGAGAATTTTCAAACATATTCAAGTTGATCTTCGCCCTATAACTCTCTAATCTTGTCCTAGAGCAAGAAGGTGCCTCACACGTTTCACCTCCGATTTCGTTTTCAAGTCTTTTTTCACTGCTCTTTAGACTGTCATTGCTGAAACTCCTCTCTCACATGTCAAACGTCTTAAGA
Source organism: Acanthosepion lycidas (assembly GCA_963932145.1). Taxonomy (NCBI): domain Eukaryota; kingdom Metazoa; phylum Mollusca; class Cephalopoda; order Sepiida; family Sepiidae; genus Acanthosepion; species Acanthosepion lycidas. The sequence goes on from OZ010605.1 coordinate 70,558,804, forward strand.
ATTAAGTTGGATCTTTTCTAACTGATCTCTTTATCTCTAAGTTGAAATGATGATCCCTCTTCCTGCCGTGACCTCCTAATCCAGTTTTCCTCGCTACTGTTCCCTCTTTTTTAAACATATTCACCGTTCTCTTGATGGTTGTTAAATGGACTTTGAAAGATGGAAGCCAGAGTATTAATGTTGGTACCATTACTGAAGGCTTAAATGATGTTTTTTCTCTCAACATTGGCACAAAATGATTTCAACCTGTTCTCTTTTTAACTGGATATCTCAAAGGGTTTTTCAGAGATTCTTACAAAAAATGATGTCAAGATGGCTAAACGCCTTATCTGAAAATCTGTAAAATCAAAGTTAAAAATTAGTTTTTTAGATATTAAACATTTTGTGGGATGGATAGTCATGGTGTTACAGGATTTGAACAATTTTGCATATATATACTTTTATATTTACACAGGCTCTATCTCTGATATTGAGCACTTTATCCCATAAATATAGCACATCTTAAGACTATATTTCTTCATATATATATATATATATATATATATATATATATATATATATATATATATAATTATAAAGTTGACATTGAAAACAGCACCCAGTAGTCCAACAGTCTGTTCCACGCATAAACGCAATCTTCAGGCCAAAGGTTCCATTTAAGCATGAAACACACTGTCGCCGCTGAGTGTGGACCTCAAGTGTCCACATTTATACTTACAGACGCGCTTTCCCAGATATAAGTTCTTTAAGCCATAAATATATATATAGTAGACCTTAAATCTATATTTTCATCGTATATATATATATATATATATATATATATATATATATATATATATATATATATATATATATATATATATATATATTGTTCGGAGTAAGTCATTAGATTAGTTTTGAAAAAGATACGCGACCTTAAGTTTTAAGTGATACTTCGAAATCAAACGTTAACCTATAGCACACACACACACACACACACACACACATATATATATATATATATATATATATATATATATATATATATGGGGGGTGCATGTGTGTTTCTGTGAGTGTTTCTTTCACAAACAGACATTGCGCAATAAGTATGGGTGACAATATATATATTTATATATATATATATATATATATATATATAATTACGATGCTCTGATTGGATTTAAATTTGTGGAAACTACTTTCCTTGACTTTATGCCCTGTGGTTGTTACATTATTTTTTATTCCTCACATAATGTTTCCTGCTTGTTTGTTTTTTTTTGTTTTTTTGTCTTCTGCTTGTTTTGTTGTGACTTCCGTTCGTTTTTATTTGTCTTGCTGAATTATTTTTCAAGTTGAAACATACTTTATAACCCGTAAATCTCAAATTTATTTTTTTTAACTACTTTCAAATCTTATTTATTCGTGAAAACAGCCTTGAGGGACTTTCCGGCATGCCTCTGGCTTATCGAAATCATTTAAACAATTTTTTTTTTTTTAAATTCGTTACACGCATGCGTATGATTACTTCTTTCTTGCAGACAGTGATCGCTTAAAAGAATTTAATTTATCTGCGAATGTTAATAGTATAAACTTTCACTTTAGATGGAAAAACGGGATAAAGTTTAATAATATTTCGAGAAAACTGCTTCAAGCATGCCAGTCGTTTGATAAACAAAACACATTTCAGTAATTTTATGTCATATTTTATAGTTTTTAAACCCACATAAGACGATGGATGTTATGTTGAGTAATATTTTTGGTTTCAAGAAGCAAAGAAACAGACGGGATATGAAGGCCATTAATGGCACAGGCAGTGGGGGGACAGTTTTCAAATATATTACAGCCTAAAATAAATATTGAAACAATTCTATTTATTTTAATTCATAGTTATCTTTTTAAAACTTTGCGTAAAAGATCGAAAATTCTTCGTAAATAAGGACATGTAAATAAGATCAAAAAATATATTCGATTTTCGACCAGCGAAATACTTCCCTTGAAATAGATATAAATATCATAGATAGATAGATAGATAGATATGAACACATCGAGAAAGAAAGAAAGAAAGAAAGAAAGAAAGAAAGAACTGGAACACAAGACAATATATTAGGTTAGTGCAAAAATAATGACGTAATAATGTCGTTTTTTGACGTATTTTTAACGTCAAAAAGCGACATTATTACGTCATTATTTTTGCACCAACCTAATATATCACCCCATGCAAAGTAATAAAGCCACTAAGACGCAAGGGGATTACTGAGTGTAAAAGAATAAGAAAAAGATAAGCTTTATTGGGCAGTAGAAGAGTTATCAAGAATCCCATAAATAACGATTGACATTGTATTTAAATTTTTGAAGATTATACTTGGCCGGAAAGCATGTAGCCGGAAGAGAGTACCACAAGTGAGAAGTACGATTAAAGAAATTCTCTGCATAAAACTAGTCCATTCAGTCGTGAATTGATGAGATCTTGTCGCCAATCTAGTACTATGCTTACATTCAGAAAGTCAACCTTAACCTTGAAAATAGTTATAAATATCATTCATAGATAGATAGATCAAACGTTTACACATGTTTGAGTAGACTTTTTTAGTTATCCCCCGCCCCAAGCAAGGCAATAAAGCCACTAAAATACTAATGGGTTCTGACAGTGAAAGGATAAGAAAAAAGCGAAAGATTATCAAGGAATGAGAACAATAAAAGAACAAGAATCAAGAAGACAGTAGATAACCATAGCCATTGCATTTAAATTTTTGAAGATCAAAGTTGGCTGGAAAGCATAAAGCCGGAAGAGAATTCCACCAAGGAGCAGCGCGAGAAAAGAAACTCTTAGTACAGTACTTAAGTTTTCATCTAGTCAAGTCAACTGTAAATTAATGAGATTTTGTTGCTAAATTAGTACTGCGCGTAAATTCATAAAGTTTTGGTACCATAGCGGGAAGTTCATCAGAACTATTACCATTAAAATATTTATAGAAAAGACACAAAAAAGCTTCATTATGGCGGTGGGAAGGTGCCTGAAGCCGAGATTCCAAGTTAAGGCCAATTATTTTTCAAATAGCGAAATTAACGCCTACCGGTATAGATCACCGAGTGTAATTTCTTGCCCTCAGCTACAATATGGAAATTAACAAACACTAAACTCTGATATTTACTTTCGAATAAAGCAGACGACATTAGAAAATGGCAGAAACAGGCACTGTTTTATTATTTTCTGTTTAACTTTAATTTTGCACAAAAACTGGAGTTTGATCGACATTGTCATGTCAAGATAAAAAGCATTTATTTTGCGAAACAGGCATTTATTTTGCGAAACAGGCATTTATTTCACAAAACAAATATTAATTTTTTGGACATTTGTCAGTGTTTTTTTCGTTTATTTTATTTTATTTTATTTTATTTTTTCATGTTGGCTTAAGGTTAGTTTAACAACAAATTAATCTTAATAACAAATTAATTCATCCGCTGAAAGGACTGCACAGTATTTAATTACTATTTGATAAATATTTTTGCTTCACATTTATACAAAGTAATCAGCGGTGGATATTAGGCAAAAACATATTACCGAATGCAAGATGTCTGCAAAATATTCACCAGAAAATCCCGGGACATTTCCATGGAAAAATCAAAAGATGTTGGGGCAGTCTCTAACGGAGTGACGACTAAGACAAATAGCAAACGCCGTAAGTGTCGTAATTCCTTTTGAATGTTGATAATTAAACATATATCTCTCCCTATATATATAAGAAGTGTTGTCGGGTAGAAGATAATTTATCAGCCTTAAAGCCACGTAATCTTTTTTTTAATTCTGTCAAGGTTGGACATTAAGGACTAGACAGCACCAACCCTGATATGGTAGCAGGACACCATTTTGAAATTATTACAAATCTTAGAGTTAACCATAAAAATAATTCGCCATTGACTCCGTGTAAATGTGAGGCCAGTATATAGTGCTTAAAAGCAGTGCAGTGCTTTCAACTGATAGATTAATTTGTTGTTTAATCAAACTTAACCAAAGGGTCTATTAACATTTATAAATTCTTCGCCGGGAAAATATATCGAAATATACGTCATATTTGGTATACAACTTGGACAGTGTATAATAACTCTTCTGGTTCATTCAGTCAGAACAGAACACAAAGGAACAATACTTCTCCGGAAAATCTATTTTTAACACGCCACTTATACTCGTGTATAAGCCGATTTGAATATAATCCGACCATGCCTTGTATTCCTTCTAATAAATGGGCAAAAATGCTATCTCATATAAAAGAAGAAGAATACCTGTATGCGTATTCATCCTGTAGATTCCTCTGAATAGTATAGAGCCTAAGATTCACCATGCTAGGCCCACGGCCTCAACAATCTAGGTCTTGCTGCTGTAGTTTCTATCGAAGAAGGCGGTGAATATCATGGACAGAACATGGCAACAACGACCATAGTTTTAGTGAAAAAGGAAACAAGCACTTATAGTTATAATCAGAAGGGGGCGATTGACATTTCTAGAGCATATAATAAGAAAAGAGGGCTTGGAAAATTTAACACTCACACATTGAAGGCAAAATGGACAGAGGAAAGCAGCGAATAGCCTTCCTAGCGAGCCCACGTAAATCGTTGGCAGAACAGCGAATAGAAGCGATAACAAAAAGACAAACATTAAGAGCTATAGAGGAAATTGTGGAGGACCATGATCACCTGTCTTGAAAAGACACGGCATATAGAAGAAGAAGAAGAAGAAGAAGAAGAAGAAGAAGAAGAAGAAGAAGAAGATTTGTTTTAACGGCTTTTTTGTGAGTTATTCAAAGCGGAAACCTATTTAGGATTGTAAGAGGCAGAACAGAGTGATGGAGGTAGAGTTAAAAGAGAAAAATTTTTATGAACTTCATAGGATAGGAAGTTGGGGAAAACCACGATCGCGCATACCCCGAAGGGACATGGCACATTGGAGAAGAAGAAGAAGAAGAAGAAGAAAAAATCTATAATGGAATCTCGCGCGTCACAAGACGTTCATTACTAGTGATACGTTTTCTCTGTGAAGGAAAGCTGGTTATCACGAAGCTGGATGTCACGACAACGTCACAACGAATATCACGAGCAACAATGTTCATTTTACTTCCTCACCTATGAAGGCCTTCTTAAGAAACTAAAAGAACCGTAGGTTTCCTCTTCAGTTGGCGAAGAACCAAAACAACTAAAACGGTTTTTAAGAACGGAGTTCGAATCTTTAAAAGAAAAAAAAAATTAATCTTTAAAAAAAAAAATATCGATTTAGGAGTAACCAGTTGTAGCAGCAAAACTGTCCAAATCGTGTAACCTTCTAATTTTCTGTTCTGGAGTAACAAAGTGATCCACAGGTTTCTTTTGTAATTGATCTCTTTAGCTCTAAGTTGAAATGATAACCTCTCTTCCTGTTGTGACCTCCTGATCCAGTTTTCCTCTCGACTGTGTTTTCTCTTTTTTAAGCTTATTCACTGTTCGCTTGATGTTTCTTGAATGGACTTTGAAGATGGAAGCCAGAATATGAATGTTGGCACCATTACTGAAGACCTGAATGATCTTTTTCCTCTCACCATTGCTCAGTTGGGAAGACTTTGGGGTTGACACAAAACCTGTTCTCATTTTTTGCTGAATAACTTAAAGGGTTTTTCAGTGATTATTACGAAAAATGGTATCAATATCGCTAAACATCTTATCCGAAAACCTGAAAAAAGAAAAAACTCAATTAGTTCAGTGGTTTTAGACTGTTACGGGATGCTGTTACACGATTTGGACAATTTTGCTGTTACACCCGATATATACATATATATACATATATATATATATATATATATATATATATATATGAGAAAAAGGAAAACATTATTAAGGAGAGAGAACAATAATAGAACAGGAATTAAGAAGACGAAAGATAACGAGATTGCTTTTAAATTCTTGAAGATCAAAGTTGACTGGAAAGCAAGAAGACTGGAGTAATTCCCACAGGTCTTTTGGTTCAATGTGTCGTTCCAGACAATTTTAATAGTCAGAATCCATCTTGCACATTTATAAAACTACTATTCATCCGTGCGTTGAATGCTGTTGCCATATCTTGTCTGGTACTCCGACTATATATCTCGAGTTTCTAGTCAAAATCCAAAGGAGGTTCTTTAATGTTATCGGTCCTGACCTGGCATCTCGACTTCAGTCACTTTCCCACCGCCTTAAGATGGCTTCCCTCTGTCCTTTGTATAAAAGTTTTCATGGCAATTGTTCTAATGAGCTCTCCTCCTTGGTAGCTCAAACACATGAATTTAAGCGTGCTACTAGATTGGCAATTAGGTCCCATACTGTTGAACTAGCTAGATGTAACCGTAAGTTCTGCTCTGATTCTAATAATTTCATTTTTTTGTTTTTTGTCTTTTTTGTTTTTTGTACTTCAAGCTCGTGGAACTCTTTTCCAGTTTCTTGCTTCTACAAAAAATTTAAATAGGTTAATCGCCACATTTCTGTCTTCCTGAAATCTGTTTTTTTATTGTCCTTTTCTCCTCACTAAATTCTTCTCGTTCACTTCCACCCCATTAACATCCTTCCGTCTTAGTAACATTATCCCCTTGTTAGGATGAAATGATTAAACAGATAGATAGATACTGGGTTTAATTAGCACAATTAGATCTACTGTGTTTTAAAAAAGTGCTTAAGTTTTTTAATAATTAAAAGAACTTATGTGAATAAAATTTATGCTACTGAGTTTTTTTCCATCACTCCCTAACTATGAAGCTTGCTCCAAAGTGTAATGTCCATTCTCCTTATGCTAGATAAGAGTGTGCCTCATCCCGGGGTTTCCAACCTTGCGGCAGCATCTTCACCAAGAACCGTTGGGGTCGGGGAAATTCGCCATCAGCGTGACGGTGGTCGCGGGGATGACGATCTAAGTTCAAACTCAATTGTCGGCAGCTGCACTTTATTCGTATATAACAGTAACTAACGAAACTGCCATGATTCTTTATGAATAGTTTATCTTTTGGAAGGTAATATTTGTTGTTTGAAT
>OZ010605.1:70573306-70600806 GCA_963932145.1 Acanthosepion lycidas
GTAGTTAACAGTTAGAAGTGAGTCAAGTGAATTCCATAATGAATATCCAAGTGCAGGATATCTACCAACCGCCCCACGCGGTCAGATGTGGCGCAAGGCCAAATTGAATGTGGGCTATCCGAGCCCTTAGGCTCAGCCAAAAATTCACTGTAGATCCTGTATAAAACGAGGTCGGGTAGCTGTTTCCCGAGACGAAACTCTGCCCTTCGATATACCCTCGTCAGGAAATCCTCTCTACCCGGAGCATGAGAGTTTGACCAGCACAGCTGGAGACGAATCTCCAACTGCATGATATCTACCAACCGCTCCACGTGGTCAGATGTGGCACAAGGTCAAATTTAATGTGGGGTGTCTGAGTTCGTAGGCTCGGCTAAAAATTCCTCGTAGTCGGGGTCGGGTAGCTGTTTCCCGAGACGAGACATAGACTCGTCTGGGGATCTGTCCGGAGGCAGAGAGTTTGACCAGCACAGCTAGAGACGAATCTCCGACAGAAGGATATTTACCAACCGCTCCACGCGGTATGATGTGGCACAATGCCGAATTTAACGTGGGGTATCCGAGCCTGTAGGCTCGGGCAAAAATTCCCCGTAGACTGCGTAAAGAACGGGATCGGGTAACTGTCTACCACCCTGGACGAGACTCTGCCCTTCGGCATAGCCTCGTCTGGGTTCCTCTCTGCCCGAAGGCAGAGAGTTCGACTAGCTTAGCTGGAGACGAATCTCCGACTAAAGACAAACATATAGTATTTACTACTGTATTTATGTGAATCGGGACACACCCATTATTGTTCTGTTAAAGTTGTTAAAGTCAAATATTTAACGATGCAATATTGGAATTTCCACGGATATTTTATAATCGTAGAACTCACAAATAGCTTATTCAATCACTAACGTAAGTATTAGGTTGTCCCAAAAGTTCGTAAACACTTGCAAAAAATTGAAATTTTCTTCGCCAAGTAATAACAAAAACAACAAAAATTATTCCTCAAAATAAAGACCATCATTTTCCAAGACTTTCTGCCATCGATTTGCAAGCTTTCGGATATATTGAAAGTACCATTCAACTGGCTTCGAATCAAAGAATTCTTGACACGCTTCCTCGACTTCATCAAACGAGTCGAATCGGCGGCCCTTCAGAAAGTGTTGCATTGAGCGGAAAAGGCCGTAATCTGATGGAGTGCAATCAGGACTGTAGGCTGGATGTGGCAGAACCTCAACGCCGTCCAGCTCTTCAAACTTGTCTTTGGTCTTCCTGGTGGTGTGTGGCTTAGCATTGTCCTGCTGCATCAAAGCGCGCTTTCGGTTGATCAGAGTCGGGTACTTTTGCTTCAACTTTTCATAGACCTGCTCCAGTTGCTGACAGTAAAGTTCGGCACTGATGGCACGACCATTCGGAACCAACTCAAAATGCACGATTCCTTCAAAGTTCCGCCAAACGCACAACATGACTTTCTTGCCGTATCGATCTTGTTTTGGAACCGACGGTGTCTCTTGCCCTTTCTGAACACATCGCTTGTCTGGATTGTGCTGGATTGTGTTGCATAAACATTCAATTTTTCGCAAGTGTTTACGAACTTTTGGGACAACCTAATATTATGCTATTTTTCTAATTTTTCTTTCCATATGTCTAAGTTATCATCTAAATGCAACCGTTTACTCAAAGAAATGATTAAATACAGCTTCGAGCGAATAAATCCTTGAGATCTTAAAAAAGACAATATTTCATCAGATCTTATAGAATGGCGATAAGAACTTTACCAAATAACGAAAACCACATCAGTTGAAAACTTCCCACAGCAACAACAACTAAAATGCATAGGCAGCACATATAACGTAAATAAGATAATCAAGATGTCGTCTTGATGTCGTCTGCCTTAAACAAATGTTAGGAAAGTAAATCCCATTAATACCTGAATGAGGGATAACAGTTATTTTTACTGAAAAACCTTTTTAAGAGAAATATTTTATAAATTTACTGTATGGAAATGGCTATACTCATCATTAACTTTTCTATAAAGAAGATATGTTTATTTCACTGGCACCATTCCTTTTCCGTACTGGACATTTTTTTCATTCTTCATTTCTTTTTTCGGCAAAGTTTAACAAATATAACTGTAAAAAAAGTGTTTACCAAAAAGGACGGTTCACTTCATAACTCCATAATTACTATATCCTCTCTCGGCAATTTTTATTGTCTTAAAATCTATTTTTAGGTTTGGTTTGATTTGGTTGGGTTATTTAATGCCGACAAGATTTTTTTTCAAAAAATGTATTGCTGGTAATATATATTTTTTTTAATGTATTGCTGGTCATAATTTTTTCCTTCAAATATTCATTGCTCGTAATAATTTTTTACAAAATGTATTTCTGGTACTAAAACCTATTTTTGCACTTTCATAGTGTTTTGACCGCATTTTGGGAGTTAACTATTTGACTAGAGCTGGGACCCTAACATCCGGGTCAGAGTAGACATGGGAAAACCAGCAATTCCACGCTCGTCAATATCTCCTGACCAGAGGCTTTGCTGTTGAATGTAGTTTATCGTCCTACACTGGACGCGGATGTAGTTTATCGTCATACCTAGGACGGTTCCTTATAAGGAATCATCTAATATTACCATTATGATATATATATATATATATATATATATATATATATATATATATATATATATATATATATATATTACCGAATAAAAGTAATTTATTAAGGTTTAAAACCATAATTAGCGGTTTGGTTTAGTTTGGTTTGTTTTACGCTATATCACCCGCAATGGGTTATTTAATTCCGATAAAATTTTTATTGCTGGCAATATTTTTTTTCAAAAATGAATTGCTGGTAATATTTCCCGAAACATATTGCTGGTATTAATTATTTATTTTTTTTTTTTTTTTTGCAAAAATGTATTTCTGGTATTAAAACCTATTTTTACACTTTCATAGTGTTTTGACCCTTTGGGTGGGGTAACTATTTTCCCATAGCTGGGACCCTAAGAGGTGCTACCTCCCTGGGTCAGGGTGGACCTGGGAACATCAGCAATTAAGAGGGAGTTCCACGCTCCTGAAAACCTCCTGATCAAAGGCCTTGCTGTCGGATGTAGTTTATCGTTATACCCAGGACGGTCTATTTTAGAATTTTAATAAAACCCAAAACAATGAAACTGAATTTATAACTTTTCTTGTTTCTCGAGAATTGGCGGTAAAAATATCAAACAATATTTATTTATTTGATTGTTTATTTACGAGAATAATTTTATATTGACAAGATTATAAAAACATATTTCAACAAACAGCAATATTTATCATTTATTACATTAATTATCATATTATATTATTATCTATTATATCAATTATCATATATTATTTTTATAATATTAATTATATTATATTATTATTTATTATATTAATTATCATATTATATTATTATTTATTATATTATCATATATTATTTATTATATTAATTATCATATATTATTATTTATGATATCAATTATCATATATTATTATTTATTACATTATCATATTATATTATTTATTATATCAATTATCATATTATATTATTATTTATTATATTATTATTTATTATATTAATTATCATATTACATTATTATTTATTATATCAATTATCATATATTATTATTTATTATATCAATTATCATGATATCATTATTTATTATATTAATTATGATACTATATTATTTATTATATCAATTATCATATTATATAAATTATTTATTATATCAATTATCATATTATATTATTATTTATTATATCAATTATCATATTATATTATTAATTATTATATCAATTATCATATTATATTATTAATTATTATATTATAAATAAAAAATGAAAACAGTTGTTTATTCATAAATTCATAATTTAACGATTTACACTTTACGTTCGGAGTACTTGTCTTCATCCTTGTCGTGTTCACGACGTTTCAGCCGTTGTACGCTCCGGTTTTCTTCAGGTGATATACGTTAGAATTTGAAACTTTTATTTCGTACAATTGGGTAGATTAATCAGTTAATTCTATTTAGTAACTCAACTCTCCAAGTTTTGTACCTTCTGCTGTGGCCAGATATTGAACTCACAACTCTTTGCATCAAGTCACTTTTTGGATTACTCAGCTAACGCTTTTATTCACTCGGGCATGTTTCCTTGGGAACAGCAGAGGAGAAAAGAACTTTGAGAACCTGAGTGTTGGAGGCGTATCGACGCTTCAAAATTCTTGAGCCCTCTGTTGAAATCCCGCCGTTTTGGACTCACATAGAAAACTCAGACAATCAATCACTGTCAGAATACCATGCCCACGGGGCATTCTGACCAATCGCTGATCATCCTAGCCCTGTCCTTGGCATTCTGTAACACATGACGTTCACCTTACATTTGGAACATAATTTCGCAAATGTTTACCCGACACAAAAAAATTATCAGATTTACTCCTTGCAATAATCTTCTGCTGCTGTTCCTTCGAACTCATTCAAAAATCACCCTCACTGCAAACAGCCATGTTTTTCTCACATGACAAATAACATTCAACAGAAATAAATTTGCATTGATTATTATTATTAGCGGATTATATCCGTTTGTGGATGTTTGTGTAATGCAACGGTTAGCGTATCGCAAAGAGAAATTGACCGGACGATTTCGAATTTCAGCCGGATTCGTTGCGCTCATTTACTCACAAATAACCTTGGTGATGTTATGAATATATCTCTTCTACTCCTATCTAAGGGTTAAATAGTGGGACAGACTGGGATCACTTTCCTTGAGATGGCAACCAGTCTGAGAAAAGGAAAACTTTAAATGAGATCGCTCGCGTAAAGCTATCTTACCCTGGATAGAGCACTGTAGTGACGGCTGCAGTATATATGGGGCCCCTACGACCTTAATATATATATATATATATATATATATATATATATATATATATATGTATGTATGTATGTATGTGTGTGTGTTTGTGTTTTCGTCACACGAAAATTTTAAATATATATATATATATATATATATATATATATATATATATATATATAGAGAGAGAGAGAGGGAGAGAGAGAGGGGAGAGGAGGAGAGAAAGAATATAAGTCAATTATCTGATTGATGCTAGTAGACGGTCCTCCGGGAATCACTCCGTCCACATGTCAGAGATGTATCAGCAATATATATATATATATATATATATATATATATATATATACATATATATATATAGATAGATAGATAGATAGTTTTTCTTATATTTATTCCCTTAAAGCGTATTCCGTTATTCCTGTTGAAAAATTATATATCTATACATGTGTGTGTGTGTTTTATATCGATACGATTAGAAGTTGTGCACTCTTTAGAATAGTAATTCAGGCCCTGCTCTGTCAACTCTTCATCCATAACGGAATAGGTAAAGACATATTTCGACAATAGGAACTGTTTACCCGATGGAAAGTGGTGTGCAGTGTCGATTCCTGTCGGAGGCACGACCCTTCTTTAGTAGGACTTTTCAATCTAAGCCGGTTGTTGTAATTTTACTGTTTAAAAAAAATAACCAAAAATAGGGATATAAACACTATTTAGTGAACCCACTACAAATAACGGAGATAAAAATAAATGTCAGAAATTTCAGGACATGGGCGATCATGGTTCTCCATACCTTCCTCTCCTTTGTAGCTCTTGGCAATGTTTGTCTTGTTACCATCTCTCCTAATCCCTGTTCTGTAAACCATTTACACAATCTCGTTACGTATGTTATTCGTGCTTTCTTCTGTCTCTTTTGCCTTCAACATGTCCTGTGAGTGATAAATTTTCCAAGTCCTCTTTCCTCATTATATCCTAAAGATTTTTCGTCACAGTTGAAACTGCTAAGTAAACTTGACATATTTCAGAAGGATATTAGAATAATCCCGAAATTTAAGAACTCCTACAGAATTTAGTGAAGGGAAGCGAAAAGAATGGACTAAAACCTCAATTGCAAGAAGGCAGAACGCTTGGCTGTCACCAATATGCAAATTAAAAATTGGAGATGTCAAAATCAACCAAGTAAAACCATTTAACTATCTGGCAGGTGTTTTAACATACTATGAAAAAGGCGACACTGAAATCCGAAGGCGCATTGGGATAGCAAAAGATGCCTTTTAGAAGCTAAGCAAGGTATTAAGAAACAGGAAGGTTTCGTTAGAAACAAAGAAAAGAGTGCTGAACTTCTATGTAATATCGGTCCTCATATATGGCAGTGAATGCTGGAGAATCTACTCACAGATGAAGAAGAAACTTGAAGCAACAGAAATGTGTTCTACAGAAAGATGCTGTGAATGTCATGAAAAAAAAACGTTAGCAACGACGAAGTTTTAGCGAAAATGGAAACAAAAAAGGACATTTATAGTTAACATCAGAAGGAAGAAATGAATGATGCCACTATACAGGGATCGTGTCCCTAAAGTCTGGACATATAAGCAAAAATGCATATTTTCAAGAAATGGAATTTTCAGCAACATCTTATTGAATTCGAATATTAACAAATAACATTTTCAAAATGATTTCGAAATCGAGACACAGAAGAAGCTTATTTTGTGGGTAGGGGAACAGTTAAATTTGTTCGTATATAAATTAATAATATTAAAGCCATAAAATATTTTTAGACTGTAAGAATTTTTGTGGAGAGATAATAATGGTTTAGTGAAACAAGATTTACTAATTAACCCGTATCTGGGGAGAAGAGGTGGATTCTTAACTTTCCGAAAACTATTTGCGCGTCAGTGAATACAATAAACCCAATGGGGATTAGAACTCGGCTCTCTGATTAATTCCGAGACATTAATCAATACACCACCCGCACACTTAAGTTTACAGCACCTGGCATTTTTACTATAGAAATATATAATAATAAAAAAACTTCTTGAAACTGGGGAGCGAAGCATATTGTCATATTTTAAGCCAACTGTGGGGTGTCCCTAAAACCTAGACATATAAGCAAAATTCCATATTTTCAAGAAATGGAATTTTCAATAAAAATCTTGTTGAACTGGAATATTAAAAAATAACATTTTCAATATGATTTCCATCATTTATGATGCAAAGGTTGATGTGCTTTGCAAGATTCACATGAACCTCGATGCAATAGCTTCACATTGCTGTCAATTTTAACACATTTATTCTTTATGCATTCAATCAAGTGTGTTGCATCTGTGATTTTCATTGAGTTAATTTTGCATATCCCAGAAAAAGAAGTCAATTCTTTTTTTTATTTGTGGAGCAAAAAAATAAAAATAGTTAATGAGATTTCCTAGGTGTCCAGACTTTAGGGATACTCTGTATATAATCAAAGATGTCTAGCAATAATCTTTAATAATTTACGTATGTTCAAGTGTACTCAGTTAAGAGGCCAGGCAATTTGACCTCTTAAAAATTTTTTAGACAGGAAGAGAAAAGAAGAGAAAAAATCCGCTAAAAATAACGTTTAAATTGATATATATATATATATATATATATATATATATATATATATATATATATATATGTGTGTGTGTGTGTGTGTAATGGTTAGCAAGCTTGGCTCACTAGAACAATTACGACTAAGTAGTGAGCACGTGTATATATATATATATATATATATATATATATATATATATATATATATTAAATCCATACATTGAGTTAAAATGAAACAAAATCAATTTTGATAATGGCTAAAAGTATAGTCGTAAAGGCTTGAACATACAGTATATTTAGACAATTTATATATATATATATATATATATATATATATATATATATATATATATATATATATATATATATATATATATATATTGTTTCATTTTAACTGAATGTATGGATTTTATATGTATGGATCTACAGTTACAGGAATGTTTTATTTTATAAAGACGGGCAGCATATTGTTGTCTTGTTCACAGTGGATGTTACTGGGTGTTGGATTTTTCTTTTTCTTTTTGTTATTATGAATGCTTCCATTATTTTTAGCTATTGTTTTACAAGTGGATGAGGCCATTATACTTGCATTGTTAATTAGTATGTACAGCAGAGATCACATTAATATGAGATATGATTCAGACATTAACAACACGGCTATTGTCTTACTATCAGAAAACCCCAAATCGTATGCTGCACAGAAAATTTCCATTTATCTTGACAAAACCGGAAGTTCATCTAACAGCAGGACAGTAACGAAGTTAGACTCTTTTTTCCACGATTTTTTTAAATAGCTTTAAACATGTTTTTTTGATTATAGATTTGGAATAGATTTTTCTTTCATTTTAAGGGTGGGACTAACTGCCCATGAAAGATCAGTTGAGGCTTATCTCTTTCTGTATTTAAAGTAAACAACAGGTTTGTTAGACAAATTAGACTATCATTATGCATAGAGGTACGTGGCGATGGAAAGAGCGCAGCGAGATATAGATCCATGCCTTTTTTCAGCGACATTAATGCTAAGTGACCATGAGCTCAGCCTAAATTAGTTGATTTTTGCTTATCAGATTCGTTCAGGTTTTCCCCGCTCATTTCGAACATTAACTTTACGGCATTTCGTTTTTATTAAAGAACTAGATTTGTACTTTTTTTTTTCTGTGATACGTGAAATAGCGTAAAGCAAAGAAGCTAATATTATTAATTTATATACGTATAAATTTAACTGTTCCCCTACCCATAAAATAATCCTTTTCTGCCTCGATGGTGAAAGTTCAGTTGCGTCATCTGCTGAGGGTGATGTAGTTGGCTTGAAATACGGCAATATGCTTGACTACTCATCTTCAAGATGTTTGGACTGTAGACATGAACTACACAGTGTTCCTAAAGTCTGGACACAGGAATTCTTATTAACTATATTATATTTTTATTTCCATAAATTAAGCATAAAGATTGTTTTGTCGAAAAAAGAAAGAATTCTTTTTCTGGGGTGTACTAAAGGAGAAGCTGTACTCAATGAAGAACACAAAGACAACTCCCTTAACTGAATGCATAAAGAGGGAATATGCTAAAATTGACAGCAATGTGAAGCTATTGCATCGAAGTTCATGTGAATCTTGCAAAGCACATCAACCTTTGCATCATAATTGATGGAAATCATATTGAAAATGTTATTTTTTAATATTCCAGTTCAACAAGATTTTTATTGAAAATTCCATTTCTTGAAAATATGTATGTTTGCCTAGATTGTCCTGACTTTAAAGACACACCCTGTATAATTAGGATTTCATATAAGTAGAAAATAGATATAATATCTATAAAGACATCTTATAAAAGGTATGATCATTATATATATATATATACATATATATATATATATATACATATATATATATATATATATATATATATATATATATATGCCCACATACACACGTGCTCACTACTCAGTCGTAATTGTTCTAGCGAGCCAAGCTTGCTAACCATTACACACACACACACACACACACACACATATATATATATATATATATATATATATATATATATATATATATATATATATCAATTTAAACGTTATTTTTAGCGGATTTTTTCCTTCTTTTCTCTTCCTGTCTAAAAATTATTTAAGAGGTCAAATTGCCTGGCCTCTTAACTGAGTACACTTGAACATACGTAAATTATTAAAGATGGTTTAAAAACAACCTTATCCCGACTTTCCATTTCCAAGATGGACCAATCTATAGTCCTCCTCCCACCATCTCTGTCACCTTATATCAATCTAAATCTATCCCTCAAAAACTTGTATTAAAAATAAAAGAGATCAAATTCCTTTATAACTAATGACATGTGACCTGATGAACCAGGAAAAATGTATCTTCTGGGGAAATAAATTATAGTCATGGAAGCTTAAGGTTGTCTTTTTCTTAATTATTTAATTAATATTTGCTCTGGTGTTACATTGAGCAGTCTGGATTACATCCTCTTTGAAATTATCCACACTGATTTACTAAATTCTTCATTACTTTAGTATATATATATATATATATATATATATCAATTTAAAAGTTATTTTTAGCGGATGTTCATATTTGAGTAGCCGCTCTATTTATTTTAAACAACATCTTTATTTTCGTCTATATGCTTCAATATTCGAGAATGCTTATTAAAGAATAATATTGTGCCCTCCGGCAGGATATGAACTTGCGTCCCTCTTTGCAGAAGAAACTCTTATTAGATTCGATGTGCTTTTAACCACGAAGGGCGTCGCAAATAAATATACTGTTTAAATATAACGGAGCCTCTACCCAAATATTTGAAGCGATAGAAATCTGTTGGATTAATTAAAGCAGCTTGTGACCTTTATTTTAATCCACTACTTCTTTAGAAACTGCATTGTTTACATTTCGGATACAAAACTGAGCAGAACTTTCGAGAATCTGGGACGAAAAGAATTGTACTTAAAGGCAATATTATTTGATCAGCGACGCCGTTCGTGCTATAGTTGGTTAAAAGCACGTCGTATCTTATTTAACAAGTTTTTTCGATTACTCAGGCCGGTAGACGAAAACAAATATACTCATTAAAAAATGATCCTCTGTTCAACTACGGATATCCACTAAAAATAACGTTTAAAGTGATAAAAATCTGCACGATTGATAAAAAAAATTAATTATATATATATATATATATATATATATATATATATATATATATATAACTATCGAACAATAAAAAATATTAAAAAATTAAAATCTTCAGACACACTGGGTTTAGATTAATATTATTTCGTTTTTATTATTATTATTTCATTTAGATTTCTCGACTAGTTTCGGCCAAAATGGCCATCATCAGGAGAAGAAATATTTCTGCTTGCTGGTAGCAGTGAAGAACAGAAATGAATGTCTTGATGGAGAAAATGAACTTTTGTCTGTAGTTTTTATTTGTTTTGTTTTTTTTATTTTTTTATCTTTTTAACATGAATTTTTTTGACATTCCTTGTGTTGGCCAAATATATATATATATATATATATATATATATATATATATATAAAGAAATATAGTCTTAAGGTGTGCTATATTTATGGAATAAAGTGCTCAATATCAGAGATAGAGCGTGTGTAAATATATATATATATATATATATATATATATATATACAGGTGCGATGACGACGAATAGAATACACTTCCAACGTTCGTATCATTTAATTGAAAAGAGGGCTCAATACATAGTAGAACAATATTACTTATTTTAGGATATTACGACACAATATTACTTATTTTAGGATATTACGACAAAAACATGTAAGGATCGCTGCTCAATTGCAGTTGTGTTTCAACACATAATGATGCATCTCCTCAGGCGATTGCAAATTACCAGGTCTAACCTGGCCGCTCGTCTTGAAATGGACCTCCGATCGGTTTTTAATTGGGGCAAGAATTGGCTGGTCAACTTTAACGCCTCAAAAACTAAACTACTCTCTATTAATCACCATAGACATCCTTCCCTGCCCGCCATTAGAATGTCTGATAGTCAACTTCTTGAGAGCAAATCCCTGCGTCTGCTCGGTCTCACGTTGACTGCTGACCTGAGATGGAACATATACATTGAGTCAATTGCTTCTTCCACCGTAAGGAAAGTTGGCTCTCCACGCCGCACCAGGAAATTTTTCTCCCTGGAATCGATACTTCAAATATACAAATCAACCATTCGCCCTTGCATGGAGTATTGCTGCCATATATGGTCTGGGGCACCTTCTGTTTACCTCGGAGTTCTTGACAAGATACAGAGACGGATATGTAATACAAATATTTTCATGGTAATTGCTCCGATGAGCTGCTTTCACTGGTTCCCAGACTCCATGAATTCAAGCGCTGGCATCTCGCTCCCACTCTTACACTGTAGAAACTTTTAAATGTAGCCGTCTCTTCTACTCCAATAGCTTCTTACCTCGCATCTCTCGCCTGTGGAACACCCTTCCCAATTACTGTTTCCCTGAGAGCTATAATCTCCAACTATTCAAATGTAATGTCAATCGACATCTCCAGTTACATTGATCTACCCACTATCCCTCTCCTCATCCTTTCTTCTATCACTCCTATCTGCTCTCGTTCCAAGTCTTCTGCAACTCCCTGTATCCTAGTGGCTTCACGCCTTGCTCGGGACGTAATGCTTAAAAAAAAAAAATCTACAATCACCTGAGGAGACGCATCGTCATATGTTGAAACGATTCTTACATATGTTGTGATATATATATATATATACTGACGGCACTGATATTTCTTTATATATATATATATATATATATATATATATATATATATATATATATATATATATATATATATTAGGCACGTGCCGTCAGTAATTGCTCAACGTAGGCATCTTGTAACATTTATGTAGTAAATCTGTCAAAAACATTTTACATTTTATGTATAAAAATCAGAGTAAACGTCATAATTTTGTTGGTTTAGGTGCATAGTCTGCCACAGGAAGATGGTGCTGCTGATCTGTTTTATTCTGGGTAGGTACTGCCTTCCTTGCCTACCAAGACGGCCCGTCCCTGATATATATATATCTGATGATTGCACCTAGCATGAAACAGCCTGTCGCCTCTGAGTGTTGACATCAATGTTCACTTTTATAGTTATATTTACATACACTCTATCTCTGATATTGAGCACTTCATCCCATAAATATAGCACACCTTAAAGCTATATTTCCTCATATATATATATATATATATATATATATATATATATATATATATATATATATAAATTAAAATTTCCAGACACACTGAGTTGTATATTAATTTTTTTGGCTTGATTGTTTCAATTTCTTAATTAGGTTCCTGGATTACTTTCAGTCAGAATGGCCATCACCAGAAGAAAAAATCCCTGCTTGTTAATAGCAGTGAACTACAGGTGTGATTGACAGTTTCTGAAGAATATATATATATATATATATATATATATATATATATATATATATATATATATATAAAGAAATATACATATTTCACATCAATTGCCCAACTCCGAGTTTCATGCCGAAGCAATTTTGAAGTGCTGGAATTATATTATTCATTTTTATTTATGCTTTAGGTTGACACATGTTTTTTTATTTGTTGTCGTTTTTTTTTTAATTTTCTGCTTCACGCAAGATATGTTATTGTCGGGGTGGAATATTATTGGAATTAAAATATTTAAATGAATTGTAGTTTAATTCTGAATTTGAATTCAAGCTCAGATTAAGAATGAAAACAAAATTGGAAATAAGAAATCTGTATAAATATATATATGTATATTATATATATATATATATATATATATATATATATATATATATATATATATATATATATGTCTGTATATGTGTATGTATGTGTGTATATATATATATGTGTGTGTGTGTGTGTGTTAATTTATTAATTTATTCGTCGAACAACAGACTTTGCTTAAATTAAGTCGCTAGAACTTTGGTCGATTTATAAACTGGTTCGTTTTTTATGGCGCCATACAGGAATTAGATTGTTTTTTGTTTTTTTTCGTGTTGTTGATTTTGTCGCATTTTTTACTTCAGCAATATTTTTTTATTTCTTTTGAATTGGTAAAAAAATTCTCATTGTATAGAAAAATAAAGAGAAAAGAAAGTGAAAACATATTTATATATCCGTTTTCTTACGCCTTTCTTTATTTCTGTTTATATGCGTCTATATCTATATCTATGTCTATACCTATATATATATATATATATATATATATATATATATATATATATATATATATATATATGTTCGTATCTCTGTGTCTATTTCTGCATCTATGTCTATAACTCTATGTCTATACATACACATATATATATGTGCGTGTGTATGTATATATCTATATATATGCATATATATATATATATATATATATATATATATATATATATATATATATATATATATGTATGTATGTTCGTATCTCTGTGTCTATTTCTGCATCTATGTCTATACCTCTATGTCTATACATACACATATATGTGTGTGTGTGTGAGTGTGTGTATGTATATATATATATATATATATATATATATATATATATATATATATATATATATATGCATATATATATATATATATATATATGTTCGTATCTTTATGTCTATATCTACATCTATGTCTATACTTCTATGTCTATATATATATATATATATATATATATGTCCGTATCTCTGTCTATATCTATATCTATGTCAATGCCCCTTATGTCTATATCTATATCTATGTTCGTATCTCTATGTCTGCATCTATATCTATATCCATATCACTAAACATCTATCTTTCTCTTTCTTGCTTCAATTGAAAAATCTCTAGATGTGATAATCTATCAACTAATACGATTTTTTTATTTGTTAACCATTCTATTCAGAGTGGCCCAAACGCTGGTGTACATTTTTCTTAATGTCTTCTATCGAAGAAAACGTATTTAAAACAATAAACCTGTCGCCTATTCATGAATTTAAAAAAAAAAACTATTGTTTTACGCAAT
Source organism: Acanthosepion lycidas (assembly GCA_963932145.1). NCBI lineage: Eukaryota > Metazoa > Mollusca > Cephalopoda > Sepiida > Sepiidae > Acanthosepion > Acanthosepion lycidas. The sequence continues at coordinate 70,587,770 of OZ010605.1, forward strand.
AAATATTTATTTATGGGCTTAATCCATTTCTAAGAAAAGATAATGGTTTCCCGTCGTCCTGTTCACGGTTTTGATGTCTGAATAGTCTTTCTCCCCAACTGGCAACCCCTCCACACAGATACGGGCTAAAAAGTCCAGCTTACCCTACTATTTAGTCTATATCTAACGAAAGTAGCGATGAATTCATATCATTGTCATGGTCATTTGTACAAAACGGAAAGCGATATATTAAGCGTGGATTTGAACCCGGTTTGGCGAGTAAATGTTCGGCACTAATATCTGTTACGCCTTCTGCACCGCCATTAAATCTAAAATACTTTTTATTTGAATTATTTCATCCCAAGGTAATAAAGCCCCTAAGATGCAATTGGTTACTCAGAGCAAAGAAAACTGAGAAAAGAGCAATGAAAAGAGGACAATGAAAAGAACAAGAAACAAGGAACAGAAGATGATAGACGTTTTTTAAAATTTTGAAGTTCAGAGTTGACAGAAAAGCGTGAAACCGGAAGAGAGTTCCACGCGCGTGAGGTGCGAGATAAGAAACAATTAGAATAGCATCACCTAACAATTTCAACATTGATTGATTGATTCGTTTTCTACGGCTTATGAACCATTTGGGGGTTATTTAAAGCCAGCAAGTATGTTTTTTTTAGATAATAATGATTTAGTTATACAAATCTTACTAATTAACCCATAGCTGGAGGAGAAGAGGTGGATTCATACCTTTTCCAAGGGTATTTGTACGTAAGTACAACCTAAATGAAATTGGAACTCGACCATTATCCGTTACATTCGTTACTAAGCTCACAACGTCTGTTTTTTCTCACGCGCTCACCCATCTATATACTAACAAGACTCGACATTGCTTAACTTCGGTGATCGTACGAGAACCGGTGTTTCAGCTCTATACGTCCGTTAGCTGCAATTTCAACCATAAAATGATGAGACCTAGCTGCCAATCAAGTACTGTATTCAAATTTGTGAAGTTGATTTACCAAAGAGGAAAGCTCATCAGAACAATTACCATGACAATGTTTTTTTTAGAAAAGTCACAAGGAAGATCACGTTAGAGCGGTGGGAAAAGGTTTGAAGCGGAGATGCCAGATCAGCATTAATAACATGGCAGCTTCTAGATACATTGCAGAATCACCAGACCACATGTGGTAGCCACATTTAATACACCGACGAGTGGTAGATTCCTAAAAGTGCTAAATAAATTCTAGTGAGAAAAATTGTTTATATCGACACTGTGGACCAACTTTTCTAACAACAGACTTAACAGTATGGTTGTATTATATCCATCAAATAGGATATACCTTAGATTAATCCCCTCATCTTTTTTAGTTTTAATTTACCATTGCATAAAAAGCTAACATTCTACACCATTTTAAATAAAAGGTTAGGAAGGAAACCGCCATCAGTACTGGAAAGAGCGATAACAGTTACTGGACTTGAGAATTTTATTTTTCTGAAGAATTTATTTTAGTGAAAGATTTCATAAATTTTAACCAGGTACTGGAGTACTCGGTCAATGAATGCCGAATGTTTCCTTATAAGGAAACGGTGATTGTTACAATTATTACTAGCAATTTTAATTAAGAATGCAATAATCCGAAAATGTATAGAACAACGATTTTTGTCAGAAATTCTTGGAACTGGACATCAGCTTGTAAAATCTGCACAGCATGCTGGGAAGCAAATACTGAATTTGACTGATTAAGTTAAGCTTTTTTTTTTTAATTCTTTAATGTTATAGATTGAGAAAATATTTCTTTTTGTTTCACATTTAAAAATAAATACATTTTTTATTTTAAAAATGTGCAAATGTAGTTTTGGGCCACGCTGTATGCAACCTGCCTATCTGTTTAAATACTAATATTTTTTTATGCTTTCAATTTGTAACCCGATGAAATGTTTTAAACTGTAAATTATAACTGCTTTAATTATTTCATATTTAATTTAATAAATGACCATATATATATCTTTTTTTCATTTTTGTTTTTGGCTTTTTGAAGTATTTGATTATGATATTTAATGTCTTCATTTCAATACAGAATTTCAATTTAAAATAACAACTTTTAATGAAACAAAGACTTAATATTTTAAGACTAATATATGTATTAAGCATACAAAAGATAGAAAGAAAAAAACTAAACTCTTTAACTTGAGTAATGGGGAAAATCTTGTGTCTTTTTTTATCAAACTTTATCTCATTAATATCGTTCCTGAATGTGAATTTGAGTCATTCTGTTTCAGATTCAAACAAACGCCAATAAAACTACCAGATTATCTTGCCGGTTTTCGGATTAACAATATATATATATATATATATATATATATATATATATATATATATATATATATATATAATCCGCCTTGTCGTTTTAATTATGTTTTGTTTGTAGAGATTTGATGTATAGAGTTATCTCCCTTATACTGACGACACGACTTAACACTGTCTTTGGTATTATAATGATGAACTGTTCAAAGTTGTTCATGAAGCCCTGAAGTAAAAAGACTGACTTTTTTAACAAGTAGAACTCTAATAATTAGATTGAATATATTTACTCACATATGAAAACCTTTTAAACCCAGAACTTGAATACGCTTAGAACAGTATTTCTCAACCTTTTTAAGCAACGGCACACCTTGGAGCAAATGAAAATATGACGACATACACAGCAACATTTTTAAAAGGTATATATTTAAATGTTAGGAAATACAACCATAGATTTTTTTTTAAATGCAAACAAAAATATGAAATTACTTTATTTAAATGTTTCGATTTGTGCAACTTATCTATTGTGACATCTCTGGTGTTTTTTCGCGATTTCTTCAATGTTTGGTCGAATGTGCGATAAGCAGACCTTCATTTCTTATTCTGTTGAACGTAGTTTTTCTCGCTTCTTGTTTTTTTAATGTTATTTAGGGCTGAGAAGGCTAATTATCGTAAATAAGCAGTAGAAAATTGCAATAAAACTGATAAAGCCATTTTAGCTAATGTGAGATATTCCTTTTGTAAGGAAATCCAAAATGTATCAATGGGTACCATTGAACGTTTTATTTTGAGCACTCGATCACTAGAAATTGTGGACAATTCTTCTTCACATAACTGAAGTCCAATATTAGAAGGAAGATTTATGATGGAATTTTGAATCCAATCAGACTTTCGCGACACCCCGAAGAGGATCGCGCGGCCCACTAGTGAGCCGCGACACATCCCTAACTCTCTTGCCCTCAGTATGTCTTGTGGAGGTTATGCTTTCCAAGCCATCCTTCAAAGAATTTAAACTGCCTCTTCCTGATTCTGAATATGAGTGTTCTTTTTGACATTTTCTTTAAGACTTTCTCGTTGCTTACTCGCTCCGTCAATGGAATTCTCAGTATCCTTCTGTAGAAACACATTTCTTTTTCCTCTAGTTTTCAATTTATCTGTGGGGAGATTGTCTAGAATCCCCTACCATATAAGAGGATTGATATCATATAGCAATTCAACACTCATTTCTATTTTTTCGAACGAAAATTTCCTGTTTCTCAACAACTTGCATTTTCCATCCGCTCTTAAAACACTTCTCAGATATTTAAACTTCTGTACTCACTTGTCATCATTGATATTGACATCTCCGGTTTGTAATTCGCATATTGGGCTTTTTCTCTTGCTCATGACTATACCATCTGTCTTTTTGCAGTTGATGATTAGTCCTTTTTTATCGCTTTCGTTTACTACACTATGTAGGAAGTCCAAAAGTTTTGTTTCCGTCTCAGCCTTCAGGAGAGTGTCATCTGCGTATCTTATAGTGTTAAGATTACGTCTATTGTTTATAAATCCTGTTAGGGTCTTATGCTCCCTTATGATAGCCCCATTGTAATTGAATAAATCTAGGGAGGTGATTTATCTTACACTCCTTTCTGTTTCTGTGGAGCCACTCAATTCATTTTCTAACCCAGTGATTCTCAACCTGTGTATGGAGCGTTTGACAAGTATATGTCTTCTCATCGGACTTATTCAATCTATGCAGTGAGTTATTTAGTAGTATGAGATATTCTAAGAGAATTAAAAGCCTAAGTATCAGGTTTTAGAAGACTTACAGGATTCATTGTTAGCGGCTACATTCTTAAGAACATAAGGTATGCAAATGACAGTTTGATAGCAAGCACAGAAAAAAAACTACAGAAAGCGAAAAGAAATGACTAATAATCAAATGATGCAATCAAATAATGTATGGTTGTCAGCAAAAGGGACAACCCAACGTGCAAACTACAAATTGAGGATACCAAAATCAGGCAAGGACAACAATTTAAATATCTGGGAAGTGTTTTAACAGAGGACGAAAAGTGCGACAGAGAAATTCGACTGCGTACAAGGATAGCGAAACATGCCTTCCAAAAGCTAAACAAAGTCTTAAGAAACAGGAAAATTTCGTTAGAAATGAAGAAAAGATTACTGAACTGTTATGCAATATCGGTCCTCCTATATGTCAGTGAATGCTGGACAATCGACTCACAGATGAAGAAAAGACTTGAGGCATCAGAAATGTAGTTCTACAGAAAGTCTGAGAATTCAATGAACTGAACATGTGAGAAAAGATGAAATTTTAGAGAAAATAAATAGAAAAAGAACACTTATGCTTAATATCAGAAATTTGAAATTCCTAGTACACATTATGAAAAAAAAAAGATGGCTTGAAAAATTTGACACTCACAGGATATATTGAAGGCAAGAGGGGCAAAGGAAAACAGTGCATAATCTCCCTAAGGAGTTTGGGTAAATGAATCGCAGAACAGGGATTACGAGAGATAACAAAAGCAAAAAAATTACTAAGAATAACAAAGGACAGAAAATTGTGGAGAGCCATGATCGTCAACGTTCTGAAGGATCAGGGCACATAGAAGAAAAGGGTCCATCCTCTCCAACGGACGCGGTTCCGGGCGAGCCTCTTCAGCTCGGCCCATGTCATGCCGGCTGCTTTCCCGAGCGATTTTCATCAGCACGCATCACACGCTCCACTTTGGAGGACTCTTCCCCGGCCATGTCGTTGTTTGAAGATATCGTTGAGGTTTCTGTAACAAGGTAGTTTTTAAGTGAATAAGTTGTTAGCCTACTGCACAGCCCCCAATCTGGAGGACCACAGTTTTGTCTTTCGTCTGGCTCCTACCCCACAAACCTGTTGAGCTTGGTTGGGCCTGCTAAGGGCTGAAGACATGGTCCCATAGCTCTGGGGGTTGTTGAAGCACGCAAGCCGCCCTACCACGTCAAGGCAACATACCATCAGGACGGAGCAGAAAAAGATTAACGGTACAAAATTTAATCCATGCTATAAAAAGAGACATTAAAAAGATAAAATTAATAAAAAGAAAATACAACCATAGCAAATGAAAAAACTTAAAATGGGCCACTTTCCGGTTATTTTATTTAACGGCATATCAACCTTTCATTCATTATGCCTCTGGATTCCTTGGGAAACATAGGGCCGCAACAACACTTCTCCAACTGACGACGTTCCGGGCGATCCTCTTCAGCTTGGCCCATGTCGTGCCGGCTGCCTTCTCCGGGGGATTTTCACCAGCACATGTCACACGCTCCACTTTGGGGGACTCTTCATCAGTAATGTCGTTGTTTGAAAATATCTTTGAGGTTTCTGTAACAAGCTAATTTTTAAGTGAGTAAGCTAACAACTTACTCACTTAAAAAAACCAGGTTGGAGGTTGTACAAAGCCCAACCTGAAGGAGTGTCTCTCGTCTGGCTCCTACCCAACAGACCTGTTGCGCTTGGTTGGACATGCTAAGGGCTGAAGGCCGTCTAATTAGACCTGGGGGTTATTGAAGCACGCAAGCCGCCCTACCACGTCAAGGCGACACATCATCAGGACGAATAAGAAAAAGATTAACGGTACAAAATTTAATCCATGCTATAAAAAGAGACATTAAAAAAGATGAAATTGATCAAAAGAAAATACAACCATAGTAAATGGAAAGACGAAAAGATTTCCCAATTTTCATTAAAAATTGGCTTTGATTTGGCTTGGTTTGTTTTATAGCATATCAACCTCAATGAGTAATAACCTATTGAGGTTGATATGCCATAAAACTTACGAGATTTTTATTGCTGGTAATATTTTTTCACAAAAATGTACTGCTGGTAATAATGTATTGCTGGTAATAATCTTTTAAAAAATGTATTGCTGGTATTAAAACCTATTTTTAGACTTTCATAGTGTTTTGATTCTAGTTTGGGGATTAACTATTTGTCCATAGATGGGAGCCCAAACTGGTGCTACCACCCCGGGTCAGGGTGAACCTGGGGACACGAGCAATTAAGAGGTGGTTCCACGCTCCTCAAAACTTCCTGATCATAGGCTTTGCTGTTGGATGTAATTTATCGTCTTATCCATGACGCGGATGTAGTTTATCGTCTTACTCAGGACGCGGATGTAGCCGATCGTTTTACCCAGGATGCTTAAAGATTTGCCCCGATTGCTTCTTTTAGAGACCCCACATAAAATGGGCCACTTTCCAGCTGATTTATGTCTACCTTTTGGCTCAATTATAAATCGGAAATTTCCGTATCAGATATGAACGTGTATAATTCTTATATTAATTCATTGTGATTTTCCCCTAATAAAACTTATATTCGACTTTAGATAACACAAAAATTGTTAAATTAATTTCCTAATTCTATTTGTCAGAGTTGGAACCCTGACTTCGTATGCTGATTTTATAAGCATGCAGATTCTCCTTACTTAAAAGAGTGTGTATTTACTCTTATTCCTTTCTATCGCCCTATTCATTCCCGTGCTATACCAATGAAATATAGGGTTGGTTTTGCTGGGTGACAGAAATAGCAGAGTTTTTACCATCGCTTTTTTTCTGATTTCTGTTAGGATTTTGAATGTTGATCTTTCAAGATCAGACAGACCTTTCCAGTCGCAATATCTCCCCTCCTCTACCCCCATGGCTGAGCGAAATAAACCTCCACTGGCAATAAGTATAGGGTTTCCCATAATGATGAAATACAGCAACTATCTTGGATTATAAAAATGACATAGAATACCAAATATATTTATTACATTGATATACAAGAGTTCAACATATTATCTAATATTATCTACTTATCTCTGATATCTCTTTTCCTGGCGGTGGATCCTCATCCGGTCTGTATTTGAAATCTTAAATAATAAGTTGAACTCTTGTACATCAGTTATATAATAAATATATTGTATGCTCTATGTCATTTTTATAATCCAAGATACTTGAATTTAAAATGAGTGTCATCATTATGGGACACCCTCTATACATAATCTATCTCTCTATCTCTCTCTTTCTCTCTCTCTCTCTCCCCACACACACACACGCCGAAAGCATAGGGGTAGAGTCTCTAAATTATACCAAATCGATCGAGTTTCGATCCCGGCTTGAAGTAATGGGTTGTCTCGTCACACTGATGAGCTGTGATACAGCGAAACTGTCTGTATGTGGATAGAGAAAGAAAGAATGGGTAGGTCTAACGCTTTAAACATATGAAATAGAGATGAAAAGAGAAGAAGCCTAATTCTTTAATATGATATATATATATATATATATATATATATATATATATATATATATAGAGAGAGAGAGAGAGAGAGAGGGAGAGAGAGAGACAGACAGACAGACAGACAGACAGTCAGTCAGTCAGTCAGTCAGTCAGAGAGACAGAGAATTAGAGAGGGGGCGACATAGAATACCAAATACATTTATTACATAACAGATATACAAGACTTCAACCTATTATCTAAGATTTTGCTATTTCCTACAGTTATCTGATATTTCTTTTGCCGATGGTGGACCGTCATAATGTTTGAAATGAGAGAGCGAGATCATGCATGTTTTCTTCATTGTGGTGACCATCTCAGGGATGTAATATCCAAATCTTAGATAATACATTGAACTCTTGTATATCAGTTATGTAATTAACATAATTGGTACGCTATGCCATTTTTATAATCCAAGATACTTGCATTTAAAATGTGTCGCATAATTATGGAACACCCTGTATATACTATGAATAGTTTTAAATATCCAGTTTTCTAATATCCTCCTATTGTTGGATCACACTGTTTACTCAAATGATCTCTTTCTCTTCCAGGCTAGATTTTAAATTAATTACACCCTAGTAAGAAGAAAGAAAAAAAAAACTTGTCAAGCCACAGAAGTTTACAACTAAGGGAGATAACTCCTTTTTAAGCACATTCATGAACAATACATTTTCGGTGTTTTAGTTTTAAAAAACTTGACATATAAGCAATAAAGAAACGTTAGGGATACTACATAAAAGTCCAATAATTTGATTTCTGTCCTATTTTTTTTAAAAGAAGGAACATTTTTAAGACAACCATATTTCTTTCATTTCTGTGGTAGCCGAAAGCGAAGTGAAATACAATATATTGGTATTTGTTTGAGTCTGAAAAACGCATTTGAACCATATTTTGACAATTTTTTTCAACTTTCATGTCTTTTGTTTTCAGGTCAAAGGTTATACAAAATTTAACAAACGGCTACGATAACCGAATTTCACCACATTTTGATTTTGGTGAGTGTCTCTTTTTTATTCTTTTAAACAAAATAAATACTATACTTTTACCTTTATTTTATTACAAAGGTTTAATTTTAATTGCTTAGTTTTAATGGTTTAATTTTAATAGTTTAATTTTAATGATTTAGTTTTAATGGTTTAATTTTCCCGAATAAAAAAAAAATTGTATTTTTTTTAATACATCTATTTTTATTCATTTGATTTATTTACCTTCGCCTTTCACTCCTGATACTTGTGTGGTTGACATCGTAATATGTTATAGGCAATGTACTAATTCGATAATAGTTCCTAGCCTTGGGTTGTTTCGTTAAGATATTTTCTGTTTTTTGGCTTTTTTATATAACAAGAAACAAAAATAAGTGAAATATTTAACATGCAGATCAATCCGCCATTTTATTGCTCCAAGCGCGCATGCGCTGAATCTCAAACCCTTACAGTCGCTGTGTTTATTTCTATTCAATTCATTAAACATGCATGGGGATTTGAAAGTGTCAATTTAAAAAAAAAGGACCTGGCAGAATTCAGAGAACTGTTGGCTTCTCGCTAGCAGAACTGGCATGTCGGTAATTGATTACGTTTCATAGAGAAACTATTTCCCTTGTTATTTTTTTTGTTTTTTTTAATTTGAAATCGAAGATCAGGGAACACAATTTTCTCTCACAAAAGTGAGTGTGGTTTTATTCGACACTAACGAGGAATTTATGTTTAACATTATAGTTGGTACGCCCATCTAGAATAAGGAAAGTGTAATCTTATCTCGATCTAAAGTGGTTCGGTTCTATTACTAGTGGATGGTTTTTTTGAATTGGCACGCACTCAACCGAAGAGGACGAAGAGAACGAATTGAGAAAAGTAGTTGAAGTCAAGCGACATCAAACCAGATATTGATTAGTTCCGGTTGCTTGTCTATATTAATATCCAATTCAGAAAGCCAGTTCTTGTGTGCACTTGGTAGGAGACACTATTCTTTATGTAGTACCGATACCATCCGTTCGATTTACCATTCATGTCACATGTTGAAATGAGCAGGGGGGTCGCTAGAGAGGGGAATAATCAAAGGGAAGAGCTGAGCTCACCTAGAAACCAGACGAGCAGATGAAGCCCTGAATAAAAACACCTATTTTTTTAGTATGGGGAAAAAAGGGGCTGTCTTTTCAATTCTTAATATACCGTAAGTTTTCATCTTCGTTACCTTTTGCAAACACGGAGCGAACCTTTCCCAGTTCTGTTTTTGGTGTACACCCACGTGATGAAGGATTGAGACGGAACGCGGGAAAAGGATTGGTGAGTCGGTGGAAAGTACGGTGAGGTTTATACATTAGACGCTTATACAGGCTCTATCTTTACAAGAGTCAGATCAGACCAAAAAATAGAGTATTGCTGACATATCTGAACTCGGGCTGCCTGAACTTGTCTTTCTAGTCAGATTTCAAAAGTGTTGATGTGGCCTTGTTGGTGATTATTTCTCAATTTCCTCTATCTTCATCAAAAATAGTTAGCACATACGGTCGCAGAAAATACCTTACACCATCTGCCATGCTCTGTCTTTACAGATCAGACCAAAATTTGTGTATTGCTGCCATATCAGGGCTGCCCAATCCTGTCTTTCTAGTCAGATTTCAAAAGAGTTGATGTGGCCTTGTTAGTGATTTATTTCCAGTTTCCCAATCTGCATCAAAACTGAAATGCACCAATGAAATTTGATATATTTTCACACCAAGAAAGACACTAGGTACTTGCTACAGAACCTGGAGCAAATCCACAAAGCCGGGGCACCCACTACTATTGGCAGCTGATCTCTCATCTGACTTAGCTCTAACAGATCAATGGAAGAAAGACTGACTTGTCACTTTCAAGAGACTCTAAAAGCCAAAGCTGTAACTTTTTATCATCACCGTGCTGTCCCTAAATTCCAACCATTCACAATGAATGGTTACACTCACAAAAAGGCATCTTCCTTTGAGTGTCTGTTGAGATTCAAGTTCACCCCAAGCCTAAAGCTGAATTTCTGGGATGCGGAGTTATCCTTACTTACATGTGGACTTGAACTCAGCTCTCAAATTCATGATTCAGCACTTTTATCACCTTTTATACACCACCTGCACATACAAGCTTAGAGCAACTGGTATTCCTGAGCGGTCAGTTATCTAGGTACTGACAAGGTTGCTTAACTTTGGTGAATAGTGTTTCAGTGAGACATGGCTGCAAGACTTGTGAAGAAGGCAAATACTATTTTTCCAAGAATGTATGGCAATTCAGATAATAAAGAAAAGGAAATTGTGGAGAGTCATGAATGATCCCCAATGTCCTGAAGGGACACGTCATTAAAAAAAAGAAAAAGAAGTATATCATACCTACTTGAATAACTTAATCACTATGCCTTGTCAATTAAAAAGTAAGTTTTTCATTTCTGTCTGAATTTCTGGGATGATAAATGGACTTGTTGTTATAAAATAAAATATTGGAATTGTCTTTGTGTACATGTATCTTAAATGCTAAAATAAAGCAAAGGACAATCTTTTCATGGCTGGTGTTGGCAATCTAACAAAGATAAGATTAATTAAAACTGGTGGAAAAAAGCTACAGGGATCATGTATGTTTTAGCATAAGAAATTAAAAATAAAGAATAAGCTCTAACAGCCGAACAGAGTTGTGAAACTTGTTTATAACATTCAATACTTCAAAACAAAGGCAGAAACTTTTCACCATCACTGAGCTGACGCTAAATTCACATCAGTTATGATGAAGAATTGTTCTTCAAGTGGAACATGTATATCTAATGATTGATAGAGGCTTATTGCTTTGAGTGTCTATTGGGACTAAAGTATATATATATATATATATAATATTTGATAAGTAGTTTGGATAATTCCAAGGAGGATATAAATCCAAAGAATCAATGTAAGAACAAAGCAAGTATAATAATGATGAAAGCAGAGACTTTAGAAATCCTTTGGTAATAATTTATTTCACGGAATCAGACACCATCTCTTCAGACCAAACAGTGTGTGCGCATGCCTGCATGCATGTTCGCGGGAATAATGATTCATGTCATAATTTCAGAAGATAGAACATTCTATTTATTTTTTTAATAAAATCTAGGATATTTATACATATTTCGACTGTTAAGTTTTACCAAATGTCCCAAGAAATAGCACACAAAAAAACAGAAACTATGATCTGGAATTGGAATGAAAGCCGTGATGGTATGTACCTTGAATCCATTATAAAAAATATCAGGATGTGGAATTAGTAAATACTTGTAGGGATAAATAAATAAGAAGCAAGAGTTACGTGCCCTGATTTGTTAGGTTATAGTAGAGGAAGGGAAGTAGGGATAAATATCCTAGATTTTATTAAAAGAATAAAAATGTTGTAAAAACAAGGTTGTAAAACTCTTTGTTCTAAAGAGATGGGGTTTGATCCTGTGAAATAAATTATTACCAATGAATTTCTAAACTCTCTGCTTTCATCATTATATATATATATATATTGTGTATTTGAGCAGCAATCCCTCTTTTATACTATTTTCGTTAAAACCAACTGACAAGGTATTGCGCTTAAGCTTTTATTTAATTTTTCTTGTGTTCTGATAATTTTATCTTCTCTGGATATAAATTATGTAGAAATGGCTCGAATATTCTGTATGTCCGAGCGTTTTCGTCTATTCTTTTAGCCATTATCAAGGAGGATTTTTATTTTGACGTTTAACTAAAAGTATGGAGTTTTTATGTAAGTATCTATAGTTATAGGAATGTTTATTTGTTGTTTTTTGTTTTTTTTGTTTTTTTTTTTCAAACACGGTCAGCACATTGTGACCGTTTCTATAGTTGATGCTATTGGGTGATGGTATTTTCTTTTTTATTAATAATGCTTCCATTATTTTTAGCCATTTTTACATGTGGATGAGACTCTTATATTTGCATAACCTGGGAGTGTTTTGCGTATTAAGTTTGGTAAGTCTCCATGTTTGTTTCAATAAGACCTAATTGAGCAACGGTCAGAAAAGAAAAAAATATTAAAACACAAGACAAATTAAATAAAAAAACTTAACCGAAGTACCTTCTCAGTCGTTTTAACGAAACTTATATATATATATATATATATATATATATATATATATATATATATATATATATATGTATATATATATATATATATATATCAGTTTCGTTAAAACGACTATATATATATATATATATATATATATATATATATATATATATATATATATATATATATATATATATATTCAGTTTTATAGATATGATTTTGTTACGCTGGGTTAACACGCTTTTGCAATAATTAGACAATCAGAGTTTGTCTGACGATCGCAAAAGCTTGAAACACAGCGTTACAAACTAATATCCATAAAACCTAATATGTTAGCTCTATCACATATATTGAGCACTTTCCACTAAGTACCACGCATATATATATATATATATATATATATATATATAT
>OZ010605.1:70608306-70680886 GCA_963932145.1 Acanthosepion lycidas
CTCTCCTTTTTCATTTTCTGTTTATTTTTGCTTTGCTTTCGATTTTACAATGTTTTTAAGTCTTACTTTTTCACTTCTTCTTTCTCTCTTTCTCCTCCACCGTCGTTCTCTTTCTTTCTTTCTCTCTATCTCTCTCTCTCTTTCTCTGTCATTGTTCTCTCTATCTGTTTCTCTTTCCCATTTAATACAATATTTTTTATCGATTTTCCCGTTTCCTTTTTCTATTTCTTCTTTCTTTCACTAATACTAACACTTCTCTCTCTCTTTTTCTCTATCTTCCTCTCTCTCTTTCTTACTTATTTCCTCTCTCTGTATTTTCCTCTCTCTCATTTTTGTAAAGATTTTTAATCGACTTTTCCCATTTTCTTCTATTTCTTCTTCCTCTCTCTTTCTCATATTTCACCCTTTTCTATCTCTCTTTTCTTCTATTCTCTCTTACTGTCTCTCTCACTCTTGCTCATTTTCTCTATAAATATTTCCCCTCTCCCCTTTTTATAAAGATTTCTTACGTTTTCTCCTATTTCTCTCTCCTCTTCTCATACTCTCTATACTATCTTCTTTCTCTTTCTCTCTTTCCCCTGTCTGACGCTCTCACTTTTCTACTTTCCCCGTTCTACTTTGATATCGATCAATCTTTCTTGGAGAGGAGATGGGCGCCGCTAAGATATCTGTAAGCCCACTGAAGGGTTCACGGGAAAGGCAAATCAAGACAACACCGGGTCGATCGAAGCCCGGATCAACATCGCCGCGCGTTCCCATTGACTCACTTCAGGATGGGCGTAACAAATAGGGCGACTGGAGCCACAAACAACATCACATTACCAATGCAGGGTTCAACCATCGGAACGTGGAGAGTTTGCACCCTCTATGCTTTGTGAGAAAGAGTGGACGGACATGACCAATGCTGGAACTGTTGAGAGTCACCGCCAACAGATCATCCTGTGGGAGAAAGACTGTTTCTTCTACCCTCAGATCACCCCGTCGATTGAAGTAGTCTTTCCCTCTGTGTTTTCCTCTCTTCTTTTCGCAAAGGTTATTAAAAAAAATCTATTTCATCTTCCTCTCCCTTTCTCTCTTTTCTTCTCTTATATTACTCTCTCTCTCTCTCTCCCTCCAACCCTTGCTAATTTTCTATCTATATATTTACCCCTTTTTAGAAAGATTATCGTTTCCACCCATTACCCTCTCCCTTTCTCATATCATCTATACTCTCTTCTTTCTCTCTCTTCTTCTCATTCTTACTTTGCCTCTCATTGTTTTTCTCCCTCTCTTTCTCTATCTCTCTTCTTCTTTTCATATCGATAAATCTTTACATTCTTTACTTTTCTTCTTTATCCATTTCTATCTTTTTCTCTCCCCTCTTTTTAATTTTTTTTTTCTATTTCATCTTCCTCTCGCTTTCTTTCTTTTCCTCTCTCTTACTTTCTCTCTCCCTCTCTCGTTGGCTTATTTTCTCTCTATATATTTCCCCACTCTCCTATTTTTATAATGATCTCTATCCTTTTCTCTCACATTTATCTCCCTTTCTTATATTATCTATTTTCTCCTTTTTCTCTTTTTCTTCTTACTTTCTCGCTGTCACTCCCTTCTTTTCTTTTTCTTTTTTTTAAGTGTTCTTTTCATATAGATTAATCTTTCCCATCTTTACTTTCCTTGTATCTTTTACCCTCCTCCCATTTAAAAAAAAATATTTTTCTATTTCTCTTCGCTTTTTTTTTCTCTCTCTCTCTTTCCCTTTCAATTTTTCTCTCTACATATTTTCCCATCACCCCTTTCTATAAAGACTTTATCATTTTCTTCCTTTTCTCCCTCCCATTTCTCATACTGCTTATATCTTCTTCTTTCTCTCTTCTTCCTCCCCCTCATACTTTCACTCTTTTGTAAGTATCCTCTTCAGATCAATTAATTTTTCCCTTCTTTATTTTACTTCGATCTTTTATTCTCCCCTCTTTTTTAATTTTCTTTTTCATCCCATCTTCCTCTCTCTTTACTCCTCTCTTTTCTTCTCTCTCTCCCTATATATATATATATATATATATATATATATATATATATATATATATATATATATATATATATATATATATATCAGGTCATCCCATAAGTTCTGTCTGAATTTTGAATAAGGAAAACAAGTGACCAAATGTTACAGTTAATTACAGATTCAATCAACAATGTATTTTCCCTGATTATCTATGACTTTCTTTCATATATTAACAAGCTTACTAATTCCATTACTGTAAAATTCTTTTGGCTTTGATTCGAAGAACTCACAAATGTCAGTTTTAACCTCTTCCTGTGTTACAAAAGATGTTTCTTCAAAATCATTCTGTAAGCTATGAAACAAATGGTAGTCTGAAGGATCAAGATCGGGAGAATAAGGTGGATGACGAATTTTCTCCCAACCAAGTTCTTCGTTCTTTTGTGACGTGATTCTTCCTGTGTGGGGTCGCGCATTGTCCTGATGAAACATGACGCCTTTTCGATTCACAAGAGCAGGTCTTTTTTTCCTCAAAACTTGGTTCAAACGCTCTAATTGCTGACAGTATATTTGAGCATTAATTGTTGCATTAGGTGGTAAGAATTCAAAGTGGATTATTCCTTGGCGATCCCACCAGATTAAAAGAAGACTCTTTTGCCTATGAAGTTCCCTTCTCGGCTGTGGCTGGGGACCTTCCACTTTACCAAGCCACTGTCTACGACGCTTAACATTACGACAAAAGATCCATTTTTCGTCGTCAGTCACAAGCCTATCCAAAAAAGGTGAAACAAGTTGGCGAGAATGGAGAGAAGTTGGCGAAAATGACGATGAACAGTTGCATGGTTTGAACTGAGAACCACTGCCAATTCCTCAACTGATAAAGCAGGATTTTCTTCAAGGGCTGCTTCAAGAAGCTTTTCATCAAATTCACCTGTACGTCCGGTTCGATCTTCATCTCCAAGGGTGAAATCTCGACCTCTGAATTTTGCAAACCATCTTCTGCAAGTTCTTTTATTCACACATTCCTCTCCATAAACTGAGTGAATGTTTCTAGCCGCTTCGGCTGCTGAGTTTCCTTTCTTGAACTCATAAAGCATTATGTGCCTCAAATGATTCTTGGGTACTTCCATGTTAGCAGGGTTTTAATCAAACAAAATTTAATTTTATTGTTCTCTAAAATAAAATTTGATCAGTTTAAATGCATCTAAACATAAAAATAATGTTCAGCTCCATTAGACATTATAAAATACTCTTTAAATTTCGTTCATTTTAACAAAAAGTTAAAATTCGGACAGAACTTATAGGATGACCTGATATATATATATATATATATATATATATATATATATATATATATATATATATATATATATATATATATATTGTGATGCATGTTTCATTAAATAATATCGAAAAGTTTTTTCTATTCATTGTATGTATTTTTTTCATATTGTCTGATAAGCTAAATGATCATTAAAAGAAGAAAGAAAATGACAATATTGATACATATTTTTTAATCCTTTCTAAGCTTTCGGCTTACATAAGACATTATCAAAGATGACAATTACATTGCAATATATTAAACAATACACGGATAAAACAATAATGATAGTCTGTTTTTGTTTAAATGGATGATTTCCAAGCAACGACAAATTCGGGTATACGAGACGCTGGAATCTAAAATCGCACCGCAGCAAAAATCGTCACACATGACCATGCGAGAGTGAAAACGAGAAGTATTAAGTATGGGAAGCCGTTGGTATAAACCAATGGCTTCTGTTATCATTCATAGGCATTTAAGAATAATTGTGGAGATTTCATAGTTTATTTTGATCAGGTTAGGTTTCAACTGTTTTATATCTATAGCTTCAAGAATTTTTAGTTTTTGTTTATTGTTTTCATGTTTAAGTGTGTATATATATATATATATATATATATATATATATATATATATATATATATATACATACATAGAAATAATAGAAAGAGCAGATGGAGTAAAATTCGATTGTTCGTAGCATTTAACTTTTTTTAAAAGTGCTCAATACAAAGTAGAACAATATATTGTTATTATATTTTTATTATAAGAGATTATAATAAAAGCTTTCATGTTTCATTCAATACTTTCATTGTACTTCTTCTGGCGATGGTAAGTAACTGATGATAAAATGATTTTTAAGAAAATTTAAAAACAAATCGTTAACTCTTTTCCGTAAGTTAAAGAGGGGTGCATAAGGTCAGAATTAAAAATAGACTTGTGGGTGTGTCTTGATTAACTAATTAAATATCAGATCTGCGCTAAATAGAAAAGTAAGAGGGTGGAGGTGGGTGAGTTATTTTATCACTTTCCCCCTTTTCCCTCTCTCATACAATGCATATCCTCTTTTTTCTCTCTCCAAACTCTTACTTTCAATCTGTCTCTTCGGTTTCCTTTCTTTTTATTAGTTATTTTACTCATCAGCATCCTCGTCTCTCTCTCTCTCTCTCTTTCCCTCTCTCTATGTGTCTTTCACTCTCTCTCTCTCTTTCTCCCTCTCTTTCACTCTGTCTTTCTCTCTCTCTTTCGCTCTCTCTCTCTTTCACTATCTCTCTCTCTCTCTGTCTTTCTCTCTCTCTTTCACTCTCTTGTGCTGCCTCTCCCATCTTTTTCTTTTTCCTCTTTTCTCTCTTTTTCATCTTTTATTTTGCCCAGGTTTCTTTCGTTTTTGCAAACATTGATTGCTTCCTTTTCCTCTTTTCCTTTTCTTTCTTCCCTATTTGTTTGTTTCCTTCCTTTTTTTTTCTTTCTTCTCATTTTACACATCTACCATCACAGACACGACCGACGTTGCACTTCCTTAATTTCAGCTTTGGCAATTTGAGACCGTCACACATTTTGCACATCTCGTCACGCTATTGATCACTCCCTATCTGACCAATCAACCGGTTCGTCAGGCCCTTAGCAAAACAAGAAGGCGTCTTCGTTTATCAAGAGACTATAAAACTAGATGTTTCGCAATGCCGTCCAAAGTCTCTGCTTTCAAACTGCGAAATTAAAGTCTTTCTTTCATTTTATCCATATTTATATCCGAACGCAGACAACATAGAATTTAGCTCAGTTTGTTAGATCAAAACGCTGATAGAATGGTCATGCTTCTCGATGCGGCTTCTTTTCAATGGAAGGCCAAATTAAAACTGACAGAAGAAAGATAAGGGAATCATATATATTTAGGCAAGCCAGTTCAGAGAGAACAGACAGAATTATCATGAAAAACAGAGTAATA
The DNA here is from genome assembly GCA_963932145.1 of Acanthosepion lycidas. Classification (NCBI taxonomy): domain Eukaryota; kingdom Metazoa; phylum Mollusca; class Cephalopoda; order Sepiida; family Sepiidae; genus Acanthosepion; species Acanthosepion lycidas. The sequence continues at coordinate 70,613,551 of OZ010605.1, forward strand.
TCCACCTGGACCAAAAGATTGTAATGCCACAATTTCATGTTTCCATTTCATGTCTTAGAAATGAAAGGTCTTCCGATTGACCGCCGTCAAAAACTTTAAAAAATTAATTATTTTTGCCATATCTGGACTTGAGTTGCCCAATCCTCACTTTCCAGTCTAGACAAAGTTCAAAAGAGTTTACGCGGCCTTGTGAGTGATGTATTATTTTCCAAATTTCAATCCATCTTCCACAGACGCGACGGAGAAAGCTTCTCGCTACTCTGTCACTATTTACATGGAAATATTCTGACGAACTACACTGAGCACAAACATTTACCCGAAAGACCTATCGTGCATATAAACAGGAGCAAACTATCCTAATTCTCTTCGTATTCCATTTGTAAGAAGGAAGTTCACTTCTGACAGATTTTTTGCAAGAACCACTACTTTATGGAACAGACTCCCGACAGGTTGCTTCTCCGAAAATACCAATCTTAACCTCTTTAAGTCTAGGGTCAAATGTTACCTACCGAACCTATCCTCATAATTTGCATTTACGTTTCTCTACCTCCCCCTATGACCATACAGTAAGTTTATTTAGTAACCCTCTACGTCGAGTAGCTCTTGGAGATTGTTTAGGGTGGAAATTTAGTAAAGAAAATGTAAACAAAGATTTTTTCTTTGTAAATTTAAATGTCAATCGTTATCTTCTCTCCGAACAATTACCATGAAATTAGTCTCATTAATTTACAGTTGAATTGGATAACAGTAACTTCTACGTTAACAGTTTCTTTTCTCGCACTTCTCGCTTGTGGAACTCCTTTCTGGCTCCACAGCCAATTTTAATCTGCAAAAATTTTAGTACAATATCAATCATTACGTACTGTCCTCCTGTTTGCTCTTCTTTTGTTCTCGCTCCTTGGTAATATTTCTGTTTTCTAATTCTCCCATGCCCACTAATTTATTTTGTCTTAGCGGCTTTATTGGGATTGAAATCGATTTTAAAAAAATACACCGTCTTTGGCTTTTTGTTCCAGTGGGTGTATAATATAAGTTATATCCGTGGTTTTGCAAGGTTTCCCCCCCCCCAGTTGTAGTTCTCATTCACCCCTCCATAAGTTGCCATCGGAAGACACACCACGTTTCAGTGGGACTATCTCAATAATGTGACAATTCAATAGGTTTCCTTTGAATAGAAACCGGGGAAACAAGTAGTAGGTATTTTTATAGTCAATCCCGTGTATAAGTTAACTCTAGCGCCACAAAAGAACGGCGTGTCAAAAAGGACGGCTTTTCACTTGACACTGCTATTAGTGTAAAGTCTCTCTATTTTCGGGGACGTTTGTTCAACTTTGCTAAATCATTCTTGAAAATATACAATCTAATAAATAATGTTTAACATTTTGTGGGTAGGCTTCAAGAAATCGGCTCTCATTGGCAAATATATATGAAACCCTTCTCCAAAACTTCGAAAAACGAATCCGCGGCAGACAACTTTGGCGGTCAACCGCTCGAGACTAAAGGTCCATAAAAAATGTAACAATTTTCACACAAACCGTCTCAACTTCAGATAAATAGATTTCTCTTACAAAACGTGTGTTAAAAATCAACCTAGACGATTATACATTTAATTTTAACATTTTTAAATATAATAAAAATAAAGAACTGGTCTGTTAGACGCTTACCTTTTCTGTTCTGTAACAATTTTTTGACTCAATGTCACTGATCAATTAAGCCTGAAAATGAAAACAAAATCTGTAGAAATTATGCTCTATCTGTATACATATCTCTGAGATAAGATATTATGATTACTTGCATTATTTATATTATTCGGACTGTTATCCTCATCTTCATTGATGTTGTAGCATACCTACGGACAATAATGGGTATGTTCCCAATTACATAAATACAGTAGTAAATACTGTATGTTGGTTTGCAGTTGGAGATTCATTGTGGAATTCACTTGACTCACTTCTAGCACTTGACTACTTCAACGCGCGGCTGGCGAATCTTATACGTGTTGTTCGTGTCCTAAATAGTATTGTTCATTACCAACCTTCGTGTGATTATTCTATTCAGTAACCTTGCCTATGTTACAACAATTGCCATATTCAAAACGTTTCGGCCGTTATACGCTCCGGCCTTCTTCAGGTGATTGGAATTTCATATCGAACCCTTTATTTCGTTCATCTGGGTAGATTGTTCTAGTTCCACGTGCCATGCCTCTTCCAGATGTCTCATTCGTTTCCTTTTAACTCAACTCTCCAAGATTTTTGGTTCACTACTGCTGTGGCCTGGTATTGAAGTCACAACTCTTCGGGTCTAGTCACTGAATCTAACCAATCAAAATTCAAAATTAAAATCACCTGAAGAAGACCGGAGCATACAACGGCCGAAACGTTTTGAATATGACAACGAAGATGAGGATGACAGTCTGAATGTAATAGATAACAACAGGTATTCAACATTAATCATTTTTAGTCATAATTTATTTTAATTGTATCAGGTTGAGCCCTGGAAGTCAGCAGTTCACAAAAAAAAAAAAAACAGAAAGTGTTCAATATTCCATCAATTTTTACTTTTTCTTTCTTATTCGTGATTCTTCTACTGTTAAGTGCTATGTAGCTTCAGGACGTGGCAGTCATGGCTCTCCACGACATTATATACCTTACAGCTCTTATCAGCGTTTGTCTTTTTTTTTTTTTACTACTACTACTACTACTACTATCCCTCCATTAGAACGTTCGCCTTCTGACAATGAGATCCGGGTTCGAATCTCACTATAGTCGATTTGTCGGGAAGGAGATTCCTGATGTTATCAAACTGGAGGGGGTCGATCCCAGCGTGCGGCAGCTTTGGAAAATGCCTGAAAATCATACCACTAGTTTTACCCAAGCCTTGTGAGTGAATTTTCCCATAGCTTGGGCCCTAACAGGTGCTACCACCCCTGGTCAGTGGGCCTGGAACAACAGCAATCAATTGGTGATTTGTGGTGATATATGATATAATGTTTAGAAGTAGTTTTAAGTTATAGAATTTTATAGTAGAAATTAACTATAAATTATTAGAGTATGGCACCAAACCTTGTTTGGGGAATAACATAGGGGTTATGTTTAAGAATGTTAAGTTATCTCCTCAGTTAGCCAATGAAGTTGCTATCCAAAAACAAAAAACAAAGAAATAAAAGCCATCCACCCACCTCGGTGGACCGTTTAAAAGTCACTTTGCGCAGTGGATTGGTTGTTACAAACATCCAATCAGATGTTCAGAAAGCGTAGTCTACTTTCGTTTGGTTTTGTTTTGTTTGATTTGGTTTATGACATATCAACACCTCAATGGGTTATTTAATGCCGACAAGATTTTTATTGCTGGTATTTTGTTTAAATATATAGCTGGTAATATTTTTTTTTTAAATATGTATTGCTGGTAACAATTTTTTACAAAGTATTGCTGGTATTAAAATCTATTTTTACACTTTCATATTGTTTTGACCCGAGTTTGGGGTTAACTATTTACCCATAGCAGGGACTCTAACGGGTGCTGCTACGCCGGGTCAGGGTGGACCTGGGAACACCAGCAATTAAGAAGTAGCTCCACACTCCTAAAAAAAACCTCCTGATCAGAGGCCTTGCTATCGGATGTAGTTTATCGTCTTACCCAGAATGGGTCTACTTTCATCCAATTTATTAAAAACGTCAGAGCCTCGGCTAGCGTTTGATTAAAGAGGAGGAATCAGCGCTTAATCTCCCCTGATTGCGCCGGCTTGTATGATGTTGAAAGACCCGAAACTACCTGATGAAGCAAGTCAATTTACTTCACTGACGTCTCCCTCCAGCGCCTATTTAAGAACGTATATTTTTTTTAAAATTAATATCATTAAAAGAACATTAGTAATAACATATTAATATGCAACAAAAATTTTGTTGTCAACTATTGCAAATTTTTTGTAATGACATTTTGAAATTGTCTAAAGACTGTGTGGGCACCCTGTATATATAATATATAATTTGAAAGCCTGTTGAATGTGATAAGTTTTTCACCGAGTTTCCGCTAAATGAAACTTGAAATATAAAAATATAACAGATGTAGCGGAAGTAATTTATATTTATTTTGTCTTTGAACAGCAAAGGGGGAAATATTTTCCGAAAAGAACGAATATGAACATTAATGACAAAGAATCCAGACATTGAAAAAAAAAGGTTTATATCACAAGTAATGCATGCAAAATTCAGATACAGTCTCGGTATACTTTCGAAATAAAAAATATCTTTGCCAGAAAAGAAATAGGAATTAATTGGTATTAATTTAAAACGAGAAAAATCTTTTACTAAAAAACTCTTCACTCTTCTGGAATCTAAAGCCTTTGTCAGTCAGTTTTTATTAAAAACTTTTTGATAACCTAGAGAAGAATTATAATTAATATTCAACGATGGTCTCTTTCAAGTAAATTTCTGCTGATAGTTTTCCAGGGTAACTGGTCATTTTGCCTGCTATAATTCCACGTACCAAACATAAAAAATCTTTTGGGGTATTGATCTGAGGGTCATATCTTTGACGGACATATTAATAAAGAGACACCATTTTTCTTAAATGACATAAGTCATCACCGACGTTTTGCTTTATTTTTTTTTTTTTTTTTTTGGCGGGGGTGTGTATGTATACGTGTGTATATCTTTTCTGATTTTATTTATTTATGCTTATTTATTCTTAGCTTAAGTTCAGGCAGTGGAATGTCTAAAAAATGATTTAGATTCAAACGAGGAGAAGTATTTACGTCAGAAACGTGGCGAATGTCTAGGAGTTTAACATGTAAATAGGAACATATAAAGATACACAAGACTGCGTAGATAATAGTGATTTATTTTCCTTTTTTATGTGCCATGTCCTTTCAGGACGTAGGCGATCATGGCTCCCCACCTCCCTCTAACCCTTGCACCTCTCAGCAAGTTCCTTCCCTCTGCTTCCTCCTCCTGACCACGTTCTGTCATCCAACTGCTCAAGCTCGTTAGGTATGTCACGCGCTGCTTTCCCTTGTCACTCTTTCCCTCTATTCGACCTGTGAGTATCAGATTCTCCAGTCCGTCCTTCCTCATTATGTGTCCCAGAAACTTCAACTGCCTCTTTCTTATGTTAAGTATAAGCCTTTAACTTGTATGCAACCTCTCTACAACCTCATCGTTGCTCACACGCTCGGTCTATGATATCCTTAGCATCTTTCTGTAGAACCACATCTCCGTCGCCTCCAGACTCTTCTTCATCTTTGAGGAAATGGCCCAACATTCGCTGGCGTAAAGAAGAATAGATGTCACGTAATAGCTCAGTATTCTTTTCTTTGTTACCAAAGAAATCCTAGAAATCCGAAATCAGTGCACAGAACTTAAACTGCACACATTTAAAATAAAGATTTCTTTCTTCAAATGTCCTTTTCGCAACCATAAACATGTCATCTGTTTTTCCTTTTCGTTCCCAGAAATATCCGTGTATTTTGTCTACTTCCCATTTCCAACTACTCATTTGGGAGTTTTCTGATTCAGCAGGTGTTTTTTTGTCAGTTTTTCTCTAGTTTTGGTTGTCGTGATCTCTTTATTCTTAAGTGTATTGTCATCAAGACCGTTGATAACGACACACACCTCGATATTAACGCACCTACTTCTTCCTTTCTCCTTTTCACGTACAGTCTATTGACGTCGCCCCATAAGATCATGATGTCCTTTGATTCACTTACGTCAATCCTTGTCAAGTTAAGGAAGGGATCCGAACAGCTCCCTATAAATATCAGATTTCTGTACATGAGTCTGCTTTCCAGGATATCCTTGTCACTCATAAACAATAAGTTACCATTAAGTCGCTATAGTAAACGAATTGGCAGTCAATTTTTCTCCATCAGCAGATTCAATAAAGTTGGTTTTTCAGCGCGCCCACGTCGCTAGCGAACGTGACACAAGGCTGAGGTTTAAGGTGGGTTTAATGGCAATAACGTGGAAAAATTGCTCAAGACCCCCACCCCGGGAATTTCTCTTCTGGGGGCACCTCAGGCAACGGGTAATAATCCCAGCCCCCAACCGAAGGAGAGGTAGTGCTTGGGCCACCTAGGGCTTGAGCTTTTTGAAACTTTCCCGGCGAAAGTTCCATGTTAAAAATTACGTCTTTCACATCTCGCAAAACTGTAGCGTAATTTGCATGTATTTTGTAAAAGTTCTTTAACCGTACTTTCGTACACATACATCTGATGGTAATGCTAACAACAAAGGCGCTCTGACAACCCATGGTAATAATAATGGTAACATTAACCGTTCCATTATACAGAAATATTCATTGACTAAACAACTATTGTTACTGTCGGTTGAAATTTTTTAAAAAATTCTTCAACTGTTATAGCCCTTTCCGTTACTGATGGAAGCTTCATTCTTAATCATTTCTTTGAAGTACTGTGAAATGTCAACATATTGATTATGCCGTTAATGTTGTAAAGTATATATATATATATATATATATATATATATATATATATATATATATATATAACATATGATGTCTGTCTATGTGTTTGATTGTAGGATACTTTTTCACTTGAGATCCATCCAACCGATTTTGACCAAACTTGGCACATACATTGTACCCTGTAAGAGATAGATTCTTAACATAAAAATATCGATATTTTTTTTTAAAAAAATCAATAATCGATAAAGCAGATCAAAATTTGATAAATTCAACTTTTTTCCTCTGATTTCGTTCAAACTCGGTACGTAGGTTACGCACATTATGAAGAGCTCAACGCTACCTCATTTTTATTTATACGCCACTGCGTTTAGCGAAAAACCGCGAAAAACGAAAAATCAATTTCAACATAAATCGATTCAACACAAATTTTAAACTAAAAACTAATTCAATTTTCAAGCAATCTAATACGAACTTCATTCGATTGTTGATTGTTTAACATTCATTTAACTTGATAATTGAGTCCATCCATATAGTGAAAACCCGCATAAATAGCGAAAAATGGCGATTTTTACTGGTTCCTTATTTTTCGTTGGTCTTTCAAGCAATTTCATCAAACTTAACAATTGCTTTAGAAATGTATCTTCTTTTACATCCCTGGTAGCACACTGACAAATTGAATTTCAAAAACTCCAAAATAATTGTGATCTGAAGTGGGTCTTCATGTTGCCTGTTTTACCCCTTCATGTCTTCGGCTAACTTCGATTGAATAAATACAGACTACTTCTGTTATATCAGTAACTACATTCATTCAAAATATTTTTTAATGAAAGTTCTTTAAAGTAATTGAAGAAGATCGACTCCGTTACATGTAAACATGATGTCGTTTTTGCTCCATTCTAATTGAATGCTTTTTCTGATCGACCAGCTGGGTATGGCTGCTAGTAATTAATTAAAAAGTATTCGCTACTATTTCTCTAGTAGTTTCGTCTTCAAGTTTAGGATTTGTGGTATATACTAGGACGCCCACGTCGTAAATGGATGTGACACAAGGTCGAGGTTTAAAGAGGGTTTAATGACCATACCGCGCATAAATTTCCAAACCCCCTCAGCGCTTCTCCTTTTGGGGACGCCTTAGGCACTGAGCAATAATCCCAGTGCCCTCCCAAGAGAAAGGTAATTCCAAGGGTGGGAATCCCCCTGGAACTTAGGCTAATATTCAAAGAATACAAATCCCAGCCAGATGTTAATGTATTTGTTTAGTCTCCAGCTGCCTTAAATATTCTTTATAAAATGAAGATTTGTATAGGAATACAACAATTATATGCTCTTCCGTTTACATGTAATATTCAGTTTAGTTGTTGTTACAAATAAAGACCTCGAATTATGTGGTTTTTGTTATTTGGTACAGTTCTTTGTGATTTAAATAAATTTACGATTAAATGAATTAAACAGAAATTTGGCATTCAATAACAAAGCAGCCAGTTCAAATTGAATTATGCTTTTCTTCTCTCACTGGCCATCGGGCTGGGATCAAAGTATAGTATCAGTTCTCTGTATGTATAATAGCAATGATATTATTAGTCGTTTCATTATAAGGAAACATTCGGCATTCATTGATTAAACTTTATAGAATCTGTTGTAACCGTTACTGAATGAGGAATAACCAAAACGAAGGTTGGAAATGAAAAGGTAATCTTTATAACATCAAAAAATACAATACTCGCCAGCGGCGTGAAGTAGGTAGACCACTGCTAGTAGCGGACTACTTAGACAGCATATTAACCTCACTTACAATAGTGTCCAACGTATTTACGAGGATTGTGACATACCTGTGTCCATGGGTATATAACAGAATCTTTCTCTTAGAATAATGTTTCAGGAAAGTAGATTTCTCAAGTCCAATTGCTGTTATCATTCTCTGCTGTATTGATAGTAATTTTCTATGTGTAGATTAAATGTGGTACAAAGCCAAAAGTATGTAGAACCCAATGAGTATCGAATTCAGTCGTAATTGATCTAGCGAGACAAGCATGCTAACCATTACATTATGTCGAAGACCCCTATTCCAGTATTGATAAAGGATTCCTTCCTTACCTTTTATTTGGAATAGTGTGGGATGTCAACATTTTGATTGAGTTTTCTTTTCAAATTACTAGTGATATCCATTTTACTTGTTACTGCTGTTGGAAGTTTTCAAGGGATGTGGTTTCTATTATTTGATACAGCTTTTTGTGATTCTGTAGCGTCAGTCCATGAGGTTTGAAGCAGGATGGTCGTCACGAAGACCTACAGGATTCATTCGGTTGAATTTTGGTTAAAAATCTTGTTTTATGGCGTCAACGAGGGACCATCATTTTTTTTTTGAGCTTTTTTTGCGATGCAAAACACATTGATATCCGAATTCTTGCATAATCAGAAAAAATGAATTTTAATGAAACCTTGATAACTTTAGAAATTAAGTAAATTATTTTTATACGTTTCTGTTTTAGATTGTATCTCATTTTATTTTCTTGAGCAATTTTTATCCATCGTCAGCCTGTTAAGCCAGTCACGGCTTCTAAAACATCCTAGCATTTCCGTGAGCACCAAGGCAAATCTCATCAACGTCATTTTCCTACCAACTTTGACATACCAGAGCCAGACATGCCCCCTAACAAAAACCCTTGAGAGGAAACTGATCACTTGTGAGATGAAATGACTGAGACAAGCAGGGAACAAGACCAGTCAAGACAAGATCAGGAATGAGGCAACAAGAGATATGGCAAGAGCAATACCAATCATACAACACATCGAACGACAGAGGAACAAGTGGTTCGGACACCTCATTCGTATGCCTATCAACCAACCAGCCCTACGAGCATATACCCTCAGGTACACCGGCTGGAGAGCTGTAGCGACTCAGTGGCAGACACTCTCATAGTCCACGAGATATCTCTCCTCCAGACTACTCGCCTTGCCGCTGACAGACAACTGTGTCTCTCCGCGACGCATAACAACACAAGCGGAAGGAAAAAATAAACTAAAAATGTTTTAGTAATTTTTTGTAAAAATTCGATAGGAATGTTTTAATTGTTTGCGTGATGTGTTTATTTACGGTTTATCAACCTCTTACATGTTATTTAAATCCAGAAAATATTTTAGATTGTATGATTTTTTCAGCTTATAATTTTTTTTACTGATACAGATTCTACTAATTAACCCATATCTTGGGGAGAAGAGGCGGATTCATAACTTTCCCAAATTTTGGCTGTTTTTGTTTAGCGGTATATCAACCTCTAAACATAATTTGTGTTATTACGATGGTGAATGATCAAAGAATATAATATATATATATATATATATATATATATATATATATATATATAGATAGATAGATAGATAGATAGATAGATAGATAGATAGATAGATATTTTCAGAACCTTGGAAATTTATTTGAAAATCACGTTTTTTTTTTCTGGCGTCAATGCGGGACAGTAATTTTTACGAGAAATTTGAGCACTTTTTTGCGATGCAAATCAGATTGATTTGCAAAATTCTTACAAAACTAAGAAAATTGTTGGATCTTAATCAAATATTCAGAAATTAAGTAAATCATATTTGAAAATTATTTAAGAAAATCTTTGTAAAAAATCGATAGTGATGCTATGATTATTTCATTGATTTGTTTCTTTTCACGGCTTATCAACTTTTGCAGGTTATTTAAAGCCAGAACATATTTTTACATTGCAAGATTTTTTTGAAGCAGATAATGATTTTTTTACTGATACAAGTTTTACGAATTAACCCATATCTTGGGGGAGAAAGATGGATTCATACCTTTCCCAAGGTTATTTTTGTTTAGCGCCTTATCAAACTCTTATGGATTATTTAATGCCTAAATCTAAATATTTTGTAAGCAATTTTATATAATATATATATTTTATAAATATTTTGGAAGCAAATTTATTCAATTTTTTTAGAAATAATAATAGTTTAGTGATACAAGTCTTACTAATTAACCCATAGCTGGAGGGGAGAGTTAAAATCACGCCTTTCTCAGGAGTATTTGCGTGTAAGTGAAACTAACCAACACAACTGGAACTCGGCGTTCTAATTTTAAATTCCGGGCTGTTACCTCCCATTACAGGAAATTAGAAATCTTAATAACAGTTGGTTTGCTCTACAGACATTTTACAAACTTCCAATACTTCGAGGCAAGTTCACACACCCTGTATACTTTTCTAGCTGTTTCTTACATAAAACTTCAGTTGTTTCAATTTTAAATTTTCCTCTTTTAATTTCTACACCTGGTTTATCTACCCTTCTTCCTTTATCAGTTTTGTAAACTAGTCTCAATCACAACAAGGCCACCAGTGTCTTTTATAAGTCAAAGGTTTATATACGGCTACGAACTTCAAACAGAATTCGAACTCATTTGATCTCATTCAATCTACAGATAAACGCAATACCAAATCTTGCCTACCGTGGAAACAATAATTCTCTCAGAAGACATTAAATAAATGAAATAGAAAAATGTAAGGAAAACGCTGGATAGAGGCCGAATCACCCATAAAAATGTCCTAGCACTAATGCAATATATATATATATATATATATATATATATATATATATATATATATATATAAAGAAATATAGTCTTAAGGTGTGCTATATTTATGGAATAAAGTGCTCAATATCAGAGATAGAGCGTGTGTAAATATAAAAGTGAAAATAGAAGTCAACACTTAGAGGCGACAGTCTGTTTCATGCTATATGCAATCGTCAGGCCTGACGATTGCATATAGCATGAAACAGACTGTCGCCTCTAAGTGTTGACTTCTATTTTCACTTTTATATATATATATATATATATATATATATATATATATATATATATATATATATATATATATAATTTAAAGAAAAGCAGACCACTTTAAGGCTCCATTGTAATAGTTTATTTCACCAGAGACATTTTAAAAGACGCTCGATCATCAGACATTAAATGAAAATTTACACTTTTGACGGGTATTATTAAGTTTATGTAATTTAACAGAGAGGGTAGCGAGGAGTGGTGTGAGAGACATGGTCGAGTTTAGAGAGGGTTTATTTTAATATTTATTTCTATCATACTTAGTATTGAGGAAGGAGGGACCAGACATTGGCCTATTTAATCGGTTAACTTAACAGAAATGATATATTGAAAGAGAAGGAGAGAAGAGAGAAAAAAAAGAAAGAAGGGGGAAGTAAAGAGAAAGGAGATGTATTTAGGGTTTACGGAGGAAGAAGAGGGGTGGTATAGTTTTAGCAATTTTGGTAAAAAAAAAACAGATTCTAACGCTTGATAGTAATTTAAATGTTTAAAAAATCCACGAAGAAATTAATTTGATGCTTGCTAGCAATTTAAATATTTAACTCTTTTACAAATAATTTAGGGATTTTATATGAGTTAAATACTATATTTAAAAACATATTAATAAAAAACACATTAAAAAATATTTAAAATATAAACGTTTACTGATAGTAATCTTTTAATATTTTAAATGACTGTTAAGGTAACATCTTTATCAGTTTGAGTCTAATTCATGAATGTAATTTGTAACTATTTTTAGATGCTAATTTTTCTTACTTAAAGTTTAGGTTTCAAATTAAAATGGAGTAATATTTGAAGTTAATATCAAAAAAATTGTTTTTCCATATATATACCACATATACACTTATGTAAATCTCACATATACGTATGTGCATTTACATGTGCACACACATATGTATCGATATACACAGGTACCTATACATATTCATATATAAATACTTACACATACATTTACAAATATTTAAACATATTTATATTTATATCTATTTAAATTTTTCCTTAAATTTCAGTTAATGTTTAACGTTAGATGGTGACTTAAGTGTTTAAATATCAAAAAAAAAAATTCCTTTGGAAATCCCCGTTCTCCCCTCCCCCGGCAAGATATGGGTTAATTTGTAAAACTTGTATCAGTAAAAAATTTATTAACAGCTCCCAGAAAAGTCTGACAGTCTAAAAGTATTTTCTGGTTTTAAATAACCTGCAAAAGGTTGATAAGCCGTAAAAAACAAATCAATGAAACAATCAAAGCATCCCTATCGAATTTTTACAAAGATTCTCTAAAATAATTTTCAAATGTAATTTACTTAATTTCTGAATATGTTCTGAATGTTTCCTTAAGATCCAACAATTATCTTAATTTTGCAAGAATTTTCAAGTCAATGTGATTTGCACCGCAAAAAAAGTGCTCAAATTTCCCGTAAAAAATTCAAAAGTTCTGAAGAGGAAATATGTATATATACATGTGTGTGTGTAATGAAATGGACAAAGTCCGACAATTACTTTTATATGTTATTTTTATAGATGCAAATATTTAGGTAAATGATCTGTTTATAATAAACAGTATTAACGATATTTACAGGAAAGTGTCTGGTCAGCTAGGTTAAATTACTGTTTTGGAATTTATTGTTTGTAGTTTCAAAAACAGTAATTTAACCTTGCTAACCAGATGCTGTCTGTAGCTAAATGGTATAGCACGTCAGACGATGTGGCGGTTCCGTGTAGAATATAGGTTCGATTCCTGTCGGAGGACACATAGTTTCTTTGAGATTTCTCGGACATTCAGACCAGAAAATGTTGTTAATACTGTTTATTATAAACAGAGCATTTACTTAAAGATTGGTATCTATAAAAATAACGTATAAACAAAAAATATATTATATATATGTGAAAATATTATAGAAAATAGGAAAGAAACTGGTTTGGTAAATAATCCAAAGTTCCTTAGTATTTTTGTTATTATTTTTTAAAAATAGTGCTCGATACGAAAGTAGAGCATAAATATAATTATTTATTTAAAAATATGATTCCAATTCGCGAGTTGGAATCATATTTTTAAATAAATAATTATATATATATATATATATATATATATATATATATATATATATATATATATATATATATATATATATATATATATAAACATCCTTTGATTATTCACCTTCATAATAACACAAATTATGTTTTTGTTCTTCGTGTATTTCTCTTTTTTAGCAAATTATTAAAAGGATCTATTTTTAAGCAATGATAATCAGTTATTAAATTTCTAATGATATGTCTTTCTTTCTTTCTAGACTTCCCAACAGACGTGCGTGTACATATTTATATAAGCAGTTTTGATTCTATTCGAGAATCGGCAATGGTAAGTAACTGAGCAATTTCTTTCTCGGTTTACAGACCCTTTCAAGAACTGAAGCATTCCACCTACCGTATATTTCCGCCTATAAGTCGACTTTTAAATCTTAAAAATCACCCCCAAAACAGGGTTTCGTCTAAAAGAGGCACAAAAAGCTAACCTTAAATCCTGTGCTGTATCGGCACTTGCTACTATGCTTGCACCACGGATTGATGTAGGCTAGCAACTGCCTCGGTGTGGTAACTACCAACGTAAATATTTCTAGTTGAGACACTTGGCATTATAATGCTGTACTACAGTTTTTTCTTCATTGTATGTGCCATGTCCTTTCAGGGTGTAGGCGTGGAGAGCCATGATCGCCTACGTCCAGAAAGGACATGGCACATAAAAAAAGAAAAAGAATCACTGTTACCTACACAGTCTTGTGTATCTTTGTTTATATGTTTCTATTTACAATGTTAATCTGTTAGGTATTCGCCACGTTTCTGACGTAAATACTTCTCCTCTTGAATCTAAATCATTTTTTAGACATTCCACTGCCTGAAATTAAGCTAAGAATAAATAAGCATAAATAAATAAAATCAGAAAAGATATACACACGTATACATATACCCCCACCACCAAAAAAAACAAAAACAAAGCATCGACTCTCCACCTCCCTCTATCCGTCCGGTGCATTCTTTGATGAATGACATCTCAATATCAAGTGACTAGACCACTGAAAAGGATCAGTTTAAAAATACACAATATTCAATGAAATATGTTTGAATGAAGATATGCTGTCTAAATATACATACCGTATATTTCTGTTTATAAGGTGACCTTTAAATCTTAAAAATCACCCCCAAAATAGGGTTTCGTCTAATAAAAGAGGTACAAAAAGCTAACCTTAAAACCTGTGCTGTATCGGCACTGGTAAGTAGGCTAGTATGCTTGCACCACGGAAAATGCCGATAGCATGAATTTGTTTAAGGTGGACTTCACTTTGCCAGGAAGTGACCCACACACTTGATTTCATTACATTCCTCTGCGGCACATAATGGAATGGGACATGCAGAATCCAGTTATGAAACTGCAACGGACTGTCGCTAACTCGATTATAATTTCTGAATCCATTGTAGTAATACTCTGCTACTGTTATATGTTTAAACAACTTTTGTTTTCCTTCTCTTTCAAGCTTATTTTGCGTTCATTCAATAAAACAAGTCTCTTAATAAACATGTTATCAGCAGCAGCCCGGTGGGTATAAAAACAGGCGAACATTTAAATCTCTTTTCCTGTTTTTCCTCCTTTCAAAGTGTGTGCCGTCAATTTTACACGCCGAAGCAAAAAGGGGCTGCGAACGCTTCACATACAAACACACCTACACAGACAAGTTACCCATATAGATTAACAATTTTCGTTGTGTATTCCATTTATTTCTAGGTAAAGAAACTCTTAAACTTTCCTTTTGTTACTTTTGTTAAATAAACGATATAATGTAGATCAATCGGACTCTGTTATTTTGTGAATGTACTATTTCCCCACCATCATTTCATATAAAATATTCTTGTAGAGACCTTATGCATTCATTAGAGAAGTAGCCAATACACTAACAAATGTAAATAAATCTTTCGTTTTTGATTTGTCAAACTATGGGTGCGTTCACACCAATCATTATTTCTTATAGCAGTGTTAAATAACAATATTTAGGATAACATACAATCTAGATTTCTAATTAAAATTCATTATTATTGTGGTGTTAAATAATATTTAGGATAACATACAATCTAGATTTCTATTTAAAATTCATTAAATTCAGTAACATGCAAAATTTATTTTTCAGTAATATACATTATAGGGTATCTTTCGTGTTGTTAAGCAACAAAACATTTAATCCTCTATACAGAAGCGAAAACATAAGACACCCACATACATGATTAAAACCTTTCAAAATGACTAAGGACCTCACCATTTGATGTAAAGAGCTCATCATAAACATAGACATTTACAGTTTCGTCATATGGGCCCCAATACTACGGATATCAGATAAATCAGGAAAATTTACCTAGATTTTGTCTCTCGCCTTATACGTGGAAATATACGGAAATTGGAGCACTGCACATTCCTAAACTTTTCTCACTTATTAGGTTTCCATTAGTAATTTTGATGTAACATTTTTTTTAAAATTCAGTATCCAAACCCATTACAGATATAAATAGTTCAAATATATTTAATTAGAAAATCCCCGCTTTTACGCTGCAATGTTGATAGATAGATAGATAGATAGATAGATAGATAGATAGATAGATAGATACTATGTCTATCCATGTCATAAAAAATTGCTTAGTTAAATTCTTTGAATCATTGCACATGTGAAACTTCAAGCATATGTTTCAGTCGATTATGTGCCATGCGTGATACACGCTTAGGCGATCATGTATCTATCGATACATGACTGACGAGGAAGATTTTTTCCCGCTATTTCTTTCTGCAGTAGACCAGTTGCCATTCAAGGCTATAGAACCTGGTCTGTCCTGCTATTTATCCATAGCTTGGAGGAGAAGAGGAATCATACATTTCCTAAGAGTATTAGCACATAAGTGAATGTAATGGGTTCGACTGGAATTCGAACTCGGCACTCCGATTCCTCAATCCAATCCGTTACTTCACCGTGCCTCCTTATATGTTTGCAATATATGGTAATTCTGGGGAATAGTTACCCCTCCCGCCGATTTATATATTAATATAAGTATTGTTTATTATTTAATAACTATTTAACATATATAACAGTGTCTTCTCTCGCACTTCTCGCTTGTCGAACTTTCTTCCGAATTTTTGCTTCTCAGTCAATTTTAATCTTCAAAATTCAAAAAGCAATATCAATTATTATCTTCTGTCTTCTTGATCCCTGTTCTTTGTTTTCTCTCCTTGATTTTTCTCATATTTTCTCACCTTCAGTAACTCTTAGTGGCTTTATTGCCTTGCTCGCGGTGAAATTATACTTTAAAAAACTGCAGAAATCCAATCTCCTATTTTATATCCAATAGAATCTTACATTATTAATGGCCTGCCAATACCGTCAAAATGGCGGCTATTGTTAAGTCGTCTTTTTATTAAAGGTTTCTGAATATGTATCTTTAAACATTTAAATACTTGTTTCACGTGCCGTCAAAATTGGCGGCGTATTTTATAAAAACTTTAGAAGTCTTTCACATGGAAAAACAGTGAATGTCATGAATAGATTTTTCATTGAGTTATCACAATCCATCAGTCTGTTTGTAATTATCTCCCTTAGTTAATCTTACCGGAAAGGAACCGACGCCTTCAGTAATGATGAAAGCTATACCCTGTAAATCATCAATTAATATGTGTCAGCGATTTATTGCGTTCTCATCCGATATAAACGCTTCGTAATTAAAGGCGAAATTGCTCTGTTGGCTGCGTGGTGTAAACTTGGCAAGTCAATCCCAGGGAAGATGAAACTCTCTGTCCCGACAATTTTTTAACACAGTCGATTAGTGCAATATGGCTGTCGAGAGTAGAAGCTGCTCGAGAGGTAACGAGTGTAGCTAAGACTA
Source organism: Acanthosepion lycidas (assembly GCA_963932145.1). Lineage (NCBI taxonomy): Eukaryota > Metazoa > Mollusca > Cephalopoda > Sepiida > Sepiidae > Acanthosepion > Acanthosepion lycidas. The sequence goes on from OZ010605.1 coordinate 70,630,739, forward strand.
ACTTTTAAACTCTCGGATGTTGCCGACCCCAACGTTGTTAATTTAACTGTCTGTCTGAGATTACTCTTAGTCCTTCGTCGCTTTCGCACTTACATGTATTTGAGGATAATACTTTTCATGAGATCATGGTTGTAACGAAGATACTGTCATCTGGCGTCGCCAGTGCAAAGACGATATCGTTAGTACAGTAAAAGGTTATAGACAATACGGACAAAATACCCAGAAAAACTTCTGGTATTGTAAAATACTAATCATATTTCAATTCTCTCAGTTATTTTAATCTTCTGATTAATATCATAGATTGTCTTTAAAATAAAAGATACATTCCTATAGCTAAGCAAAGTGTTTTAATCCTTTCCCCCTAAGCAAGGCGATAAAGCCACTAAGATGCAAGAGGTTACTAGGAGTGAAAGAGAATGAGAATACTTTAGTGAGGAGAAAGAACGATAAAAGAACACGTTACGAGAAGATAGAAGATGGTGGTATTAATAGCTTCACATGGGTCTGATTTGCTGACATATTGTTTGCCAACTTCATAGAATTTCATCTTCACAATTGACCACCGTTTGGATTCAGATCGGGACTTGATGGCGGTCATTCAATTTTCTTCTACCCTGTAAACTTTTTACGCTCAAAAATTTCACGGGTACCAGAGATTTGTCATGCATAAATAAACACTTCACTTTGAAACATTGAAGCTGAGAGAAAAAGTCTTGTCCGTGAAATCGCAATAGTTAGCATTTCAGTTTATCTCCTTCGTCGACATTGAATGGCTCAATAATGGTTTGGTCGACAGTTCCAACAACACTGCTGCCGGCTTGTTGTCTTGTTTTAGCCACAGGCACATCTAGATGGCATAAAATCCATCCTTCGGCCCAACCATCAGATCCATTGCGTGTCATCTGAGATTCGTCCGTGAAAATTACAGTGCTGTTCAATAAAAGTGACTCATCTGATTTTTTTTTATTATTTAAAATTTTTTTCGCCTATTGTTTTTGAGGTCAAACTAATTTTTAATCTTACTAATATAAAAACCCCTTCCCGACCACCAAGTAAAAAAGTTTACTCCCCCTAAGGTATTCTATTGATAATTATAATTTTGGATATAAATGAGATTTAGGGAAAAGCTCTATGCAAAAAAATGTGACTGCAACTATAGAAACATAACCGAACAGCTTTAAATAAAGAATAATAGAGGTATAATTTATTTATAATAGGTAATATAGTTCGAAATATTTAATAATCTATGGGTCCTCCTTTATTTTGAATAACCTTTTCAAACCTTTTGGGCATTGACTTGATTAGGTTCTGGCAAATCTCATCTCCAAGATTTGAATTCCATTCGGATATGAAATTCACAATCAAATCCTCTTTGTTGCTCATCTGTTTTCTCGAGAGCCTGTACTTTATAATGCTCCATAAGTTTTCTATGGGGTTAAGATCAGGAGATTAGGTCGGCCATGTCATAACACTCACCTGCTTCTTATCAAAGTATTTCTTCATCAATTTTAATTTGTGACAAGGAGCATTATTTGCATAAAAAATGAGCTTGGTGTGGTCGATTTGCACCCTTTTAGCAGAAGGGAGCAGACAAGACTCTAAAATTCTCTTGTAATGCTCGCTCTGAAGGGTATTTTCAATAGGTTTTAAGAAACCAGTTCCATGAAAAGAAAAGCATCTCCAGAACATTATACTGAACGGATGCTTGACAGTACTTACTGCTAAATTCAAAGAGCTTTCAAAGCTTCTTCTTCGGATTTTAGATCGCTTATCCTTTGAATTTAACTCAACTTTCGTTTCATCGGGGAAGAGAACATTTAGTAAAGAAAATCAGGTGAGTCACTTTTATCGAACAGCACTGTACTTTAGAAAAGTCAATTTTAATGCATTTTGGGGGCCCAAGTTTGACGTTTTAAAATATTTACTTTACTGAGTATGCCTAGGAGATTTCTTGACACTTCCCAATTTGCGAAGTAAATTTTATCTTACTTCTGTCTTTCTTGACTCACTCAGTTTCACCCTGTTCGAAGATCTGATCACTGGTCGAAAATGTTTATTTCGTTATAATACATTTTAGTTTACGTTCCACTCGAGGAAAAAAGTTCTTAAAGACTTTCCTTTTTCTAGTTCTCAACAATTACAAATTCAACAGCCCTCTTTATCCTTCGATGATCTCTGCAAAACTGCTTTGATATCTCCAATGTCGACATTCCCTCACCCAATAACTGGGTTATTTTCTGTTTTTCAGCATTTCTTAGATCCTTTCTATTAGCCATCTTTCAACATATAGAAAAAAGAAAAAAATAGATTTTCTTAGATTTCTGAGACGTTAAACTAATATTAATTTAATCTACATAATAATTTCGCTCAGTTCATTTTCGTATATTTCAAATATCTCAAAATATAACCATTAAAAAGGGCCAGAAAATTAGTTAGTGATCTTACCAATGATGGAAATGGAGTAGTTTAAATTTGACAAATATTGATTCTGGACTTTTTTTAATTATTGAAGTTTATGTGATTTACATAATGAAATCAGACAGTCCCTCCAGGATGATCATGTCTCTCCACAATTTCTTCTGTATCCCTTAGTAAATTTTGTCTTTTCGCTGTCTCTCCTAATCCTTGCTATGCCAACCATTTGCACAAAACCAGTTAGGTAGACGATACGCTGCTTTCCACTGTCTTGCCTTCAATATGCCTTGTGAATGTCAACTTTTCTAAGCCCTCTTTCCTCATTATGTACTCTTAAGGTTTCAGCTGTTTCTTTCGAATGTTAAGTATAAGTGTCCTTTTTGTTTCCATTTTCTCTAAAAGATTTTCCTATCCATAATATCCTCAGAATCCTTCATATATTCTTCACGGATAGGATCGACCATGCCACTTATATTGAAGCAAACCATGTTTGTTCCCTCGGTATTACATTGGTGAGAAGTTAGTTCCAATCAAAGAGTTTATTTCCCGCGAACCACTGCACAGTTGAACCGACTGCCAAGAAGATTTTTTCCCGATCACTTCAATCTTCAATCCTGTTCATATCTAGGGTCAACTGTTATCTCCTCCTCCAGTAAAATATATATAATAGAATAGCTGGCCACTCGTATTCGAGGATACCCGCCTAATAGGGCGGCTAGCCAATCCCTATTGAAGACGCTCGCTCAGGCGTATTTGTGTTTATTCAACACCCACAGAGCCCGCCTATGGTTTATACTGGAAGTATGCTGAGCAGACCTTAGTTACAGTTTCTGGGAGAGAGTGTGTTATCTAGAACGATCAACAATCTGAACAATGCCAGCACGCTTAAGCCCTCAGCGACGATAACTTGTAGCTTTGTGCTAGAACAGCTATCGACGCTTCCGTCTAACCAATTACACTCACAAGGTTTTCAGACACTTTTCAAAGGTGCCACACACTGGGATCGACCTCGATTCATTCCCATAACCTCAAGAAGTCTCCTTCCTGACAAATCGACCATGGCGAGATTCGAACCTGGATCTCATGATCGGAAAGTACAGCCGGCTCTACACTGAAGATCCATTTAGGTGAAACCTAGGTAGGTTTGCATGGCTCATTAGGATTACTTTAGGCTATCGCTCTACTTAGTGTATTGAGCACTTTACGTAGTCGTCTTTTTTACTCTTTTTACTCGTTTTGTTTTTTTTTTTTTCTTTTGACTTGGAGCTTAATCACTGGACAATTGTTTTCGCCTTGATTTAATGTTCTTGGCCCTTTCTTTTTTTTATTTCCCATTTTTCCTCGGGTACCAAGTTGAGCTATCCGAGTTTTTTCCAAGCGAGTACCACAATCTATCTATCTATCTATCTATCTATCTATCTATCTATCTATCTATAATCTATCTATAAAAGTAATGACGTTTTTGACGTTAAAAAATACGTCATTATTTTTGCACCAACCTAATATATATATATATATGAAGATAATGTTTTCCTATTCGGTAATGTGGTTGTCCAATCCAGACACTAAATCACAAATATGTCACCACTCCCAGATAATTATACCAAGCGGTTTAAACCAGTTAAATGACGTCTTAACACTCATGTCAATGGCCTGTAACTACCTACGGGAAAATAAGCCATTATTACTTAACGGGGACTCCGTACATGGTAAAATCACTCGTTCACGTTGTTAGCAACAGCACTGTAAGTCTATTTTGTTTTTGGTCCTGTATCGTCATGGCTTTCCACAAGTTTTGTTGCTCTAAGCAATTTATAACACGTTATCATTACTTGCTCTCTTTATTCTGCCATCCATTCACAGGAATTGTATCTTGTCTCTGAATCATTTTCTTGATTCTTGATCAGTTTCTACTCGAACCGCTCTTCTAAAATTAAATCTGGAATTATTATAGGTTTCTATCTGAGAGCAATAAGAATCTGCAGCCCCCAATATTTACCTAAAGAAGAAACATACATAGAAAATACATTCAAAAACGTACAATACCCATATCATTTCATCCACAACGAAAGAAGAAAGGCATACAAAATATACAACCAAAACAAAAGTAATAACATAATCCGCAATTATAAATTACATGAAAACAGATGCATAATACTACCGACCAACTCTGTCACGTCTACTATTCAGAACAACCTATTCCATCTAAATAATCTTAAAATAGTCACAAACACTTCCAAAACCATTATGGATATACTCAGATCCTCAAACACTAATAGCAATAATATTTCTGAAGAAGGCATTTATAAAATAAATTGCCAAAACTGTTCCTCCCAATATATTGGAGGAACAAGTAGAAATTAAAAAAAAACGCATTTATGAGCACAAAACAGACCTCACAAAAAAACAACTTAGCTAATGCACTAGTCATACACAGAAATAAATTCAAGCACAATTTTGATTTTAAAATACTACACTCATAAAAAAAAGAAAATAATTTACTCAGGAGGAAAATCCTCGAGAGTGTCATTGAATATTATCTAAATATTAATTTACGCCCAGGCTTTTTCCCTAATTCATCTTTCCTAACAGAATTACTACTCTCCCAAGCAAATGTACACAACTGTATCAAAAAATCAAAAAATGGTTGAATCCATCAACACAACATTAAAAACAATATCTCCACACGTGACAGTACTTGACGTAATATTCTGTTAACAGTATGAATATAATAGCGTTCTCTAAATTCTTCCAGTTGATAAGGACATTTTGTTTTGTTATTAATAGTTAATTTGTTTAATAAATTCATTTAGTTTTTGCCTTGAAAAAGTCCACATTGGGCAAAACGCGCCGGTTAATATTAGTTTTCCTATTGTCTTTTACATTTATATATATATATATGTGTGTGTGTGTGTGTGTGTATAAAGTATATATATAAAGAATATATATATGTATAAAGTATATATATATATATATATATATATATATATATATATATATATATATATATATGTATGTATTTATGTATAAAGTGTTCCAACAATTTGGACCGATTTTAAAATTAATTCACATTTAAAATCGGTTCAAGTTATTGGAATATATATATATATATATATATATATATATATATATATATATATATATATATATATATATATATATATATATACGGACCACCACAAAAAAAAAAACGATACCTATGGTTTAAAATGATTTTTTAAAATGAAAAGTCTTTCTTGAAGCATTTCTTTATTTTTAATTTCAAGCTAATAATTTAAAATTAAAATTTACAATGAGCATAATACTTTGTTCTATTTAAAATAAAAAAAATAAAAAAATAAAAACTAATTTAAATTGACTGGAAGGAGTTTTATTTTATTTTATTTTATTTTATTTCTAAAATAGCTGATTAGTGCCCTTTTTTCGCCGTCTTTCATTACAATGTAATTCTCTTTCATAATTTTTTCTAATTAAAATTTAAAAAAATAAATAACAATTCTTGTAAAAAATCATTATTATGTAAGAGATGTAACCAAAAAAACAGATGTAAACAAAAAATATTTTTACCAAAATTTTCTAAAAATTATATTTCAAAAATAATTTAATTCATTTGTGAATAAATCCTGAAAATTTTATTAAACTCTGACAATTATTTCATTTTTGCAAGAATTTCCAAAACAATACGTTTTTACTGCATAAATTTTCCATACTAATCTTTGGCCCACCCGCTGAAGCAGAAAAATAAACAAGATTTATACTCAAAATTTCTAACGTGTTAGAAGGAATTAAAAAATCTTTAAGAATATTTATTTAGTGTTACACTATTTCATTGCTCGGACTATCATCCTCATTTTTGTTGCCATATTTATCACAACGTTTCGGCCGTTGTACGCTCTGGTTTTCTTCAGGTGGTTGGAATGTCGAACTGAACCCTTTATTTCGCTCGTTCAAGGACACATGGCACAGTGGATAAAGGCGTTAGTTAAATTCAATGACAGGACCCAAAGAGTGTGAGTTCAATACCTGCTTAAGGGGGTGGAGAATTTGGAGAGGGGAATTAACAGGAGATAACTGATAACTGACATCCATTGGACATGGCACGTGGAACTAAAACAGTTTACCCCAGCGAGCGAAATAAAGGGTTCAATTCGACATTCCAACCACCTTGAAGAAGGCCGAAACGTTGTGATAAATATGGCAACAAAGACGAGGATGATAGTTCGAGCAATGTAAATAGTGTACATAATATCTTATCTCAGTAATATAGACAAATTATTTAGTGTTACTTTAAATAAATATTCTTAAAATCTCCACTTGCATTTTCAACTTTTTCCCTTTATTTTTACCCGTGTGGGCGCGTGGCTGAGTAGTTAGAACGTTCGCTTTCTGAACAGGAGACCCAGGTTCGAATCTCACCACGGTTGATTTGTTGCTGATTTGTCGGATGTTATCGGTCTGGAGGTGGGATAGAAAGTACCTGAAAACCCTACCACGACTTGACCCAAACGTTGTGAGTGAAAATGGGCTGACGGAACTCTTGAGGGCACAAGGCACGAAGCCGTAAGTTATCGTGACCGAGGACGTGAGTGTGCTGATCTTGTTCAAACTGTTGATTACGCTAGATAACACGCTCTCTTCCAGAAAACTGTAACTAAAGTCTGCTCAGCATAGTTACAGTATAAACCACAGGTTGGCTCTGTGGGTGTTGAGCAAATACAAATGCGCCTGAGCGAGCGTCTGCAATATGTATTGGTAGACAGGTATCCTCGAATACGAGTGGCCAGCTATTATATATATATATATATATATATATATATATAGTCGAGCAGGATATATTTAGAAGATAACGCTTTTAAAACAAGTAGTCTGCTTTTGTAATTAAAGGGCTCAGTATCAAGAAAACAGAACATTAATAGTAACAAATAAAATTAAATACTTACTTATCTTATCTCGAAAAATGTGACGGAGATTGCATCAAAAATTCTGAATAGTGACGATAAAGATGATGCCTTTTAATATGGTAACACAATACTATATTACTACTTATTATAAATAATTTAAACAAAAATTGGAACTTCAATTGAATTTACATACGAAGCAAAAACCTCGTTTCCACTGAGTCCAAGTATACACTACCCGGCCCAGGGATTGAACTCTCAATTACCTGAACCGACACCTAAAGCCCCAGGGCATATCGGCCGAAACGAAAATTAAAAAAAAGAGAACAACGGTCCGTATATAGTGTAAACAAAGATAAATCCTCATCCCAGAAATTCAGATAGAAAGTATCTATTCCTGTTGCTTAAAGTGTTTTTCACTGTAAGTTTTTGCCATTTTTTTTTTTACCTGTAGCATTTTTTCTTTTCTTTTACGTGTCGTACCCTTCAGTATGTGGTCGATCATGGCTCTCCACAACTGTATTTTGTTACCCTAAGTAACTATTGAGTCCTCGTCGACTCATTGTTTTTTCTTCCATGCTCATTAAGAAGGTTAGGGATTCTTTCTTACTTGCTTTCAATACATATATATGAGGTCTGATCAAAAAGTATCGGTACTGATACTATAAAAAGAAAACTACAATAAATGTCAATTCTGAATTTAATGTCCTTCGGATTAGTCGGCTTCTGAAACGACACACGTTATTCAAAGTCATTTCCATTGAAAGCATTCCTGAAACACTTCTTTTGGGGATAGCGAGCAGCTGCAACGTCAAATAGTCTTGGATTTCCTCGAGGTTTTGAAATCTTGAATATATGTATATAATAATCTAATAGTTCTTTAGAAATATATATATGGGCGTTGAATATAACATCAATCAGCTAAGTGACAAATTTTAGATTTGTATTAATAATATATATATATATATATATATATATATATATATATATATATATATATATATATATATATATATGTGTGTGTGTGTGTGTGTACACATATACAGGCAGTATATTTTCATTCAAACATATTTGGTTGAATTAATTTAGACGTATTATGTCTATTTTAGTTCTAATCCTTTCAAGTACAATGACAATGATGAGAAGACTTACGTTTCACTTGAACGGTCATAGTTCGATCTCAGAACTTTTAAAGGAACACTCATGTCCACATTTACATTTTAGACAGATATCAGCCGAAAATACATCAGTGCTTCATCAAGATAATAATGACCAAAAATTAAAAATTTTGGAAGCTCTTTATATAAGAGAATTGTGACAAAATATAAAATCAATTGTGAGTATAGCAACAAAGTTCTTATATGTCGGTGTTATATTAAAAATACTAAATCTTTTTTTAAAAAAATCACAAAAGTTACCGCCTTTGCAGCGACGTAAAAAATATTTTAAATTTATGGTGTTACTCCATTACATATCAATAGATATGCATCCCCTGAAGATGGACTCAGATGTGATTGAAAGTACGTAGGAAAATAAAAATTATTTGAAAGAGAATTTTGGAAATTTTTTTTATCAATTTAAGATATTAATTCGTGGACTTAAAAGGATTAAAACTAAAATAAATAGATATAATACGTCTAAATTATTTAACCAATATATATATATATATATATATATATATATATATATATATATATATATATATATATATATACTTAAAATATATTAAAACTCTGCCATTTCTTATAGCATTGATCACTCTTTTTTCTGTGCGCAATCTTAAGCAGCTTCTTTTGGGAGCTGCTTATCCTTATATATATATATATATATATATATATATATATATATATATATATATATATATATATATATATATGGTTAAGTAATTTAGGCGTATTATGTCTCTTTATTTTAGTTTTAATCTTTTCAAGTCCACGAATTAATTTCTTGGTAGAAAATTGATTAACGTTTGAATTTAAGATGGATGTGTAATGTGTTAACACCATAAATTTAAAATATATTTTTGTTCAAGTATTTTCCCCTATCGCAGTCATTATCAAGAGACAATGTTATGTCTGTGACGAAGTTAGAATTCCTTTGTTTATATCCTGGTATTTTTTTGAAAACTAGAAGTTTGAAATGGTCTGGCGTGATGCCATGTGTCACAGCTGTTAAGAACGAGGCCGCACAAAACGAATATCAATTTATTTTATTTATTAGATATTTAATTAAGAAGTAAGACATATAATGGGACAGAATATATACTTCTGTTCTTAGATTTTCGATGATTTAAGGGCAGTATTAAAAATGGCACTCCTATACCGATCTTTCAAAAGTAGAGCGAAATTTGACCCACGATGCTTCAGAATTTTAAAACAATCGATCAATATAAGAATTGGATTTAACTTTTATCTCTTTGACAGGATTACACTATGAACTTTATCATTACCCAAAAATGGACAGACCCAAGGCTGAACTATACAGAAATGAGTAATGCCGAGATTTTGGAACTAGATACCAAATTTATGAAAAGTATTTGGGTTCCAGATCTGTATTTTGCGAACGAGAAAAAGGCTTCGTTCCACGAAGTAACGGTGCCTAATAAAATGATGCATCTACACCAGAACGGAACAGTCGTATACAGAGCCAGGTGAGTTTATTTGACTTCATTCACAGTTATTTATTATTATTATTATTATTATTATTATTATTATTTAATTAAGTACTGTATTTTTCGGGATATAACACGCACCGGTGTATAAGACGCACTCTTATTTAAATGGCAAAATTTTTTAAACATTTTTAATTAACAAAAGTTCAGTCTGATACACAGACAGTTTTTCTCCACCAGAACGGTATTTAATCAAGTAATGTTTTTTTCGGGATATAACACGTACCGGTGTATAAGACGCACTCTTATTTCAAAGGCAAAAGATTTTAAACATTTTTAATTAACAAAAATTCAGTCTGATACACAAACAGTTTTTCTCCACGAGAACGGTATTTAATCGAGTACTTTATTTTTCAATATATAACACGCACCGGTGTATAAGACGCACTCTTACAATAAATAGCTACAATTGTACTCGAAAGATTTTATTAAACAAAAATTCAGTTTGATATTCAGACAGCTACTTCACTAGAACTTTTATGTTGTGGAACACACTCCCAATAGGACGCGTCCATGATCACTATATTCTTAACCTCTTCAACTCTAGGGTTATCTTTCCCACATCTTCTCATGTCTACCTCTCACTCCATCCTTGTACGCCCTTACAACAATCTCATCCAGTAACCCTCTCAGAATGTGTGGAGCATTTAAAGATAGCGGCTCAGAAGGAGAAATCCAAGAGCCAAGTTCGAATTCCAGTCGAGATTGTTATATTCACTGACACACAAACATTCTTGAGAAAGGTATGAATATCTCTTCTTTCCTCAGCTATGGGTTAAATAGTAGGACGTATTTGGAAAAATAATCATTATTGTTAATGCAATATTCACTCGCAAAAGAAAGAATCATTTTTACAATCCAAAATATGAAGGGTAGAAAGCCATAAAAAAATCAATCGGTAGCATTCTACTTTGAGTGTCTCTTAGGCATTGAATTCGGTAAAAGTCTAAAAAATAACTTTTAAATTACTGAGCATTGTTCATGACTTTCAAGTCAACCTCGATCTCATCCATTGCGCTCCTGATGCAGCATTACTTCAAAAACTAAATCTCTTCTTTTTTTCCCCATGAATTCTTCAGACACATGCAAATCTGAATAAGCGTTTATTTTTTTCCATTGTTCAGTCGGGATCATTACCAAAATCTCTCTGCTGTTTCATTCTTCCCTCATTAACGTCGAAAAGGATTTGTTAATAATAGCAACATTGAAAGACTGCAGTTGAGATTGCAGTATAACAGACAGTTGTGTTTTTAAAACTTATTCACTCTTTCCTTTATTTTTTTTTTCTATTTGCTTTCAATAATTCCCAGATGAAGAGGGATAGCTTTTTATTACCCACCACCCGAGACGTTTCGACTAATCATTTTCAGACCGAAGTAATTTTGCTGTATGTCACCCGATTTTCATATACGTATCGTAGACAACGTTGAGTAAATTTTCTTCAGGAATTTTTTTTTTATCGCAGTCTACCGACAACCACCTGAAGTAGACCGTAGGTTAAAACTGTTCAGACGCTGTAATAAAAACAGCAAACATATGGTCCGAATGTAAATAATGAGAAATCATCTTCCCAAAAATTCAGACATTGTATTAGGTTGGTGCAAAAATAATGTCGTTTTCTCACATAGTAACATATGTGAGAAAACGACATTATTTTTGCACCAACCTAATATGTACTCATAAAGTCGGATTTTAACACCAAATTTTGGAGTAAAAGAATGCGTCTTATACACCGAAAAATACAATATTCTGCATACCACTTGGCTATCACTCATGTTTCGATGTTATGCAAATCAATGGCATTAACCGAAGACATCAAGAAATGCACTCACTTTTTAGAGTTTATACTCCTTTTTTTTTTTTTTTACTTTGGTTGTATATTCTGCATAAGTTTTCTCTATCATTCCTACTCCGGCGTTATGGGTATCAGTGTCATTGACTGAAGACATCAGGAAGTGTCTTGACATTTTATAGTTCTTAATCATTTATTTATTTGTGTTTAATTTGATCAAGTATTTTGCTTACTACTTTTCTATCACTCATTTCTAGGGTATGGTAATCAATATTATTGACCGAAGACATCAGGAGATGCCATGACTTTTTATTGATATTTTTATTCCCCATCATTATTTTTGATTTGGCCATGAGTTCTATATTCCACATTGTTATCACTCACTGGGAATCATTAACCGAAGACATATCCTAAGTTTATATATATATATATATATATATATATATATATATATATATATATATATATATATATATATATATATTATATTATATTATATTATATTATTTGAAGATGTCTAGTTATACACCGAACGTTCATAGAATTTTTTCTTTTTTTAATAATATCAGGAATTATATCTACTTAGCTATTATCAATCCTGTCCTGACATAAGGAAAATAACTATATAAAACAAAAACATTAGGGATTCTTCTGACATTTCATTGTTTGGTTTCAAACAAGTTACGAATTCTGTATAATTCTTTATCAACATACATTTCCTGACACAATAGAAATTGTAATATTAACTGAAGACATTAGGGAATGCTCTGACATTTCATTGTTTTTTCTTCTCGTGTAATCACGAATCATGTATACCTCTTTATTACGAACCATGTCCTGATCGTGTCGAGGCCTGTGGATTATTTTTCAATGGATTTTCAATCTTTAAGCCATATACAATTTAAGTGATTAAAGCACTGTACTTGTAAAATCTTTGAAATCCATGTTTTGTTATTAATTTTTAACTTATTTACTTTCATTTAAACTGTCTTCTGTTCTGACAACTTTTTTCTAGATTGACGATGACGTCAGCGTGCCCCATGACACTTGAGAAGTTCCCACTCGACACTCAAATGTGTTCGGTTGTGATAAAAAGCTGTAAGTAACCGTCTTTGTAAATTCCTTTACAATTTTTAAAACAAAAAATACTTACTGCAACCATAAATATATTTACATTTATCGCCATTTTTATAAATATGTTGCCGTCCTTTCAGAAAGATAGTCATTCAAAATGGCGTCCATTACAACCGAAATAGTATAGGCGATGGCTTAAGCACTGATTACTTCTACTGATAAAATGCGACTGGAATTCGTTCGCAGTCGTCAACAGACGATACTGTTTTTTTCTTTAAATATTTTTAGCTGACAGCGATAGATACGAACAGATTGCGACGTATCATCATAAGAGCAGTTTCGACTTGAAGACACATTGCAAGTCTGTTATATCTCATCTTCAGTATGGCTGCTTGTCTCCGGTAATGGCTATCAGCTGAGTGGACATTTATTACAGTTAAAGTATGTGTCCTAAAGGAGTTACGTACAGTTTTGAATTGTCTTTCTGCTATTTAACCCGTATCTGGGGGGAAATATTGATTCAGACATTTCCAAAGGATATTTGTACGAAGATGAATGTTACGAGCCCGCCCAGAATTCGAAATCGTCCCGCCGATTTTACCTTCTGTGACGCTAGCGATTATACCAGATTTCCCAGTAACTTAAAAGCAAATTTCCAGATTAAAAAAGGAAGTACATGTTCAATTTTTGTCGAGAGAACATAACCACAGGAGACGGTATATTGAAGTCCGTATAAAATATTTAATATGCCTATATAAAGATAAAAACAATATATAATATTAAATTAGGTACCTCCACCGATGACCATCAATAAAAGGATGAGCCTGAAATGGGATTTACATGTAGGGAACACTAAAATCAAGCAGGTGCGGAAATTTAAATATCTGGGAATTGTCCTGACAGAGAACGTACGACGCTGAGATCCGAAGACGTATTGGGATATGGCCAAAGACGAATTCCAAAAGCTAGGCCGAGTATTACGAGATAAGGATGATTTCATTGGTAACAAAGAAAAGGGTACTGAACTGCTACTTGACATCTGTCCTCCTTTACGGAAGTGAATGTTGGAAGATGTCCTCAAAGATAAAGAAGAAACTCGAGGCGACAGAGATGTGGTTCCACAGAAGTATGATAAGGATATCATAGGCCGAGTGCGTGAGCAACGATGAGGTTTTGAAGAGGATGCAAACAAGGAGGCAGCTTATACTTAACACCAGGAAGAGGCAGCTGAAATTTCTGGGACACGTATTGAGAAAGGAGGGCTTGGAGAATCTGATACTCATAGGTCGAATAGAGGGAAAGAGAGACGAGAGAGGGAAAGGGAAAACAACGCATGGCGGGTTTATGCAAGTGGATGACAGAACAGGGTCTGGGAGAAGTAGCAAAGGGACAAAACTTATTGAGAGCTACAAAGGATAGTGAGGAAGTGGAGAGCCATGATCGCTTACGTCCTGAAGGGACACGGCACATAAAAAAAGACCTCCACTGATTCGCTAGAAGGTTAGCATGCCATGAAAAAAGGCCCCAAACTTAATAAAACAAAGATTTTATCTTTAAAATATTTATGTTATTTCTAAGAGGGAATTATTATTAAATTTTTAATATTTTTAGGACGTTCGGAATTTTGGTTAAAAATCTTCTTTTTTTTATCAGCGAGGTGGTGTAGTAAAGATTAGTATAGGAAATTTTATCATTTTTTTGCAGTGCAAAAACATTGATTTAAAATTTCTTGCAAAAATCAAATCAATGTCGGATATATATTAAACTTTCAAGACTTATTCACAAATGAATTAAATTATTTTAGAAATGTTTTCTTAGAAAATCTTGGTAAAAATATTTTATTTTAAATCTATTACCCCTCCCTCCTACTTATTTAATTTTATGAAATTTCGAAAAATTAAATTTTGTCAAGCTTAATGTTTATATCGCTTAAAAGCAGAACTACTTGGAGAAATTAAACCATCTTTTTGCAAAACGCAAAAAGATGGTTTAAATTCTCCAACCCACCCCAGTTATCGAAAATCTGCTCTGAATCGTACAATTAAGATATAATTTAAGTTGAAAAGTTTTTAATTGATTTTATGAATAAGGTATATGGATACTTTTGTCTTAAGAAAAAAAATTCGATGAATAATGCATTTTTACAAGAATTGCTTTCATTTTTTAATATTTTTTATTAGAATAATTTATAAAGTTTTAAATCATTTAAAATTCTGTCGTAATTTGTCCGTTTTTTTATACTATTATTCAGTAAAAACTGTATCTATTAATCATTAATGGAGAAGCTTAGCACTTTTTTTTTGTAAACATAGACGATCATACACGACATTATCAGAAAATAAAAGCAATAAATATAAGAAAATTAAAGCCAAATTACATATAATTTTATAAAAGATTACAGAATATTTTCTTAAATTGTTAAGATTATATAAAAAGGCACAGACGTTACATACCTCAAGTAGCTCTACCCCATATATATATATATATATATATATATATATATATATATATATATATATATATATATATATATATATATATATACATATATATATATATATATATAATTATTTATTTTTAAAGAAAAAAAAAATTTATAACATAAATATGTTATAAAATCACTACAAAAATAGCCATTTTGTTTCAACACCCTCGGTGTCTTATCAAGTGATGACGTTGAATGTAAAATAAATGGTTTTAAAAGTTTCAAATTAATTAATATTCTACGCAATATATATATAAATGGTGGTACTCGCTTGGGAAAAAAACATTGGATATTTCGACCTCAAAGTACAAAGAAAAAAACCCTTCAAAACAAGTAAAGGTAACTACGTAAAGTGCTTAATACACGAAGTAGAGCAAACCTAAGATAAACCTAGCTAGGATTCAACTATACGGATCCTCACGACAATGCCTGGCTCATTAGGTATTCTTATATATATATATATATATATATATATATATATATATATATATATCTTACATTCACTTACGTTCTAATACCCTTGGGAAAGGTATGAATCCTCTTCTTCTCCCCATAGCTATACGTAAATAGCAGGACAGATTAGCCAGATTGGATGGCAACTGGTCTAGGAGAAGTACAACTCTGAATTCATAACCTGCAGAGGGCCGTTTGGGGACCTTGTAGCACGTAGTGTACTAGGTCTCTGTATTCGGCTTTTCAAAAGGTGTGATTGGTTCTGCGCAAAACCTTCACCACTATAATCAAATCACATGAGTTGCCTGATATGTTGTAAAAGGGTCCCCCGTAGGTGTGGTTTAACAGCCCGCGTCGATCAACAATGGGAAAGTCAACGATATATATATATATATATATATATATATATATATATATATATTAGGTTGATATATGATGTCATTTTTTGACGTATTAACGTCATTATTTTTGCACCAACGTAATATATATATCGTTGACTCTCCTGTTGTTGATCGACGCGGGCTGTTTTTTTTTTTTTTTTTTTTTTTTTTTTGAAGTGCTATCTGATGATCCGGCGTCCTTTAAAAGGGCTCTGGTGAAATAAATTATTATAATGGAACGTTAAAGTTGTCTGTTTTTCTTTATTATTATTTTTATTATTATTATTATTATTATTATTATATATATATATATATATATATATATATATATATATATATATTATCACGAACAGCCATTGTTAAAAATAATCGTTTCCAACAAGGACGTGAGTTTAAGCTACCTGAAATTGCCACTCAGACGCCACCTTGTTTAATTCATAGAAAGAAACTTTTGTTTTCATCCGAGTGAATTTGAATTATACTCGTGTGAACACGAGAAAGAAAGAACTCTGGCCTGTTCTACGTCTAGTAGCCTCACAAAGAAATATTTGTTATTTCATAATTAATCTCCCTAAAGTGATTTCAGGCAAGATCTCACGATCTTTCTTCTGTGAAGTCTCGCTCTATTTTTTAGCAAAATCTCAATTGAGGCTTTTTTATCCAAAAATAGCATTTACTTCACAATTCACAATATGCTGGCATTGTTTTATTATTAGCCGTAAGAAAGAATATTGGCTGTCCGCCTACTTAAGATATCACCAAATGTTTGCGGAAGATAATAGACTCCTTCGTCTGTTTAACTATCGTTTCTTAATAAGGTTTAATGAACATTTTTAACGATCCTTTTTAATGAATTTTTTTAACGATCCTTTTTAATCATTTTCTTTAACGAACATTCTAATGATCGTTTTTTAATGATCTTCTTTAACGATCCAGTTTAAGTATCTTCTTTAACGATCCTTCTTAATGTTCTTCTTTAAAGATCCTTTTTAATGATCGTTTTAATGATCTTCTTTAACGATCCTTTTTAATCACATTTTTAATGATCTTCTTTAATGGTCCTTTTTAATCATCTTCTTTAACGAACCTTTTTAATGAAATTTGTTAATGATTTTCTTTAACGATCCTTCTTAATGTTCATCTTTAATGATACTTTTTAATGATCTTTTTGATGATCCTTTTTAATATTCATTTTTAATTATTTTCTTTGACAATCCTTTAATGATTTTTAATGATCCTTTTTAATTATTGTTTTAATGATCTTCTTTAACGATACTTCTTAATGATTGTTTTTAATGATCCTCTTTAATGTTCCTTTTTTAATGATCGCTTTTAATGATCTTTTTAACGATCGTTTTTATGTTCATTTTTAAGTGATTTTTTTAAAATAATCCTTTCAATGATCTTTAATTATCCTTTTCAATAATTTTCTGTAATGATCCGTTTTAATGATTGTTTTTAATAATCTTCTTTAACGATCTTTTTCATAATTGTTTTTAATGATCCTTTTTAATGGTCCTTTTAAACGATCTTCTTTAATGATCCTTTTTAATGATCGTTTTTAACGATCTTCTGTAATGATCATTTTAATGATCGTTTTTAATGATATTCTTTAACGATCTTTCTTAATTATCGTTGTTAATTACTTTCTTTAACATCCCTTTTAGTGATCGTTTTTTAACAATCTTCAATAATCATTTCTCGAATATTCAGACCGCCAGACGAAAATAAATAAATATGCTGTCAGTTAATAAACGGAGTGTCTACTCAAAATGGTGATTCACTAGCAATAATCAGTCGGATTAATAAATAAAAAACAATTTCTTTAGAAATATTTATACAAGGTAAGCCAAAAGTGGATATATAGATATTTTTTGTTCACATTTTATTACATTTACATTTGTTTAATCTCGTAAGTGCTCGAAATGTCCTTCTGCAGTATCGTAACATACTTCGGACTTCTCCAGAACACTGTGACACACAGTACGACACAAATTCCGGTAGGCATCAATGTCACGTCTACTGTGTGGGGATTTTTCTCCGAAACCGTAGTCTTTACTATGTCCCATCCCACCATAGAAATACGAAGAGTGAACTTAGTGGTTATTTAAAGGCATCACAATTATTCACAATATCTGAAGAAAATAATAAAACATCACGTCAGTACATAAATAATTAAACAACTGTATACCGACTTTTGACCACACCATGTATATATATATATATATATATATATATATATAAGGTTGGTGCAAAAATAATGACGTAATGATGTCGTTTTTTGACGTTAAAAAATACCTCAAAAAACGACATTATTACGTCATTATTGTTGCACCAACATAATATATATATATATATATATATATATATATATATATATATATATAAGACATTTTTATGTTTATACCTTCTTTTTATATAGATACAAATATTTAAGTAAATGCTCTGTTTATAATAAACAGTATTAACAACATTATTTACATTATTCGGATTATTGTCCTCATCTTTGTCGCCATATTTATTACGTTTCGGCTGTTGTACGCTTCGGCCTTCTTCAAGTGGTTGGAATGTCGAACTGAACGCTTTATTTCGGTCAATGTTCTAGTTCCACGTGCCATGTTTAATGGATGTCAGTTATCAGTTATCTCCTGTTAATTTCCCTCTGAAAGTTCTCCACTGCCTTAACCGGGTATTGAACTCACAGTCTTTGGGTCCTGTCTGGATCTAAGCAACGCCTTTATCCACTGTGTCCTTGACACATGGCACAGTGGATGAGCATGTTGCTCAACTGCTTTCTCGAGAGCCTGTACTTTATAATGCCCCATAAGTTTTCTATGGTGTTGAGATCAGGAGATTGGGGCGGCCATGTCATAACAATCGTCTGCTTCTTATCAAATTATTCCTTCATCAATTTTGATTTGTAACAGGAACATTATCCTGCATAAAAATGAGCTTGGTAGGGTCGATTTGCACCCTTTCAGCAGAAGCGAGCAGACAAGACTCTAAAATTCTCTTGTACTGCTCGCTGCTGAGGCTCTTTTCAATAGGTTTTAAGAAACCAGTTCCATGAAAAGAAAAGCATCTCCAGAACATTATACTGAACGGATGCTTGACAGTACTTACTGCTAACTTCAAAGAGCTTTCAAAGCTTCTTCGGATTTTAGATCGCTTATCCTTTGAATTTAGTTCAACTTTCGTTTCATCGAGAAGAGAACATTTAGTAAAAAAAATCAGCTGAGTCACTTTTATCGAACAGCACTGTATATATATATATTATTTATTAAAGACATTTTTATGATTAACGTTCTTTTTATAGATACAAGTATTCAAGTAATACTATAAAAAGAACGTTAAACATAAAAATGTCTTGAATAAATAAATTGTCGGACTTTGTCCATTTCTTAATGTATATATATATATATATATATATATATATATATATATATATATATTGATTGATTGATTGATTGATTGATTCGCCTCCAAATTTTACTGTTGGGATAGTATTCTTCGGCGAATATTTAGTACACTTCTTTCTTCAGAACTTTGCCACAGCATTTCTACCAAGAATTTCAATTTTCGTTTCGTCTGACCAAAGTATATTTTCAAAAAATGCTGCAGGTTTGATACAATGCTCGTTGGCAAAAAAAGATGTCATATTGACGAAATGAACGGCTAATTGTATCCGTAGTAACTTTTAATCCACTTACTTCTAGTCCACCCTGAAGTTCTTTAAGCGTTACTTGGGGCTCGTTGCCAACTTTTCTCGCTAATTATCTTGCCGTGTGTTCAGTTACTTTTCTAGGACTACCAAAGTTTTATTTTTTTGGTGGGGGTGTGGGTGAATGGAATGACACGTCTTCCAGTGACGAACTATCGTACCAACTAAAGTCAATGGCACATTTAACTGACTAGATATCTTCCTCTAACCAGGTCCATTTGAAATACGTAAAAAACATATTTATTTTTTTTGCAATTTGTTGTAAACTTATGCGTGGCACTGTAAATAAACGACTGTATACCTACTTTTGGTCCCACCCTGTATATATGTACTGTTTTTCGTTCCAGTTGTGTACACGCCAGACAACGTGGTTTTCAAATGGGAAGATGATAATGCCGTTACTTACAATCGGGAAATGGAAATGGCCCAGTTCGAAATAGGGCATATAGAGCACAAAGACTGCACGGGAGATTTTGAAGGTAAGAACTTTATTCCACTATCCTGATTGGGAATCAATTAGCGTTGTTGCAGGACTTGACTTTGAATATTTCCGGCCCGCATCATCCACACACAAATCAGTAAAAAAAAACAGTCAAGGAACTTTGTCTTAGCGATACCCATTTTTTTTTTTTTGTACGTTTTTTCTATCTAGGATCACACTGTAGTATAGCTGGCTACTCGTATTCGAGGGTTCCGTCTACACAATTTCACTTACAAGGCTTGAGTCAAACCCGTGGTATGGTTTTCGGGCACTTTTCAAAGGTGCCGCACGCTGGGATCGACCCCTCCAGTCCGATAACATCAGGAAGTTTTCTTATTTACAGTATTCGGATTATTGTTCTCATCTTTGTCACCATATTTATTACAACGTTTCGGCCGTTGTACGCTCCGGCTTTCTTCAGGTGGTTGGAATGTGGAACTGAACCCTTTATTTCGCTCACTGGTGTAGACTGTTCTAGTTCCACGTGCCATGTTTAATGGATGTCAGTTATCAGTTATGGCACAGTGGATAAAGGTGTTGGTTAGATCCAGTGACAGGACGCAAAGAGTGTGAGTTCAATACCCTGTTATGGCAGTGGAGAACTTTCAGAGGGAAATTAATAGGATAGTCCGATAATGTAAATAATGTACATAATACCTCATCTCAGAAATATAGACAGATAAGGAAGTCTTCTTCCTGACAAATCGACTATGGTGAGATTCGAACCCGGGTCTCCGGGTCAGAATGCGAACTTTCTAACCACTCGGCCACAATGTAGTATATGGTAGTAAATTTAACTGCTCTTTCCACACCTTGCGAATATGCAGGTAAATTCGGCAACTCTAATGTCGTTTCAATTCATTAGAACCTATTACTGTTCATTACTTGAAAACCTTCTGCAAGCGCCGGTTCCCAAATTCTATTTTGTGAGCGGTTAATCAAATTTGACCAGTGTTTCGCTTTAGAGATGATAAATGTAATTTTTATAAAATATATTTAATGACTCTGAAACAAAAATAATATTTTTATTGAAAAATTTAACCATACTTGGTTATATTTTTGTGATATAATTTAAATGAAATTTTAAAATTAGTCTTGTAAATTCACATAACTAAGTATTTTTAAGACATTTTTATGTCTATACATACAAATATTTAAGTCAATGCTCTGTTTATAATAAACAGTATTAAACAACATTACCGGCCTGGATGTCCGAGAAATTTTCATAGAAAATATTCGTTCTCCGACAGGATTCGAACCTGTATCCTATACGGAACCGTTACATAGCTTGATGTGCTCTTAACCGATCGAGCCACAGAGAATCGTTCGATTAGCAAGGTCGAATTTACTGCGTTTATTCTCTCACGTACATTCATATCATTCAGGCCGGTAAATATTGTTAATACTGTTTGTATTTATAAAAAGAATGTATAAACATAAAAATGTCTTAAAAATAATTGTCGAACTTTGTCCATTTCATAACTAAGTATAAATAAATGCTTACTTGAGATTTTTAATAGCCTCGCCCCCAATTCATCTGACTTCAACATTCTAATCTTTTAATGAAACATTCTGTATTTCAGTTGCTTTATTCTTTGGATCATGTTCAAGATAAACAGTTGGTGATAATGGAATTTATTATCCATTTTAATTTCAAAACAACTAACTACAAATATTTCAATTATAAATTGAAAATATTATAAATTATTATAAATTTTATAGGGCTGTGCTATAAGGCTTTCACTCTCCGGAATAAAATTCCAACGCTCCAGTTTTGAGCCTAAACTTAATCTTTAAACTCACTTCCTGGAAAAAACGGTAACGATTTAAGAAATTATATCGTATATCATTATTTATCATGTTAAACCCCAACTTTCAAACAGAGTGCAATACTTCCTTTTTATTTGCCGTGTCCATTCAGGATATAGGTGATCATGGCTCTCCACTTCCTTCTATCTCTTGTAGCTCTCAATAACTTTTGTTCTTTACTACTTCCCCTGGGCTATGTTCAGTCATCTACTTGCTTAAGCCCGCTAGGTATTTCCTTTGACTCTCTTTCCCTCTATCCGACGTATCAGATTCTCCAAACCCTCCTTTTTCATTACGTGTCCCAGAAATTTCAGCTGCCTTTTCTTGATGTTAAGTATAAGCGTCCTCCATGTTAGCATCATGGTATGCTAATCTTCTAGCGAATCAGTGGAGGTCTTTTATGTGACGTGCCCCTTCAGGATGTAGGCGATCATGGCTCTCCACTTCCCCCTATCCCTTGTAGCTCTTAATAAGTTTTGTCCCTTTGCTACTTCTCCCAGACCCTGTTCTGTCATCCACTTGCCTAAGCCCACTAGGTGTGTTATGCGTTGCTTTCTCTTATCTCTCTTTCTCTCCATTCGACCTGTGAGTATCAGATTCTCCAAGCCCCCCTTTTTCATTACGTGTCCCAGAAATTTCAGCTGCCTCTTTCTAGTGCTAAGTATAAGACTCCTCCTTGTTTACATCCTCTCCAAAACCTCATCGTTGCTGACACGCTCGGTCCATATCCCTAGTATTCTTCTATAGAACCATACCTCCGTTCCCTCGAGTCACTTCGTCCATCTTTGAAGAGACCATCCAAAATTCGTTGCCGTAATGGAGGACAGATGTGACGTAGCAGCTGAGTACTCTTTTCTTGCTTACCAAAGAAATCCTCCAGTCTCGTAATACTCTGCCTAGCTTTTGAAATGCGTCTTTCGCAATCCTAATACGTCTTATTTAATTTTAACAGCAGTCGACAAATTGATACAGAATTTATCCATTTCGATGTTTCAGTCAGACAAAATGCCCGTGTTGGTGGTAGATAGATAGATAGATAGATAGATAGATAGATAGATAGATGAATTACATAAAAATGAAACACAATTGCACCCTATTTAGTTGACCATTTCGCTCCTCGAGAGATTTCAATTGTACACCATTTACATGGCTATTTCGCTCCTCGAGAGTTAACTCTCTTAGAGAATTTCCATGGAGCTTGTCAATACTAAAACTTTTTTTTTATTATTATTAAACGTTTTAGTATTGACAAGCTCCAGCGAATTTCTCTAAGAGAGTAATCTCTCGATGAGCGAAATGGCCATATAAATGGTGTACAATTGAGTTTTCAATTTTACTAATTCCTTTACATGGTCTATAATAAATATATTGAGCTCTCTTTTGTGACTTAGTTTTAATATTTTATATTATTAGGATTCACTTGGATTACTTGCCCACGGGATTTTTACCTACATATATATATATATATATATATATATATATATATGTAAAAATCTATAGGTAAATATATATATATATATATATATATATATATATATATATATATATATATATAATTTTCTGGATATAAATTATGCTCAAATTATCGGAATATTCTACACGTTCGAGCGATTTCGACTATGCTTTTTTCCATTATTAAGGATGATTTCATTTTTACTTTTAACTGAATGTATGAATTGTTTTATGGATGTATCTAGAGTAAAAGGAATGTTTTATTTTCCAAGCACGGTCAGCACATAGTGGCCGTATTCATACTTGATTTTATTGGTTGTTGTCTTTTTCTTTTTTTATTAACAATGCTTCCATTATTTTTCGCCTTTTTGCTTGTGGATCAGGCTATTTTATTTGTATTATCAATGATTGTATCGCAGATGTATAGCCAACAGCGTTCGGACATACAGAACATTCGGACAATTTCTACATAATTTAGGTCCAGAAAAGATGAAAATTACAAGAAAATAACAACAAATTTAACAGCAGTACCTTGTCAGCCGTTTTTAATGAAACTTGTATAATACACACACACACACACACACAAACATATATATATATATATATATATATATATATATATATATATAAAAGTGAACATTGAAGTCAATAATCAGAGGAGATTTATATTTACATACGCTCTATCTCTGATATTGAGCACTTTATGCCATAAATATAGCACACCTTAAAACTATATTTCTTCATACATACATATATATATATATATATATATATATATATATATATATATATATATATATATATATATTAACAGTATTGCTCGATTGAAAAACCTCGGATGACTCAACTTGTAGACACCTGAGGGCAAATTGGTACCCAAGGAAAAAATTGGAAGTAAAAAAAAAAAAAAAAATCATCAGAACGAGGCGAAAAAAAAATCGCCATGTGTCTTAAGTCCTTAGTCCAAAGAAGAAAAAAAAACCAAAGCGAGTATAAAGACAACGAAAACGTAGAGGTCTCAATACGCCAAGTAAAGCGGTAAATTAGCCAGTCTACCCTGAAAAGCCGTTTAGGTGAAACCTAGGTAGGTTTGCCTGGATTGTTAGGATTTATTATATTATATTATATTATATTATATTATATATATATATATTATATATATATATATATATATATATATATATATATATATATATATATATAATGCATTTAGGTAGCAATCCTTCTTTCATGCATGTTTCATTGAATATGAAAATTTGAAACGTCCAACTTTATAGTTAAAAATAATAATTCACCTCTTAGAACAAAATTAAATAGAACAAATATTATTTACGAATTTAAATACTCATTAAGGAATTGTATTCCTAATCAATCAAAATTCGTAAATAATTATATAGGTCATACTGCAACATATTTCACAAGAAGACCCACACTACATCTTTCTGACCATAGCTCAATTAGATCTTATTTAATAATAGATCTTATTTCGTAACATACTTGTTAGCAACAGAAATATAATAGCATCATCTACATGCAAAATGGGCTAAAAATAATGGAAACTTTATTGACAAAAAAAAAACAACACTTAATAATATCAACTATGAACATGGACACAATATCTTGACTGTGTTTTGAAAAATAAAAACGTTATATAAATATATACATACAACAATCTATTTCTTGTTAACAGTTAATATATTTCAACCTTGAAAATAGCAAAGTGTATAGCTGAAAACGCTGGGAAAGAAAGAACAACAGGACAGTTTTATTTAATTTATCCTCCGAAAAGAAAAAATTATAAGATCACATGAGAAACTGTATAAAAAACTAAATCAAACCACCTTGTCTGTCATATTCAATGAAACGTGCATATATATATATATATATATATATATATATATATATATATATATATATGTATGTATATATATATATATATATGATTGTATGTAACTTATTCTGTAATTGGATATAAATCGTTCGGCTTATTTCTTTTTCAGAAAATAACTTTACTTGTATTCGAGCGGATATATACCTAAACCGGAAGTTCGAGTTTTTCCTACTGCACGTCTTTATTCCGAGCACTTTGATTGTGGTTATTTCTTGGGTGTCCTTTTGGCTGCCAATCGACGCTGTACCGGCCCGAATCGCCCTCGGAAGCACGACTGTGTTGACTATGATCACACAACGCCAAAGTACTGCCATCTCTCTCCCCCCTGTCAGCTATATCAAGGCTATAGACGTATGGACAGTCTCTTGTCTAGTATTTGTCTTTGCAGCTCTGCTAGAATACGCATTGGTGAACATTTACTCAAGAAGAGAAGTAAAACGGGTTATGATAAAACTGGTTCCTTCTAAAGAAGCGAAAGGCAGTTTCATCAAATCTAAGCAGGTGAGTTGCAACTCCTCGATGCGCTACGGTATGGTACCTAGATATAGTCCTGGATGTTTCTTTTTTTTTTTCTAAACATTAATTAAAATGAATAATTTAGCAAATACAACAGATCTAATCTGCCAGAAACGTTCGCATTAATTCCTGATTGACAATTTTCCTCCAGCATGTTTCTAAACCATTTCTCTAGAAATATTTAGATAATATGGCACTGACGTCATTACTTTTAGATGCCTAATACAAGATGGGGGAGTAATAATTGAGAAATTTTCTCAATATGCTATAAACGGAGGCGGCTTAATAAAAGTGGGGTTTAGAAAATCATTACAGAATCTAAAAGTGTGAAATTAATGAAGGAGATGACTTTAAGAAGCAAGGAATAGTTGGAAAATCTTCCAGGTTTCAATGCATTTGTATCGAACCATTACTAGCATTATAAATATAACAACACATTATTAATGCTTATAATAAATATAACAGGCTATTATTAATGCTTATAATAAATATGACAGGCTATTATTAATTCGTATAATAAATATAACAGGTTGTTATTATTAATGCTTGTAATAAATAATCAGCCTATTATTATTCCTTATAATAAATATAACAGCCTATTATTATTCCTTATAATAAATATAACAGCCTATTATTAATGCTTGCATTAATTCCTGACCACTGACAATCTCTTTCTCCCTGATATTTTAATGCATTTCTATAGTAAAACCATTAGTAATACATTCGCATCATATACGGATACCTCGGCACGGTGCAATGCTTAGCAAGCTTGTCCTACTAGGACAATTACGACTGATTAGTGAGTTCGATTCTCACTGGGTGACCTATATTTTCGTTTTCATGCCACATCTAAGCCACGCTTAGAAAATCGCCATTGGGCACCTCAGCGTGATGTAATGGCTAGCAACCTTGTCTCGTTAAAACCATCACAAATGTGTAGTGAGTTCGATCCTCACTGGATACATCTAAGCTATGCTTATAAAATAACCATTCATATTATTCATATAATAGTTCAGTTCTATAAGTAATGATTACATTACTTGCTGACCACAGAAATCCCTTTCTTATTTATCTTAAATACATTTCTATAGAAACATCACTAGTTACAGATAAATATAACAAGCTTATTCTATTAGTAACTTTTGCATTCATTCCTGACAATTGACAATCCCTTCCTGACCATTGACAAATACCCACTCCCTGAGCTACAGTCTTAGGGCCATGACACATTGAAAGACCGGTTCCTGTATGACTAACAAAGTTAAGCAACATTGAGTATGGTCAGCACCTAGATGGGTGGCCGCTTGGGAATACAAGGTGCTTTGGATACATGGAGAGAGGTAATGGATATCAGCTCAGAATTGGAAAATGGAGAGCCTAGTTTTAATTCCAGTTGGGTGTGTTATATCTACTTACACGCAAATAACTTTGAGAAAGGTATGAATCGACCTCTTCTCCAGCTATGGGTTAAATAGTAGGACATGTATCGGTAAATCATTATTATCTCCAGAGAATTCATACAAAATATATTTTCTGGCTTTATATAACCGGCAAAAGGTTGATAAGCCATAAAAATACAAATCAATCAACAATCTTGATTTTTAGTAGATTTCTGTACAAACATCATTAACAGCACAATTACATTCTAAATATACATTATTCAGACTATTGTCCTCATCTTTGTCGCCATATTTATTACAACGTTTCGGCCGTTGTACGCTCCGGCCTTCTTCAGGTGGTTGGAATTTCGAACTGAACCCTTTATTTCGCACACTGGGGTAGACTGTTCTAGTTCCACGTGCCATGTTTGATGGATGTCAGTTATCAGTTATCTCCTGCTAATTTCCCTCTGAAAGTTCTCCACTGCCTTAACTAGGTATTGAACTCACACTCTTTGGGTCTTGTCACTGGATCTAACCAACGCCTTTATCCACTGTGCCATGTGTCCTTGAGAACACCTGAAGAAGACCGGAGCATACAACGGCCAAAACGTTGTGATAAATATGGCAACAAAGATGAGGACAATAGTCTGAATAATGTAAATAATGTACATAATACCTCATCTCAGAAATATAGACAGACATTATAAATATAGTATTCACATTCTATTAGTAATACTTATATTCATTCCTGACCACTGACAATCCCTTTCTTACTAGCAATACATTTCCATTATACATATAATAGCCCTATTCTATCAGTAATGCTTACATTCATTCCTGACCACTGACAATCCTTTTCTTCCTTATTTTCAATGCATTCTTATAGTAAAATCATTAGCAATGCATTTCCATTATACATATAATAGCCCTATTCTATCAGTAATGCTTACATTCATTCCTGACCACTGACAATCATTTTCTTCCTTATTTTCAATGCATTCCTATAGTAAAATAATTAGCAATGCATTTCCATTATACATATAATAGCCCTATTCTATCAGTAATGCTTACATTCATTCCTGACCACTGACAATCCTTTTCTTCCTTATTTTCAAAACATCAGTTCCAATTCATTTACATAATAAATATAACAACCTTATTATTTTAGTAATGTCTGCATTAATTCCTGATTATTGACGAGCCCCCCTCCTTTCAGATTTTCAACGCATCTAAAGTAAAAATTTTATTTTATTTATGTTTATATTTTTTAAATGTTAAGTCACTGTGCTTATTAAAACCATCTCAATTAATTTTGCACTGTTTGACCTGACCCTGCTTTTAAGACATCCACATTTAAAGCATACAGAGAAAATACTGATGACCCCAATTAAGTTTTACCCTTGTATTAAACATCCAAGAGTAATGATATTATTATCTAAGCAATGCTTACATTGATTCCTGACCACTAACAGTCCTTTTCTTCTAGATATTTAATGCATTCTATAGTAAAATCATTAGCAATGCATTTACATTAAACATATAACAGCCTTATTATGTCAGCAATGTTTGTATTAACTCACAAATACTGATGAATTTCATTCTGTTTTTCAAAGCAGTTCTCCAGAACAATCTTGTTTCTTTCAGTAATGATTGTTTTAATTCCTCACTATTACCAATTGATTCCTTATTTTCAAAGCATTTCTATAGTAAAATCATCAGCAATGCATTTTCATTTTATAAGACACCTAATGTGTCAGTAGTGTTTGTATTAATTCCAGCCAACTTTTGTTTCCTTACTGAACAATGTATTTCTGTAGAATGATCATATGCATTAAGATGCATTCAATTTTCTATGTATTTGTCAAATTAATAATAGTGATGATATTAATAGACTAATAAATAATGATGATTCTATCAATAGACTAGTAAATAATGGTGATGTTATCAATAGACTAATAAATAATAGTGATGTTATCAATAGACTAATAAAAAATAGCAATGTTATCAATAGATTAATAAATAATAGCGATGATGTCAATAGACTAATAAATAATAGTGATGCTGTCAATAGACTAATAAATAATAGTGATGTTATCGATAGACTAATAAATAATAGCGATGATGTCAATAAACTTATAAATAATAGTGATGTTATCGATAGACTAATAAATAATAGCGATGCTGTCAATAGACTAATAAATAATAGTGATATTATCAATAGACTAATAAATAATAGCGATGCTGTCAATAGACTAATAAATAATAGTGATGTTATCAATAGATTAATAAATAATAGTGATGCTGTCAATAAACTAATGAATAATAGCGATATTATCAATAGGGAAGTGTTAACATAATATTCAATGCATTCCTAAAGTGGAATTATTTTCAGTGCATTTCTATAGCAAAATAATTTGCAATGCTTTTCTACATATGAATTTATTATTTGTTGCATCACTATATAATAAATAGTGTGAATGAATGTTTTTGAACTAGCCTTTTAAAAATCATCAATCCCAAATTGATTTTCGTCCATAGCGAGTGAGCTTCTTGACTCTGTCTATTGGCAGAATATAGCAGGCATTCTGATTTTTCTGGTTTGGAAATTACAACACTAACAGATTTAATTTTGCTTCTTTATTTTGTTTTTCTTTTATTTTGATTTAATCGACCCACCTCCACCCCACTCATGTCATTGTCAATTTTTATGCATTTTTGTAAAACATGAATGGATCGTGAATGAGATTAGATAGGAGTAGGATAGACAGTGTTGACCAGCCTCTTATCTCCTATTCCTTTGGCCTTGTGCCACATAAAAATGTACTCATTTATAAAATAAAAGAAACGGTTTAACGTCTTTAATAAATCCTACTCTAATATCACAGTTTATACAGAGTGCAATGGATAAACTGTCATCTAAATTATACAAAAATGAAAATAGCGCTGACATCTCATTTTAATATATATATATATTTACCAAAATTACATAAAAATATTTTGAAATACTAAAGAGTAAATTTATTCACTAAAATTGCTATTGCCTTCAACCACAGCCTCCAGACAACTTCAGAAAACTCTTGCAACTCTTCTGGACAGTCTCCTTGTTTAAGTTGGTGAATGCTGCCATAACCCTTGCCTTCAGTTCATCTTTGGTATTACAAGGAGTTTTGTTGGTCTCTTGCTCAACTGCGCCTGATGCATAATAATCAAGGGGGTTGCAGTCTGGGGAGTTAGGTGGTTAAATGCAAGGGGTGCAGTGGTTGCAGATATTGTTTGACAGCCATAATTGGGTTCTCCTGCTTGTGTGGCATCGTTCAGAGTTCTGTTGCCAGATATATGGTCTTCCAGGAACCACTTTCTTCACCTAGAGCAGCATTACCTCCTCGAGGTACTTGCGGTAGGCCTGTGTTGAGTTTAAGGCCCTGTCA
This sequence comes from Acanthosepion lycidas, assembly GCA_963932145.1. NCBI lineage: Eukaryota > Metazoa > Mollusca > Cephalopoda > Sepiida > Sepiidae > Acanthosepion > Acanthosepion lycidas. The sequence goes on from OZ010605.1 coordinate 70,661,587, forward strand.
GAAGATGTATGGAGGCATAAAGTTGCCATCACTAGTGATCATTCCAAATACCTTTGCAATCACCATTAGACTCATCCAACTCTTTCTGAATCCTCTGCACTGTTCCCAGATTGACACACAAACACACTGAAATGTTTGTACTGGAGCTTCTGCCACAAATGCCAAGCAGTACAGCATGGCATTTCCAAATTGCTGCCAGAATTAATTGCATCATAATGCTCTTTTTCTCACAGATGATGCCCAACTGACCCTTCTATACTACACAGTCAAAAAAAATAAAAAACAAACAATACGCATGCGCAAAATTAAAAATATAAAAATGGTGACAATTTATCCATTACACCCTGCATAGTGAGTAACTAAAACAAATCTTGAGTTGTTCCAATTTTTCTTTTATAGGAATAATCTAGTTTCATTAGGATTATGGAGAACCCTATTTTCTTGTTCCCAACGACCAAAATTCTTTCAATATTTATCAGCTTTTGCCTAAGCACAAGTATCTTAATTCTTTGCTGTTATTAAATTCCGATTTTCACAATTCACAATTTAAAAAGATCCTCTATCTTTTGTTAGGATATCTTTTGTATAAGAATTTTTCATCCTAATTTTTGTCCTTTTATATGGCAGCTTCCTGGCCATCAAACAACTAAAATAACTTCTAATATATTTCCATTGTTTCATTTTTATATATTTTAAAGAGAAAATAATTGACACTGAATTATCTTCAGAAAATAATTACACATTTTTAGAAATTAATTTTTAATACATTACCATTGTGAAATAATTTTCTATACATTTTAAGACTAAAATATTTCTGACATTACCTTCAAGAAACAATTATATAAGTTTTAAGAAAAAATTTCCAATAAATTTCCATCATAAAATAATTATACATTTTTAAAGGAATATAATGTTCAAAATATATCTTTCAAATAATTTTTATATATTTTGGAGGGAGAATAATTTCCAATGCATTTTCATCAGGAAATGCCTAAACATTTTAGAGGAACATTTCTAGTGTCTTTCAATCATAAAATAATTTCTGATATATTTTCATCATGAAATAATAAATATTTTTTTGTTAATTCGTAAAGGAATTATTCTCATTGTAAAAATGATTTTTACACATTTTTATGTAAAATATTTTTGATTCATTTCCATGATAAAAACAATTACAATACATTTTAATTTAAAATAATTTCTAATCAATTTCCATCTTAAAATAAGTTTTGTGTATTCTTAAGGCAAAATAATTTCTAAAGCAAGTTCTTTTTAGTAGACTTCAATGTTCTATTTATTTCCATCAGTATATAATTTCAAGTTCCTTTTATCAGAATATAATTTCCTATGCCTTTCCATTGGTATATAATTTCAAGTCCGTTTATGTGGAATGTAATTTCCTATGCCTTTCCATTGGTATATAATTTTAAGTTAATTTTAGCAGAATATAATGTCCTATGCATTTCCATTGGTAAATAATTTCAAGTTCCTTTTGGCAGCATATATTTTTATCAGAAAATAATTTCCTGTGCATTTGTATTGGCATATATTTTCAAGTTGCTTTTCACATAATATAATTTTCTATGCATATCCAATGGAATATAAATTTCAGGTTTCTTTTAGCAGAATATAATTTCCTATGCATTTCGAATGGTATATAATTTCCTATACATTTCTATTGGTATATAATTTTAAGTTCCTTTTAGCAGAATATAATTTCCTATGCATCTTTAATGGTATATAATTTCAAGTTCCTTTTAGCAGAATATAATTTCCTATACATTTCTATTGGTAAATAATTTCAAGTTCCTTTTGGCAGAATATAATTTCCTATGCATTTCTACTGTTATATAATTTTAAGTTCCTTTTAGCAGAATATAATTTCTTGTGCATTTGTATTGGTATATACTTTCAAGTTGCTTTTCACAGAATATAATTTCCTATGAATATCCAATGGTATATAATTTCAAGTTTCTTTTAGCAGAATATAATTTCCTATGCATTTCCTTTTAGCAGAATATAATTTCCTATACATTTCTATTGGTATATAATTTTAAGCAGAATATAATTTTATATGCATTTCCAATGGTATATAATTTCCTATATATTTCTATTGGTATATAATTTCAAGTTTCTTTTAGCAGAATATAATTTCCTATGCATCTCCCATGGTATATAATTTCCTTTACATTTCTATTGATATATAATTTTAAGTTCCTTTTTGCAGAATATAATTTCTATGCATTTCTATTGTTATATAATTTTAAATTCCTTTTATCAGAATATAATTTCCCGTGCATTTGTATTGGCATATAATTTCAAGTTGCCTATCACAGAATATAATTTTCTATACATATCCAATGGTATATAAATTTCAAGTTTCTTTTAGCAGAATATAATTTCCTATGCATTTCCAATGGTATATAATTTCATATATATTTCTATTGGTATATAATTTCAAATTCCCTTTAGCAGAACATAATTCTCAATGCATTTGCATCATAAAATATTTTCACTCCATTTCTTAATGGGAGTAAATACATTGCAGTTCATTTTATCCTTGGTTAAATAAAATGCAGTGAATAAATAAATATAAAAATAAATCAAAATACTTAAAAAAAAACTGACAATGTTTCATCTAAATTCAAATGTTAGAATTTGAGTTGTTGTATATGTTATATAATTCCCAATAACTTATAAGCGATTTTTTGATCGGTGGGAATATGAAAATTGATCTCCTGAACCTTTGAAAAAATGTTAGCAATAATTTAATAAAATAGATTTTTTTTTTCATGCCATACCGTATTGCATCAGCCAAACGCTACATTGCAACTGTCTGGCTTCTCGCTTATTGTAGATAATTTCATCCATGGTAAAAGTTTAGCACTACAGTCCGTCTGAAGTTATTATGCAGATCACGTAAACCTGAATAAATCAAATTTGTTTTGAAAAGTTTTTGTCAATTTTTAAATGATTAATTTAGACGTCAAAACAAAGTTTGAGTTAAATTTGAGGTTTATGTTATTTGCATAATAACTTCTGACGGATTGTATATCTTAGTAGTAGATGCCTATAATTACTTATATCCTTAAAAAAAATGAAAAAATAAGGTAAGTATTACTTACCCAATTTTTCTAATCTTAAACTATTGTTTCTCTTGTCTGCATGCAATTTAACAATATGTTGCATGATTTCCTGAAATGATAGGTAAGTATCATATATATCAATTAATGTGTGTGTATGCTCCACCATTCTTTCTTCAAAATGTTTGGATGTACAGGGTGCGACAAAAGTGACACCCATTTTTTATTCATTAACTTTTATCTAACAAAAATATATTACAATAATTTAAGAAAATTTCTAAATATTGCCACATCAAAACAACATGATTTATTATTATCTATGATTTGTTATGATTAACAAACTGTTTAACATGTTCTAAATGCTCCCCTATATGTTCAAAATGCTCCCTTTCATGTTCAAAATGCTTCCCTGTATGTTCAAAATGCTCCCCTTCATGTCCAAAATGCTCCCCTTCATGTTCAAAATGCTTCCCTTCATGTTCAAAATGCTTCCCTATATGTTCAAAATGCTCCCCTGTATGTTCAATACAATGCTGAACCTGATCTGCAACACTTCTACAAACTATTTGACACATTTCTAAATTAATATCAGTAAATCTATCAGAAATTTATTTTTTAATTCAGGAATTGTTTTCAGTTTGAACCTGTAAACAAGATCTTTTAGCCCCCTACAAAAAAAAAAAAAATCTGGTGGTGTTAAGCCACTCAGTTGCTCCATGTCGTCCTTATCAACCTCTTTCAAGCTTGAAATTAAGATTTAAACATTTCTGAACACGTTAGCCATAGTTAATCTCAAGCCATCTTAAACTACTGTAGTTTACTTTTGTTCGATAAGAAGAGAATCAATATCATCACTTTTGCCACACCCTGAATTTCAAGTAAAATGTGTGCAATGATTAAAATAAAGATGAGAAGCAAAGTATTTTACAGAAAACTTTCAAAGTATCTTCCAGAAAATGAAGTTGGAGGGATGGGAGTAAATGTGAAAAGAGAAGATTTAAAATTATCTATGATAAGCAGACAACATTTTTTTACACTATTTACATTGTTCAGACTTAAGGAAAATGTAAGGAATCTGTGTATATGCTAGGCCAAAAAAAATCTCTTAAGCCGGCCAAGCATAGACTCAAGTGCAATAAATGAACCAGTAATAAGGAGTGCTAGAGAAAATTAATAAAAACAAATTGTAATATGAGCTCTAATAAAAAACTGATAACTGAACATTAAGTTTATAAGTTTCAAACATTCATGGCCCAGTGGATAAAAGCATTGGTTGAAGTAACCCAGTGACTTGACCCAAAGAATTGTGAGTTCAATACCTGTCTACAGCAGAAGTGAACAAAAACTTGGAGAATTGAGTTAAAGGGAGATAACTGAAACTGATACATCCAGAACTAGAACAGTTTAACCTGGTGGATGAAATAAAGTGTTCGGTTTGAAATTCCAATTGCCTGAAGAAGTGTACAATGGTTGAAACGTTGTGAATATGACAACAAAAATGAGGACAACAAATAATGCAAATAGTGTAAATAAGATTAGACAGCATTCTCTAGTATTGGCTAAAAACAGGTCTTGGACAATGATAACCTGTGGAGAAAGCAACAGGCATCAACTCCATTGTCTTTCCCAAGAATTCATAGAATAAACCAGCTATGGATTAAATAGGAGATTAGACTGACCATATATGGAGGGAAAAGAGAGATCACTATTTCCTTTGAGATGAGGTTGAAATAATAGACAGAGAACATCAGTGGAAAATACAAAAACTTAAAAAATCAGTGCATATCCTAGGTAACAAAAATCTCCAAAGCAGGCCAAGCATAGAATTCAGTACAACATAGGAACCAGTAATACAGAGTGCTAGAGAAAAATAATAACAACAAAATTTCAATATGAGCTCTGCTAAAAAATGGTTAACGGGACTTTGGCTTTATAAGACCAAAAACTTCATACACTGATGTCCTCAAGGACACACGACCCAGTGGATAAAAGTGTTAGGTTGAATCCAGTGACTTGACCCAAAGAGTCAACAAAAACCTGGAGGGTTGAGTTAAAAAGCTACCATTTTTGTTGTACTGAAATTGTTTATTTTTGGAAAATATAAATTTACCATCTTGGCTGGTCACAAAATTTAGTTAATAAAGGTTGTAGAAGCCCATCAATTTTCAGATAGGTTTTGAGTCAAATATTTTAAAATAGAAGTACCAAATTTTTACAATTGCCAAAATTCAAATTAACTGATAAACTTTACCAGTAATACAATTTAGTATACCTGATAAGGTGACATCAAAAATGAAATCCTAAAATCTTCTGTTTGATATTCATATATTTATCTCATCACTACGGAAGGAAACCAAGCACATTGCGAGGATTTTGTTTTCACAGTTGGACAGAAATTCCAAAAATGACATTAGATTTCATGACAAGCTACCGTTTTTGCTCTACTGGTATTATCCATTTTTGAAAAAAAAAATCAATTTACGATCTTGGCTGATCAAAAAATTTAGTTAATAACGGTTGTAGAAATCCATCAATTTTCTGATAGGTCGAGTAATTTATGTCAGTCACCTAAAATAAACTATATTTATAAGAAAAAAGTGTTTTTGAGTCCAAAATCTTAAAATAGAAGTACCAAATTTTTTACAATTTATCACCAAAATTCAAATTAACTGATAAACTTTATCAGTAATACAATTTAGTAAACCTGATAATTAAGGTGACATCAAGAAATGAAACCCTAAAATCTTCTGTTTAATATTCGTAAAATTATCTCATCACTACAGAAGGAAACCAAGCACATTAAGAGCATTTTGTTTTCATAGTTGGAAAGAAACTGCAACTGAAGACATCTCAATTGAATGCACCTATTCTATTGTACATGATACTGTTGGAGTATCAAAAGGAACTTAAATAACATTAAACATGACAGACAATCAAGAAAGAGAAAACTTTTACTATAGTTCTTATGTTCACGAAGGTTTTATTTCTGATGTTAGTTTATTAAATGAATTGATGGTAATACTTGTTGGTCTTGATATATTCGATCATGTTTTTTTAAAGACCTAGGGTCTGATTGCTATTGCAAACATACTATTTCTTAATAAGCAGACCAATATTTACTGGTTTAAATATAAACTGAATTTCTACAATTTTATTTTGAGGAATATTGCCATCGGTCAATATCATATATAGAGAAAACAAATGAAAAAAAAGCTTTTTTTCCAAAAATGAGGCATTTCGGTACAGCAAAAACAGTAGCTAACCAAGAAGTAAGGTCATTTTCAGATTCAGCACCCTTAAATTAGCTAAAAAAGATGTTTGGTGTCTAAATACCATTTCAAAATTTTTTTTTTTTTGTTGACCAGTGTAATGAATAATTTGGAATATTACTATAATCTACATGTGTCTAGGGTTAGTCATACTGACCTTCTTTGCAAGCTCAAAGGCTATGGTGACTCTGAACAAATATCTGGCCCGATTCAATCTTTCTTAAATCGTGTAACGAAAGTCGGGTTTAATGGCCATACTTCTAGATCTTTCCACATTAATGCAGTGTTACCCAAGGCTCTATCATTGGAACAATATTGTTTCTTATCTTCATCAGTTCCCAAATCGGTATTCATTCTGAGGATACAACTATTTACTCCTGTCTTGTAATTCTGATAGTAGAAAGCAGCTATCAATTCTACTTTGTCACACCTATCTGACTTACTATTAAGACATGAGTGTTATAGTTGTCATCAGTGTCTTTGTTGTTAGCTAATCTTGCAGGCTGGTGTACGCATTGAGAGATAAACACATGTCTCCTGAAATGCACACAACCAACATGTCAAACTCGGGATATAAGTCCACCTAAAAAAATGTTAAGAAACAACAAGGACCAATATATATAGGCAAACAAATGATAATGTATTAACAATAAAGAGTTACATAAATGATAGAATATTATGTGTTACTGATCAATGAACATGAATAAAGAAAACATTTAAGCTAGTGAATTGTTTGCTTTTGTGTAGTTTGGTGTAGGAGAAAGTCCTACAAAAAATGAAGTGATAAATGCTTACATACGTATGCATGTGTGTGTATTGTTCTTCCGCAAGAAATTTACATGTTGTTGTATAAGCGAAAAAGAAAGATAATGATAAAATTTTATCACTGAGTATTTATAGTGCTGGAGAGCGCCCCCTAGTAGCAGTTTCAAAAATTAGGAGGAGGTAACCCGACAGCTAAAATTAAAATATTGTCTACATACCTAACATAAATTTTGAAATTTTCATAATTTTTGCAAACTTTGTTTTTGAAATCAGCAATATAATAAATGGAGAAGATTGGTTCAAGGGAGCTACTCATACTAACTCTGTTTCTTTGACTATATCTGTTACAAATGTAGGCATAAAAGGGGCCTTTCGTTATGCATGCATCTAATAGTTTTGGAGAATGTCAGTTTTGATAGGTGGAGGGCGGAATAGAAGCATGTTTGTAGATATAGTTGCAAATACTATTAATTTCTTCATATAATACACGCATGTAAAACAAAAAGACCCCCTTTTATGCCCACAAACCTTAAAAAAGAATTTCATTAATTTTAACCAAACTTATATATATAAATATATATATATATATATATATATATATATATATATATATATATATATATGCGTTTATTTTGGCAGTATGCTTACATTGAGACATGTTTCATTGAATAATTTAGGTATTTTCTGTCTACTTATTTTCAGTTGGATCCTTTCATATTCACGGATAAGCTTGTTGGTGTCGTTATTGAAGGACAAGAGAAAATCGCTGTGTTGATAGATATTTCTTTTATTCCTTTTATTCTGAATCTGATGATGGCATTTTTCTATGTTGAAAGTACTCAGAATAAAAGGAATAAAAGAAATATGTATCAACATGGGGATTTTCTCTCATCCTTCAATAACAACACCAAAAAGCTTATCCGTGAATATGAAAGGATCCAATTAAAAATAAGTAGACAGAACGTGTCTAAATTGTTCAATCAAACAGAACTCAATATATATATATATATATATATATATATATATATATATATATATATATCAACTGGTGTATAAAAAGAACATTTTACAGCTTAACCTAAAACACATAAAAAAGTAAAACATCAATGCAACCTACAGCAACTTATGATCGAGATAAAATTCATCTTAGTAAATCCAAAATTAAAATACTTTTGATACACCTTTATATGCACTCACTGTCCACTTAATTAAGTACACCTGAAGAAAAGGTACGTTTATACAAATTTCTGATAAGCCAATGATATGACAGAAATTTCATAGATACAAGCACTTAAACAAGGTTATGTTGACTTGCTGAATTTCATTTCGTGCATTGCTATAGGAAAACAATGTTATGGTATGGTCATTGTAGCCCAACAGACAGGTTTGAGTATTCCAAAAACGGCCAATCTACTTGGATTTTCATGCACACATATCTCCAAGGTATGCAGAGAATTGACAGAAAAAGAAATTCCAGTAGGTAGAAATTCTTTGGGCAGAAATCCATTGTTGTTGAAGGTCAGAGGAGAATGGTCAGATTGTATATTATAGATTATAGAAAGGCAACAGAAGCTCAAAGCTCTTTACAACAAAAGTATACAGAAGAGTGTCTTTGAATGCACAACATGTTGAAACTTGAAGCAGATGGGCTGCAGCAGCAGAAGACCAAACCAGGTGCCACTCCAATCAAACAAGAACAAAAAACTGGACGTTACAATTTAAGGTTCACAAAATTTTGATAATAGATTGAAAAATTGTTACCTTGTCCCATGAATCTTGATTTCTTCTGTGACTTTCAGATGGTAGTACCAGAATTTGGTGTAAAGAACTTGAAAGCATGGATACCTCCTGCCTTGTAGAAACACTTCAGACTGTTAGTGGTGTAATGGTATGGGGACTATTTTCTTGGCATACATTTAAATCCTTGCTATCAAAAAAAGACCATTTCAATGTCGCAGACTACCTGCATATGTTGGCTGACAATGTGCCTCCATTTATGACGACAGTACAACTGGTGGCCACTTCTAACAGAACAACACACCATATCAAATATGAAAAATAGTAGCAGATTAGTTCATGGAACACAGTAGTGAGTTTTCAGTAATAAAATGTTAAATACAGTCATAGGATCTCAAGTGCATAGAGCACCTTTGGAATGTGGTAGAAAAGGAGATTTGAAGCCTAATTTTTTGTTTGTATTTTTAATTATTTCTCCCCAAGTAAGGTGATAATGCCACTAAGATGCAAAGGGGAACTGGGAGTGGAAGAGGAGTTGAAGACTCTAATAAGGAGAAAATGCAATAAAAGAACAGGAAGACAAAAAATTGGCAATTAATGTTCCAATTCCATTTTTAAGATGGCAGGAAATCAAGAAACCAGAAGAGAGTTCTACAGGTGAAAAGCCTGAGAAAAGAAACCATTAGAATGGAACTTGTGGTTATATCTAATTATATAAAATTATTTTACTAAAACGATGAAATTTCATAGCCAATCTATTAGTACACTTAAATTCATGTAACTGAGGTACCATGGTGGAGAGCGAATTAGAACAACAGCTATGAAAATATTTGTAGAAAAGGCAGAGGGAAGCCATGTCATGTCAGTGAGAAAGTGACTGAAATCGATATACCAGGTCAGGACCGATAATATTACAGAATCTTTTTTGGATTTTGTCAAGAACCTTGAGATTAATAGCAGGAGAACCAGACCAGATATGGAAGCAGTATTCAATGTGAGGACAAATGCTAGATTTATAAATGTGCCAGATAGATTTTTACAAGAAAAGTTGTCCTTGAACCAAACTTCTTAGCAGAAGACCCAACAATTGATTCAATATAATCACTCCAATTAATGTCTGGAGAAAATATGAGACCAAAAAGCTGCAACAAGTTGCTCTCCTGGAGGTTAGCATCAGCCATGCTGAATTAAAGGATAGTAGCTTAATTTTGACTGCATTGAAATTTAAAAGGATGTGGTGCTAAAGAAGAATTTTGGGATGCTATAATAATTGCATGGATCCAAATTTTGAAAGATTGCTTCCATTATATCTTCAAATTCATCCTCACTATCTTATCAACATTTGCTTTTTCTACTTGCATTGATATAAGTAACAAATTAAAATAAGCATGACTATTAAAGGATGAAAATTTTTTGCTGAATTTGACACCATTCTGGGTTTTTTTCTTTTTTTTCATCCAAATCTGTGAATTTGTTTTGCTCATGCTAAGTCTAAAAAAACTATATAAAATTTACTATTTTTTTATCCATAATTGCGAATGTGTTAAAATTTCAAGTTGAAGCTAAAAATTGTCGCAAAACATTGTTAATTTATTTAATATTGAATATTCTATTATGACATGTCTAATTTGTTAATTTCTATTTAGAAACATTGTTTTTATTTTCAATTTTTCTCATTGAATTGCTCACCTATATTGCATGTGATCCATTATGGTATATAATTAGGTGACAATAAACTTTGTATTTTATATGAATATGACCTTAAGAAAACTGAGATGTAGTAGAGAGTGGGTGGGTACTATCTCACAAATTGGGACGAGGGGCAGGTATATATATATATATATATATATATATATATATATATATATATATATATTATGAAATGGACAAAGTCCGACAATTATTTTAAGACATTTTTTATGTTTATATGTTCTTTTTATAGATACAAATATTTAAGTAAATGCTCTGTTTATAATAAATAGTATTAAATAACATTTACTGGACTAAATTTCCGAGAGAATTGTGGAGAATTATGGTTTAAAAACAGTAAAATTGACCTGGCTAACCAAAACGCTCCTCCGTGGCTCAATCAGTAAAAGCACATCAGACTATATGATGGTTCCATATAGGATACAGGTTCAATTCCTGTTGTAGGATGCATATTTTCTATGAAAATTTCTTGGATATTTTAAAGTATGGGGCTTCCAGCAAAGATCAGTCATAATTATTCTGAAAGGACAAGCTTGCTAAAGATAACACCCCACTGATGTGCCCATTTTTCAGTAACTATGTGCTGGATGTCCTAAACAACTTAACCATCATCCTGGATATGACGATAAAGTACGTCCAACAGCAAGGAGGCTTTGAGGAGCATGGAACCACCTCTTAATCGCTGGTGTTCCCAGGTCCACCCTGACCCAGGGTGGTAGCACCTGTTAGGGTCCCAGCTATGGGCAAATAGTTAACCCTAAACTGGGGTCAAAACACTATGAAAGTGTAAAAAAAATATGTTCTAATACATATATGAATTTTTGAAGGAAGAAATTATTACCAGCAATACAGTTTTGAAAAAAAAATATTACCAATGACACATTTTTGAAAAAAATTATTACCAGCAATAAAAATCCTGTTGGCATTAAATTACCTATTGAAGTTGATATGCTGTAAAACAAACTAAAACAAACCAAACCAACTTAACCATATCCCTGGAGTTACTTTTTATCAGCTTGGACATTTGTAAAAGGTGGCGTTGTTGCATGTCAGGATGATACCCTTTCACAAACACCCTGGTATCTTTCTATGAACAACTTCTCTCAATTTGTCTAGTGTGTCAAAGGAACGGGTTTATGCACTTCTTCACCAATTGATCAATCGTTTCTGTCTTTTCGATGACTACATTGAATAAGTTGAATAGTTCTAGTGGTAACATATGAACAATGATTTATTTGTATAAAAATGTTTGATTAGTAAATGTATGTTCCCTACTTTTTGAATTTCCTCGTATCATACAAAATGACTGAAGGTCTCCTATGTAATTCATTATAAATTGGTATCCCTACAGAAGCCAAAACAAAATTTCTTAAAATGTAAAAAAAATAAAAAAAAACAAAACAATGGAATTTATAATGTGGAGTGCTTAACCAACAGTAATATATGAAAAAAAAAATGAAATTTTGATTTTTTTCTTTTTTACATTTTAATTTGGTAACAAAAAAAAAAAAGAATACTAAATTGCTACATGATATCTGTCCTCCATTACGGCAACAAATGTAGGATGGTCTCCTCAAACATGAAGAAGAGATTCGAGGCAACGGAGGTATGGTTCTGCAGAAGGATGCTAAGGATATCATGGACTGAGTGTGTGAGCAACAATGGGGTTTTGGAGAGGATGCAAACAAGGAGGAAGCTTATACTTAACATCAGGAAGAGGCAGATGAAATTTCTGGGACACGTAATGAGGGCCTGGAGAATCTGATACTCAAAGATCGAATAGAAAGAAAAAGAGAAAAGGGAAAGCAAAGGATGACATACCTGGCAGGCTTAAGCAAGTAGATAACAGAATGTGATCTGCGGGAGATGGCAGAGGCACGAAGCTTATTGAGAGCCATAAGGGATAGGGGGAAGTGGGAAGCCATGATGACCTACGACCTGAAAGACACGGTACATAAAAACAAAGATGAACATAAAATATTCGCTGAGTTTTTATTAGTTGTTTATAGTTATTCTTAACATAAGGAAGAGGCAGATGAAATTTCTGGGACACATAATTAGAAAAGAGGGCCTGGAGCATCTGATACCCTCAGGTCGAATAGAAGGAAAAAGAGACATGAGAAAGCAAAGCATGACATACTTGGCGGAGATATGATTCTACAGATGGATGATAAGGATACCATGGACCGAGCAGCGATGAGGTTTTGGAGAGGATGCAAACAAAGAGCAAGCTTATACTTAACATCAGGAAGAGGCAGATCAAATTTCTGCGACACATAATTAGAAAAGAGGGCCTGGAGAATCTGATACCCTCAGGTCGAATAGAAGGAAAAAGAGACAAAGGAAAGAAAGCATGACATACCTGGCGGAGATATGATTCTACAGAAGGATGATAAGGATACCATGGACCGAGCAGCGATGAGGTTTTGGAGAGGATACAAACAAGGAGGAAGCTTATACTTACCATCAGAAAGAAACAGCTGAAATTTCTGGAACACATAGTGAGAAAGAAGGGCCTGGAGAATTTGATACTCGCAGGTCAAATAGACATAAAGAGAGACAAAGGAAAGCAAGACATGACATACCTAGTGGGCTTAAGCAAGTGGATGACAGTACATGGCCTGGAGGAAGTAGACATGTTGGGATGGCCAGTCGCATTCCAAAAGTTAGGAAGAGTATTACAAAACAGGAAGATTTCTTTGGTAACAAAGAAATGAGTACTGTGACATCTGTCCTCCTTTACAACAGCAAATGTTGGTCAGTCTCCTCAAAGATGAAGAAGAGACTTGAGCCAATGGAGATATCATTCTACAGAAGGATGCTAAGGATATCATGGGCCGAGCATGTGAGCAACGATGAGGTTTTAGAGAGGATGCAAACAAGGAGAATCTGATACTCACAGATTGAATAGAGAGAAAGCAACATATGACATACCCGACAGGCTTAAACAAATGAATAACAGAACATGGTCTGAGAGAGGTAGCAGATGGACAAAACTTATTGAGAGCTACAAAGGATAGGAGGAAATGGAGAGCCATGATCCCCTACATTCTGAAGAGACACAGCACATAAAAAGAAGGTATGAGTGTGGCAGGTGGTATGTTGGCCCCGCCACCCAAAAGATATTAAAAGATGGAAGACAACAACAAACAAAATAAAAATTTGCGTAAAAACAATATATTGCCAAGTTTGTTTTCGTTAAAGAAAATACATCAACAAAAATAAGGTTACAGTGCACTCGGCAAAAAAATCTCTGTATGCTCATGCAGAGGGGTTTTGTAAGTCTCGCTGAAGATCGTTTTCCTGAAAAGGACAGTTTTGTGGTCGCTGGAGGCCTGCTATAGATGACTGGATTGGAGAACTGGGGTTGCAGATGATGATAGTAGGCTGGCTGGCTGGCTGGATGGATGGAACTGATGCTGATGGCTGGCTGCTAGAACAGATACTACATTATGATCCTTTCTGAGGCCTTTTTATATCCTGGATCAGTTTTACAACAATTGCTGCTTAAGCTTTTTCCTCTTGTTATTTTAAAAAAAAATGTCAAAGTGCTGACAGGATACAACATGAGAATATTTTGTTTTGGCTTCTGCAAGAGTTTCAATTGACAATGAATTTATATAATAAACTGTACCTCCTATCAACACTATTAAAACTTTTATTTTAATTTTATATTTGTAATCTTATGTGCTTATCTAAAGTTATGAAAAAAAAAAACTTTCTTGTTCCAGTGACAATTGTACAAACCACCCAATTTTTTTGTTGTTCAAAAAGATATTTTAAAACTTATCAAGCACAATTTAACACTTTATCCACTATCAATTTTGGGGGATTTTTTATATTAACAAGTTTATGATACTTTCAATGAGTACTGTTCATTTCAATCAAATGTGTTTTTAAATAAAAAGCCTTGTATTTGACAGCATAAGAGATGCACAGGTGTTTTAGACTCATTTCAGCTGGGCATATTCAAGAAAAATGTTTTTTGTGTAATATTTAAAGCAAGCTATCAATATATTTAAAAACATTACAAAAGCACTTTAGCTTAACTAGAAGACCTCACTGCATATAAAAAGCAAATAAGCAATACTGTTGAATATAAACCAAGAACTTCCAATGTAAACACGCCAACTAATTCACTAGTCTGAACTGGCTGATTTTATAACCATGAAACTAATTCTAAGCTCACACCTTTAAGGACCTTCAAGGTTAGGCAATATTTTAAAAACTATCATTATATCGCACACATTTATTTTTGATGCATGTTTTTGGTATACTGGATGTCTTTATGGGTAAATTAGACTTTAAATATTTGTACCACAGTGTTGCTTTGTTGAGGTGTTGTTCTTTCAAATAGTAATAAAAACAATCTCCCTTCTTCAAACATGCTGCCCCTAAAATGCTACCCTGATCTCCGAATGGATCCTTTCCAGAATGGAGTGTTTATACCTCCCATAGTACCACTTTCGTTATTGCCCTGTATTGTCCTCTGGATGAAGGGTCGGTAATCTTCAATCGAATATCTGAGAGGATTGACAATATCCTCACCGAATTTCCTTCAGCCAACTTTCAAACATACGGTATCTACAATGTTCACCACAAAGAGTGGCTAGTCCATTCTAACAAAAACCCACATGGAAGGCAGATATTGAATAGACTTCTCCATTGCATATGAACTAACCCAGATCATTGAAGAATCCACCCGAGTCCCAGATACAACAGGCCAGCAGGCAAACTTCCTCAACCTTTTTCTAATATCCTGCCCTGACAAATGCTCGGCAAAAGTTTTAGCCGCATTGGCATGTCAGATCATTCTCATGTAAATGTCCAAATTGACTCCAAACTAATGATATTTCCTGATTTACCATTTCTTGCTATATAAAGGCAGACTGGGACAGCTTTTGGTCCTTTATGACAGAATATGATCCGGATGGATCCTTTCTGGAATGGAGTGTTTTATACCCCCAAAATTCCAGCAAAGACCAAAGAGTCAGAGCTGATTCACCTCTGAATGCATCGCAGCCATAGCTTACTGAAACTATTACTTCAAAATCTATCGCAAGAGGCAGTGTCTGGCTTTTACTGCCTTCAGAACCGCCGGCAATCACTGTTACAGAGTTCTAGAAAATGCAAAGTTATTACATTTACTCGTGAGCTGCCCAGACCAAGGTTGAAAAGAAACAAATTGAAAATTGGATCTTGTGAATTCTGGAAGATCACCAACCAAATTATGAACAGAGGCATATCAGCTGTGCCCACTAATATAAATGGCCCTGAGGTGATATCTTCCTCGACTGATAAAGTGAATATCTTCACCTCCAGCCCAGGTTCATTCTGCAGTCAAAGCTCACAGGAACAGCCACTTCAAAATATGTTGCAAATAGTGGTGTAGTCTGGCACTTCTTTCAGAACCACCCAAAATCACTGTAAGAGAGTTCTGGAAAACACAAAGTGCAGCTATGCACAAGCTGTCCAGGCCAAGGTTGAAAAGAAACAAATTGGACCTTGCAAATTCTGGAAGATCACCAACCAAATTATGAAAAGATGCAAAACAGCTGTGCCCACTATTATAAATGGCCTTGAGGTCATATAATCTTCAGCCGACAAAATGAAGCTCTTCGGTTTGATCTTTGCCTCAAACTCAATGTTAGATAACATATGCCATCCCCTCCCCAACTTTCCATGTCCCACTGAGCACAATCTCAGTAATATACTCATTTCAGTAAGAGAAGTTTCTACACTTATCAAAAGCCACTGGCCCAGAGAAAATTTCAGTGGTCATCCTTAAGAATATCAACACAAAAGTATCCTCAATCCTAGCAACGACTGCATGAAGGAGAACTCTTCCCCAAGCCTGTGGAAAGTGGTAAGTGTATGTACGGTCTTCAAGAATGTGGGCAACCAATCCTCCCTCTCCCAGTATAGAACAATTAGTCTCTTCAGTATCATCAGTAAGCTTCTTGAAGCCTTAATCAACAAGCAGATTATCAAGCACCTAGATAGGAACAACATCTTGTGCAACGAACAGTATAGATTTCAATCAGCCTAATCCACTGCTGATGTCCTAATTATCATTAAACACAAAATAAGTAAGGCCTTTCATAACACACACACCACAAGGACTATAACATTAGATATCTTCAACGCCTTTGACTGGAAGGGTTTTCACTATTATAAAATCCTTTCTAACAGGTAGATCACCTAAGGTAGTTATCAACAGCCAGTCCACCGAAGCCCTGGTGGTCAACCCAGGCATCCCCCAAAGGTCACTTCTTGGACCTACCCTCTTTCTGATTGACCTATCTAAGAATATACTCTGATCACTTATAAATAATTATGCAGATGATATGACAATATACAGGTACAACTCTAAAACTCTTAATGATCAGAGATTAGCAGCTGACCTCTCTTTCGATCTAACACTAACTTCTCAGTGGGTAAAAACTGGCTGGTTACATTCAATGCCGCTAAAACTAAACTGATTACATTCCATGACTGACAATCAGATCCTGAACTACCACCAGTCATGATGAATGGATGACGCCTCGAGGAGGGCCCCATACTTTGAGAGGATACTGGGCCTCAAACTAACACCCAACCTCAAGTGAAACTCCTATATACAATCCATTGCTAAAGTTGCTTATACCCCATAAACACTGAACCTATTTCATTTTGATTGCAAGAGAAGTCAAAAGTCATATTAGAGATGCAACCTGGTTTCAACCAGAAAATGAAAGAAAGAAAGGAAGATAGAAGTGTTTAACGCTCTTTCAACAAAATGCAAAAAGTTGACAATTTCAAATCGTTTCATTTGTACCCCCTTACTTCTTAAAATGATGACCTTTATTAATATTTATGATTGATATTGCAATATTTTGTTAAAGTTGTTTAGCTTAAATATTTCATTATGCGATAGGGGAATTTCTACTGACTTTATTTTAATCAAATAAGAAAACCATAAAATTTTCATGAGTATTTTTAGTTAGTATTATTATTATTATTATAACCATCCCTTCATTAATTTAAATGTTCGCATGAAATGGAAAAAGACTTATCGGAGATGCTACTTGGTTCCAGTGAGAAAATGAAAGAAAGAAAAACAGAAGTGTTTGAATTGTCTTGCCAATACCTCATAAATAATAAACTATTCCCTATTGATCATAGAAAGACAGAAAATTCATATCAGGATTGCTACTTGGCTTCAGTGAGTAAATGAAAAACAAAGACCGAAGAGGAGAGAAAAGTTTTTAATGTCCATTTCAATGAAATGGAAAAAATTGTCAATTTCAAATCTTTTCATTTGTATCCCCTTACTTCTTAAAATAACAACCAAATTTCATATTTGTGATTTTTATTGCAATATTTTGTTAAAGTTGTTAAGCTCAAATATTTTTAACGATGCGGTAAGGAAATTTCTATGGATATTTTATTGTCATAGAACTCGCCATTAACTAAAGAATTAAGATTCATCAGAAAATTCAAATAGGAAAATTTTCTCAGGTTTTAACTTAGTAATAATAATTGTTAATTCATTTTGTTTAAGTGGAAACAGAAAAAAAAATCACAACCTTCATTTGCCTTAAGTTATGACCTGACATTTGATTATCAGTGCTGGATTTACCATTTTGCTTAGGTATGCTTAAGCACAGGGCCCCATTCGCCAAGAGGGGCCCTATCTTCCTTCCATGCCTGTGTATGCATGCCAGGTCTACCTCTTTCAGGGCCCAAATAAGGGGCCCATAACTTAACTAGTACAGGACTTCATCTCTCCTAAATCTGGTGTTGATTATTAAAACAAATGCAGATCTTTTTTTTAAATAATAATGTATGTATATTTTATTCGAGGATACCTGTCTACTAGCATAGCTAGCCAATCCCTATTGCAGACACTTACTCAGGCACATTGTTCTTATGGGACACCCACAGAGCCCACCTGTAGTTTATGCTGAGCAGACCTTAGTTAAAGTTTCTGGGAGCATGTTTATCTAGCATGATCATCAATTTGAACAAGGCCAGCACACTTAAGCCCTCAGCCATGGTGACTCGTGACTTCATGCTAGCACAGCTAGCGACAACCCCCAAGAGTTCTGTCTACTCAATTTCACTCACAAGGTTTGGGTCAACCTGTGGTATGGTTTTCAGGCACTTTCCAAAGGTGCTGTACAATGGGATTGATCCCCTCCATTCCGATAACATCAGGAAGTCACCTTCCTGACAAAGTGACCATGGTGAGATTCGAACCCAGGTCTCATGGTCAGAATGCAAATTGTTCTAAGCATTCGGCCACATGCCTATCAACAATAAAGTAATAATAATAAAGTAAATACAAGTAAAATGAGGCATCTGAAGATATGAACATCACCTATTGTTATTGGGGTTTTGGGAACAATATCAAAAAAAATATGTGAAATAAATTCCTGTTTTTTTTAATCATTTCACCCCAAGCAAGGCAATAAAGCCACTAGGATGTAAGTGGTTATTGAGTGTTAGCATGTTAGGTTGCTCTAAATTATATAAATTGCAAAAAACAGAAATATCATACTTATCAGTACTTCTTGTGCACATTTATCTCCGTGCAGTGACCATAATTACATTTTTTTTCTCTTTCTCTCTCTGATTGCATGAGAAGAAAAACCAATTATATTGTCATTTTCAGATGACAAATTGAAAAAAGGAAAGACATATCAACTTATACATGGGTTACGCAAAGGTGACCTCAACAGAAAAACTGAATCT
>OZ010605.1:70681086-70691086 GCA_963932145.1 Acanthosepion lycidas
CTTGCTAGCCATTACACTGCTTCAAGGTGCCCATACAACAATAATAATATTGTTACCATCCTCAGAGGAGTTTAAGCAATGATACTAATAAGGAAATCCTGACAAATGTTTTAAGCACAAAGTCTTCTGAAAGTTGTTGTTGCCCCAGTCAACAAAAATACATATTTAAAAACGTTTCAGAAACCAAGTAAATATGACATCTGAAGACAAACAACATCACCTGCTGTTATTTGGAGTTTTTGCAAACAAGGTAAAAAGGGTCAAAACAGATATATGGATCAAATTTCCTGGCTGCTCTGCAATATACGAACTGCAAAAAAAAAAAAAAATCTTTCTGATGGGGACTAGTCACATCCTGCATTGTGACCGCAGTTAAATAAAATTATATATTTTCCTCCCTAGTTGTATGGCATCTATTTGCATCTTCTGATACAAAAAACTTGTTTCTAGTTGAGACTTGGGAAAACTCATCCTACACAAAGCAAAGTCTGGGCAGCTCCCACCTAAATATGGCAACAGTACTTCATTTTCAGCCTGGTCTGGCTCTTATAAAAGTAGAGGATAGCTTGAGAAGTCAGGTACTTACTGGAGCAGTACAGGGAGGTGATCATTTTACCTGCATCTTTAGTGACGGATCATATATAGAAGGTCCACTTGAGGTCGGGTGTTAGTTTGAGGACCAGTATCCTCTCAAGACAAAGGGCATCCTCAAGGTGACATACATTCATCGTGCCTGTTGGTAGTTCAGCATCTGATCGGCACTCATGGAATGTAACCAGTTTAGTTTTAGAGGCATTAAATGTAATCAGCCAGTTTTTTACCTACTGAAATGTTAGTGTTAGATTGGAAGAGGGGTCAGCTGCTAATTTCTGATCATCAAGAGTTTTAGAGGTGAACCTGTATATCGTCATATCATTGGCTATAGATATTTATAAGTGATCGGAGTATATTCTTAGGTCGTTAATTTATGTAAATCAGAAAGAGGGTAGGTCCAAAAAGTGACCCTTGGGGGACGCCTGCATTAACCACCAGGGCTTCAGAGGACTTGATGTTAATAACTACCTCAGGTGAGCTACCTGTTAGAAAGGATTTTATAATTGTGAAAACCTGCCAGTCAAAGCTGTTGAAAATATCTAAATGCAAAAGATAATAATAATAATAATAATAGGTTGGTGCAAAAATAATATCGTTTTCTCACATAATAACATATGTTAGAAAACGACATTATTTTTGCACCAACCTAATAATAATAATAATAATGTCATTTAAGTAAATAATATTGCACTAGAATTGGAATTGGTAGAAGTGAATAAAGTCGGTACAATTACAACTTGTCACAATTTTGAATATAAGATGCAGGGCATTGTTTTTTAGTCACCTTGATTTATTTCTTTTAGTACATTATATTCGGTTGGCCAAAAAGTTTATCTCTATCTATAAAAGGCAGGATGTGTGTGTAATGAATGCAGGGCCGCAATTTTCGATGGATTTGCACCAAAATTTACATGCACATGCTCCAAGTTAGTGGCAAGGCCAAGACTGACTTTGCATTTCCCAACTCTCATCAATAGTAGAAATAATCGATTTTTTAATGCTTCTACAGCAGTTTAATGCTTCTACAGCAGTTTTCATGTAGTTTGCAGCCATTTTGTACTGGCCAGAGTGAGAGCCAATAGCTGGCTGCCACAAATAGACAGGAAGATTCTATTGGCCAGTGTGAGAGCCAACAGCTGACTGACATGAATGTTAACTAGCATGCTAGCATGCCAAAAAAATCGATAGCTGCATTTGTCACAAGTGGGAAAAATTTAAATCTGCATGGCATTTTAATCCAATTGGCTCATTCACTTGCTTAAACTCAACGTTGATTCTGATTCTGCAGAACTGGGTTGGGTGTGAAAAAGTATTTGTTGTTAACATTTTTTTTTATTCGGTTTTTCCAGTTACGAGTCCTTTTTTTTAAAGCTGATCGTTTTGTGTTCATTTTGTTTAGTTCTTTTTTCATAATAGATTTAATGTTTAGTATAGAGCTTAGAAAAAATTCACAGTGTGAGATAGGCAAGAAGTAAGACATGTAGCAACATCAGCACAGAAAAGGACACTCCTTTAAAGGCAAGGAAGGGCAAAAATATTTTAAGTCAAGTGATAGCGATTGCTGCATGAGTCGTACAATTTTTGAATCAAGCACGGGCAATGCCAGGCCATGCTGCTAGTTAGAGATAAAATTAACTTATTGGAAAACATCATTTCAAATATACGAATCAGCGTTGTTCTTTAGTCACCTTGTTTTGTTTTGTTTTTCTTTTAGCATGTTATATTAATTTAGACAAAAAGTTTGTTCTGTTTATTAAGTAAATTTTCTAAATAATAAGCAAACAAACTTTTTGGTCAATGCAATATGTGCTGTCAAATACAATTAGGTTTCCTTAAGAAAGGAATTTGTCTATATGGAAAAGTGAAACCCGTTTAATAAAAAATATTATAACGAATAATAAAAAAAAGAAAAATTACAGTTAGTAATAAAAGAAATGGAAAATTTTATTAGCCCACTTGACTTTGTCAAACACCATGTGGTGATGTTTAAATCTATCAAAAAACAAAAATGCCTTCCTCCTGCTTGCTCCACAGTGTAGCAGGTGTGGCAAAAGACATCCCTGCTGAGATACATTTGTTTCCCTGGTCTATTGATGACTGAACTCTGTTTTCTACTTGCCAATGCATAACATTCACATGTGTTTTCCAAAACCTCCACCTATGAAGTAAATCAACCTTTTCTTTGGTCGTTCCAACTCAGCAGAAGGCTGACTTGTGCTTGACCATTATAACCATGCTTATCATGACTTACCCCAACTTACTTCCAGATCAGAAAATAAATTCTCTTCTACTTTCCAATACAGAACATATGCATGTGTTTTGCTGAAGCTCTACCAATGAAGTAAGGCCAGTTTTACTTTGGTCGTTCCAACTCAGCTCAAGGCTGACTTCAGCTCAACCATTACAACTACCAGTGAAGTAAGTACAAACTATCTTTGGTCATTCCATCTCAACCTAAGGCTGACTTGTGCTTGACCATTATAATAATGCTTATCATGACTTGCTCTTGAACTTTCTTCTGGACCAGAAAAACTCATTTCTACTTTCCAATGCAGAGCATTCGAATGTGTTTTGCCGAAACTCCACTGATGAAGTTTTACTTTGGTTATTCCAATTCAGCCCAAGACTGACTTAAGCTTGACCGTTATAACTACTGATGAAGTAAGTACAATGTATGTTTGGTCATTCCATCTCAGCCCAAGGCTGACTTCAGTTCGACCATTACAGCTACCGATGAAGTAAGTACATACCTATCTTTCATTGTTCCAACTCAGCATGAGGCTGACTTCAGCTCGACCATTATAACAATGCTTATTCTTACTTACCCAAATTCTGGACCCAACAAAAGAAGGCAGACATACCCAAGAGACATTGAAGACTTTGTTTCAATTCAGAAGAATAGAATAAACAGTCTGTAGTAGAATACCAAGGCTGGTTCTTCTTTGTTTTTATATGAACACACACTTACATGCAGTACATACACACACATACATACACACACACACATACATACAACACACACACTAACCATTTAAACTCCACAATTACCCCAACATTATTGTATTATATTATTTGATATTATTAACATATATTTTCTTGGGCTGTATACATTTCATGAGAATCAAAAGGGTTAAAATGTTCACCATTTTTTAGAGGGGAGGGGATATTGACTGAATTGCTTGCAGGTACTCATTCTTTTTACTAAAATATTGCTTTATCTTTAAAAGAGTGTGTATTTGTGCAAAACTAATCATGAACAATCTTCGCGTTTGCCTCATCAATTAACTGTCTTTTCGGCTTTTTGTTTTCTTGATTTTTACAAAACCTTTTCCTTTGTGCTGGTGGTTTCACATCCATTGTTTCTTTTTCTTCCCTCACAGATTACTTGGAGCAATGGAACAAGTGATGGTGTTCCTGTGGACGTTCGAACCTCCGACCCCAAGTCAAAGTTGAAAGCGAAGCGGATAGATGTCATATCCCGTGTTGTCTTCCCAACATGCTTTTTCACTTTCATCACTCTATATTGGGTGCTTTACATGCAGGAGTGAACGAAGACTCCGATAATACTGTGTGGAATTTTAATGTAAGAACAAAAACGCAAGAGTGAAAAAGAATAAGGAGAACAAAAAAAAATAAACATATTTTTTGAAAAATATATATATATATATATATATATATATATATATATATATATATATATATATATATGTATGTATATATATTAAAGATTTCAACCTATTTACAAAAACTAAAAAAAAATGATAATTGATTAATTATTTAAAAAAATTAATTACAAAAAAATGTTAATTATCTCTACCACTATGATGATTTCCACCCACGTCATGGCACATCTGCAAAATACGAAATGTGTAAATTTTAACTGAAATTCAGAATGGAAAGTTTACGGATGCACAATTCTTGAATTAATCTTTTTTTTCTCTTTAAGTGGGATGGGTGGGGATAAAATTTTAAAAAAGGAAAAAGACGTGCAAACGTAAAGACTGTGTGCAATTCTGAGATTATCAGTAGAAGTGGGTTGGGGAGAAAAACTAGAAATTGAAATTCATAAATAGAATGAAACAAAAGCATAAAAAAATATTTAATGAACCTCGATGGTGAACAGACAATATGAAACGATTAACATATAAAAAAGAAAAAAAAATAAACGTCCGCCCAGAGTTTTAAAAACTAACAGGAAAACAAACAAAGTAATTTCTAATCAACAACAAAAAAAATATGGATGTAAACAATTGTGTACAACAATCCTATATCTGCGATTCCCTCTTTTAAGAATTCCTGCACATAATTTTCACCAGAGAGGCTGGATGTTACTTATTTTAAACCAATGAAGCTGTCTTCAAGTTCTCGATGCTAAAGAGACAGTGACGAGGCTAATGATGATGAGCGGTCAGTAGGGAATAATAATAATAATAATAATTTGCTCCAGGGTCAATTTTTCTGACCTGGCATGTGATTATAAAACAAATGCAGGCCAAAAGTATGTTTTTTAAAATAATAATAATAATAATAATAATCTGCCTTTTGTCTGACAACAGCCAACATAAAAAAATAGATAAAATGTCTCTTAGATCAGACAATACTTCTAATTGTTTTTTTTCAATACATAAAACCATAATAAAAAACACACACACACACACACATACATATATATATATATATATATATATATATATATATATATATATATATATATATATATATATATATATATATATATATATATATATATATATATATACACACACTACAGTTCAAAAGTTTGAGACCACCTCTGGTAATTTTTTAAATTGGCCCCAAAAATAGTTGTTTTGTACTTTAAATAAGAGAAAATTATTATACATGGTTAAAAAAAAAAGCGAGATATGATTTTTTATTAGAAATTTTATTATGACAAAAAGAAAAATAGCATTTTATGATTAAATTTTGCTCTCGTCAAAATATCCTCCTTTAGCCTTGATTAGTGCAGCACAAATTTTTGGCATTTGTTGCAAAAGTTTCTCAATGATAATAGATTCCATTCTTTTTTCAATAAGTCTAAGAGCTCTTTTTCATTTTTTTTTTTTTTTACTCTTTTGTCAAGTTCACCCCATGCTAATTCTGGAAGTGGCTTCAAACTTTTAAAATGTAGTGTGTGTGCATGTGCGCATATGTGTGGTCAATTAATTTCAATCAATTTATTTTTCAACCGACTTCAATGTTTCACAGACACACCGCTCATCAGGGCCAGAGGGTCAGATAAAAATATCTATTGAATTGTTACCAAATATTTTATTATTTATACTCTGCTTAAGAAACACTAATCATAGACTCTAAAAAGCAAATTTTAAATTTGTACTATACTAGATTCTATTAAGAATGTGACAGCATTTAAATATTTAGAAACAGTATGACGATATTAAAATTGACAGTACTCAATTTTTTTTTGTTTAAATAATTTCACAGTTATAAAATATATTTGTTGACTGATGAGTAGCATGTCTGTGAAGCTTTGAATTTGTTAGAATGATAAGTCAATTAATAAACTTTTATTAATTTATTGACAATTCTTGTACTAGTTCTCCAGGGTAATTTGCAGTTTAAGCCTCATGCTCAGTTTCTAATAAAAATTTCCTAAATAGTTCCATTTAGGTTTAAATATACATGCTTCATTCGAAAACAACAAAGAAATTTTGCTAAAATCTACCATTTTGGAGTTATCAACAATAAAAGTTCAGACTCATTTGTATCACAGCTACTGCACGGCAGCTATTACTGACATTGTTTACATACATTTGCCTCAGAAAAGTCATGCACGGAAGCTTCACTTGTCTTGATTAATGCATATGTAATGTGCAAACTTTGCATGAAATTTAAAAAGAGCATGATTATTTACAAAAGAAAAATATGCTAGAAAGGAAACAGTAATAACAAGCACAAATTTAAGGTTCAATATTATTTTTTTATTAAATTTTGGAGTTTTACAAAGCCTGATTATTAAGTATCTTAAAATAAGATTTCATTATGATTACAATTTGTTTTATTATTTGTAATTATTATTTGTTTTATTATAAAATAACAACACTTGTCATTGCTTTTCTAAATAACTTAAACAAATTTACCAAAAACCATAAACCCTTGTGCAGTAATTGAGACAAGTGAGGCTTTTGCACATGACTTATCTGAGGCAAATGTATTTAAACAACACCAGTAATGGCGGACAGAATCGACATGAATAAGTTCAAACTTTTATTGTTGATAGCTCCAAAATGGTAGATTTTAGCAAAATTTCTTTGTTATTTTCAAATTAAGCATGTAAATTTACACCCAAATGTAACTATTTGGAAAATATTTAATAAAAAAATGAATGTGGGGCTTAAACTGCAAATTATCTGTTCTCTATTAAGCTCTTTGTTGACAAAAATTTTGTTTGCCTTTAAGTATGTTAAATTCTAATCATTCTTACATATTTTGATAGATGTTATTATTATTATTATTATTATTTGTATGTGTGCATATGCATTTGTGCAGAAAAGCTATTCTTAAGGCTAGTATATAAGTAATTTTGGCGGTCAATTTATTTTTCTTATCATTACTATTATTTTGTATTTGTTAATATTTAGCTTTGACTCTGACAAATGACAGTAAGTCCATTATTATTATTATTATTATTATTATTATTAAAATTAATATTGACATAATCGTCAATTTTGGGGCTTGACTCATCGGACAAAAAAAGGAAAAAAAATTGTCTTATTTTACTGACCCCATTTGATTATCCTGGTTCGAATCAAGCAAATGGCACCAAAATTGATGGTACGTATTTCGCCTTAACACAGCATTAGTGAGTCCATTTTTTGAATACTTACAAAAACCTCCAAGACTCAATAGAGCCAACTACCACAGTTGTACATGTTTTTTTTTGTTTTTTTTTTCACATGTATATTTATATATGCATATTTATATAGTTAACTGCAATTATACAGTCAATTGCATTTGTTACTCTAAATTTTACCAATATTACTTAACACTAATTGCTATTAACAATAAATCCTTCAGAATATCATTTTAATATTCTGAATATTAGAATTGTTACTTTCATTATAAGTATTGTTATAAATATTTATAATTACACCACTATCTGTAATCATGTATCAAGTAAATAATGTTAAGCAACATAATTATATTGATTAAGGTAAACGTCATTAAGGAGAACAGATATTTTGTGTCAATTAATTTCATTGAGTGAGTTTTTCAATTTGCTATGTTGGTGCAAAAATAACGTCGGTTTTTGACCTTAAAAAAATACGTAAAAAACCGACATTATTTTTGCACCAACCTAATACAAAAAATCCATCTCAGATAAGGAGAAAATTCCGTCAAGAATTGTCTAAAACTGAAGAAATATGGTCCGAACTTTCAACTTTCTAAAGCCACCATCAGGGTAGGTAGAGAGAAATGGTAAGATTTATGAACTAGAACGACGGATTGTAGTGACATAGACAAGGTGTGACATTGTGTGTCACATGTGTGTGTGTGTTCGACGTTTATTCATATTCATTTGAGGATGCAGGTTCTTAGAGTATAATTGTTTTATTTATAGATAATTGTGGCATTTGTTTGTATGAATGTTACTTTGAGGATCATAAGTCTTTTTTATGACAGTAGAATCCCTGACAACCAGACTAAGAAGGCCTTCCAGATATGAGGAATTGGTTGCAAAGTTCAGATATGAGGAGTTACATTTAGATTAAAATAAAAGAACTGGTTTAACATTTATTTTTAATGTTTTATATTAAACAAAATAAGCTAATGGTGAGTGAAATATAACGGAAGTGATTTGAAGGAAAAAGAAATAAATTATGCAAATGTTAATGAAAATTCATTAAATTAAGTCTGCCATGTAAGCAAAACAAATAATGTAACGAGGATTTTTTAATGGCTGTTGCATGATGATTCTTTCTCTTCTAATGTCATTCTTTACTTTTTTTGCATTTCATTTTGCTTTTGTTCTTGAAATTTTTTAAACGAAAGACACTTTTTAACTCTGTGTGCATTATTGCAATCGTCATAGGTGAATACTGGCTTTCTTTCCATAAAACTGACAACCTTTTCAATAGCTTTTTCAATTTTAGTCCAGGTTTCATCACAATCATGCATCTGGTTACTATTTTGTTGCAGATGCGTCACGTTGTCATCCTTTTCTCTTATTCCTATCATCTTTTGCACCAATCTATTGGGGTGAAATAAGCATAAGCAATTATCTAAAGTAAATTTCCTGAAAAACTGAAATTTCAACTCCGTTACATATCACCCAGATAGTTCAAATATACACATCAAAATCATGTCTGGATATCCAGGATTCTTGTTATGTGGCACTCCGGATATAAGGCACTCTGGATATGAGGGGTTTTGGATATATAGGATTCTACTGTATTTGATATGGCTTGTATTTTGGTATTGTTGGTGGAGGGCTACTATTACTATTATCCTTATTCTGCTTATTAATATGCTACCTGATGGAACTCTGGTCTGATAAGTGGCAGGTGATTCTCCATGACAGTGTTGTTGTGATATATCCTATATAAGACGTTTTGTGCTTATTTACAGAGAAACATATTCCAAGTGGGCAAGTATATTCATAACAACATTGGTCTTATATAACACACATTCACACACATACGCGCACACGCACACACACACACACACATACGCGCACACACACACACACACACATCACACATTGCTTTTGTCCCAACACACTTTGCTTACATCTCACTAGTTCTATGAAACATGTTATTTGTCTCTACTTACCCTAATGACGACTTCAGAAAGTCGAAAGCTTGGACCATATTTCTTCCGAAATGAACTTCAGACAATTTCTGATGGAATTTCCTCCTTATCTGAGAAAGATTCTTCATAATTTGAAAAAGTCAATCAATAAAATTAATTGACACAAAATGTCTGTTGTCTTTCATAACGTTTGCCTTAAAAAACAGTTGCTACCTAAATACACAGAATATAACATTGATATATACAGGTGTGAATGTCTACTGATGCACGTGCGAACAGATATGTATTTGTTTCTGCCTGAATTTCTGGGATGAAGAGTTATCATTATTTATACTCAGACTATTATCCTCATCTTTGTTTTTATTTTCACGTTTTGACTGTTGTGCCTTCCTCAGGATCTTGTCAATCTGGATAAGCTTTATAGAACTTCAAACAGAACCTTTTATTTAATCTAAATACACAAAGTATTCTCATTCCACTGACCATGTCTAGTTCTTATTTAGTACCCACTCAGTTATTGCTCATCGTTTTGTTCCATTGAGTCTAAGTCCAGACTATCTAGTCCAAGGATTGAACTCATTTTTTTTTATCATTTCACCCCCGAGCAAGGTGGAAA
>OZ010605.1:70696086-70701086 GCA_963932145.1 Acanthosepion lycidas
TATCGTTGATGGTAATAATAATGATAATATTAGTTGTTTCCTTACAAGGAAAAATTCAGCAATCATTGAACAAGAAGCCAGTGTGACTCTAGTTATGATTTTCTTCACTCCCTGGCTGTCATGCTGGGATCAAAGTGTAGTATCTGTTCTCCTCATCGCTTGTTCTTATGAAAAATTATTTGGCATTCCTTAGCTGAACAACTGAGCAATCAGTTGAATTTTATAAAATCTTTCTTTTAAGACATTTTTTCCAGGAAAATAGGCTTCCCAAGTCTGCTATTATTGTTCTTTCCAGTAGTAATGGGGGGGGTGCTTCCTTTCTAACCTTTCTTTAAAGTAGTGTGGAATGTTAACCTCTTGATTATGTTATCATTTTCTCTTTGCAGTTCCTCTGCTATTCATTTTAGTTGTTGCTGCTGTTGACAGTCCTCAAGTGGTGTGGTTTCTGTTATTTGGTACAGTTCTTTGACTGTATATATTTACACATAACTTTATATATGTTTTTGAATATATATATATATATATATATATATATATATATATATATATATATATGTCAGATTAATAAATAAAATCAATCCATTCCTTTCTTTACAAATTGCTTTGTTTATGTCAGGATATGAAACTGAGCAGCTATGTCTATTTCAAGAGGCAGAGAAAAATCTGTGTTTAAGTGCACTATTGAATTTTGCTTGGTCATTGATGCACTCTGTAGCCGAGATGTCAAAGCACATCAGATGTAATGGCAGTTTCCCTGAGGGGAACACAGGTTCAAATCCTGCTGGAGAACACATATTTTTTCTCTAAGATTTCTCAAATATTCAAGCCGGCAGACAAAAATAAATAGATATACTGTTTAATAAATAAATGGACCATCTACTCAAACATGAATATCAACTAAAAATAACATTTAAGTAATAAAAATATATATGTATATAAACCAACTAAATATTCAAGGGAAAGCATAAAAACTAACTAAACACTGAAAAATGAAACACGGAGTTACCTTAACAAAATCCAAAAGTGCTCAATACTTATTATATAAAGAAACTCAAAATGGGGAAACCAATCAAGAGAGCACTGGAATAAAAACAACAACTAGAAACATGTCCAGATATATAATCGTATCTATAATCGTAACTTTGGGTTTCCTGTCATCAGGTAATTATATTCAACGAGAAACCATTATCAGCCGAAATTTTGCAACTTCACCTCTGATTAAAAGAGAAAGTAACTAACTTAGACGAAAAATTCTTGAACATGTTATAATTGAATCTTACCAAAATATAGATCTGAACCCTGGATTTTTTTAAATATTTCCTTTCCTAAATAATACACCATTTTCCCCAGACAAATTTATAAAAATTAGAAAAAAACTTTTAAATTCAACATCTTTAAAATATACAAAACATAAATTAATTTCAAGCTAAAATAATAGAATTATATTATCAAAAAAACACACAACAACAATACCATTTACTCACTTTTTTTTTATGATATGTCCCAGAAAGAGATATATTTGTTCAAAGTAGCTAAGTGGTTTTGGCTACTGTAACTGGGTAAGACAATCTAGCAGATAACCATAATGGACTGGTACTGGTCATAGTCATAAGCATTATGCTTAGGCAATAGGCATAGGCAATGGTGTAAACAATAGGCATAGGCCAATAGGCATAGATGTACCTCCACATCAGTCTGTATTTATGGCTGACACCAGCCAATCATATTACTGTGAGGGGGAAGCCAGGTGTATGCATATTCATTAGATCAGTTTATTAGACATTAAATTATGTCACTTAGCATCTTCCATAATTTACCTTCACTTTCTATTAGCATGAAGTATATTTATGAGTGTTCTTAAATTTTAAAAATTCTTAAAAAACTTAAGGCATTTTTACTTCTGTTAATAAATACTTGTTGCAAAATAAAATCCTTACATTTGCCTTGATAAGGTCCATCAAAAGATGAAATGTGTCGACTAAGAGAAGTTTTTCGTTTGTCTTTATTCATATTGTTCTTTTAGAGATATATTTTTAGTTATATCTGTATTTTTACACACACACACACACACACATGCACATTCTAAATAGATATATGTGTGTGTAAAATAGGATATACAATACTGGCAAAGTGTTGAAGAAGTGGGACAAATAGAAAATAGTTTCATTGAAACAAAACTTTGTAAGCATAAATCAAATCTAGTTTCAATAAAATGGTTTTCCTTGTCATATATATATATATATATATATATATATATATATATATATCCATCATCCTCTGATGGACTTTATATATATATATATATATATATATATATATATATATATATATATATATATGTATGTATTGTGTTGGTGCAAAAATAATGTTGTTTTTTGACGTTAAAAAATACGTCAAAAACGATATTATTTTTGCACCAACCTAATATATATATATAAAAATGAGAGAAAGAACAAATGGAGTAAAATTCTTGCTTTCCAAATATCCTAGGTGGATACCTTATTAAAGGCATGGGGTCCATCAATCCCAGTGGCCTAACTTCTATTTCTATGCCCCAGATGCTATATATATATATATATATATATATATATATATATATAAGTGGTTGGTCCATACTTGATTACAAGGAAGATGATTCATCTTTGCAATATAACTATATATCTGCTCCCTCTCTCCATTCAAAGGCTTCTCAATAGCAATATATATATATATATATATATATATATATATATATATATGCAAATGAGAGAAAGAACAAATGGAGTAAAATTCCACTGTTACTAGCATTTATTTTTTTAAAAAGTGCTCAAAACAAAGTAGAGCAATATATTATTATTATTTTTATTGTAAAAGATTATAATAAAAACGTTGAAATTGGTACACGATTGTCTATAATCACGATACATTTGTCACTGACATATTTTCTGCAATCATCAATAATGGTCTCTCTATGTTCGATTTTATCATAACAAAAAATAACTCACCCACCCTCTGAGCTTACTTTTCTATTTAGCATATATCTGACATTTAATTGGTTAATCAAGACATACCCACAAGTTTATTTTTAATTCTGACCTTATGTTTTCTCACCCCCACTTTAACTTTCAGAAAAGAGGTAACACTTTGTTTTTAAATTTCCTTAAAACTCATTTATTCACCAGATACTTACCATCACTTGAAGAAGTACAATCATAGTATTGAAACATGAAAGCTTTTGTGTAGTGATTTCAATATGTTTTTTATTATAATCTCTTATAATAAAATAATTATATATATATATATATATATATATATATATATATATATATATATATACATATATATATATATATATATATATATCGTGGACTCTCCTCTCATTGATCAATGCAGTCTGTTAACCCATGCCTACCGGGGACCCTTTTACAACATATGAGGGTCAGGCACCTCAGTTCCTAGGAACTGACAGTCAGACAACCTGCACATATGATTTGATTTGATTTGATTATAGTGGTGATGGTTTCGTGCAGAACCAACCACACTTTTTGAAGAACAGAATACAGAGACCTGGTGCATCATATGCCACAGGTCCCACCATTCAAATTGTTAACCCCCCATTTGGGGATGTGCCTCAGTTGCACCCAAATGTTGTTACTTATATTGATTTTCAAGTGGGCTGACTTTAAACTTAAACTACTCCAATTGAACGGCAAAAATTCCCAGGAATGTTGAAGATGGGTTATACTGCTAGTATTTAGATTTTAAAAAAAAATGAGGTTTAACATTTATTTTCAGTGTTTTATAGTAAGCAAAATAAGCTAATGTTGAGTGAAATATAACGGGATTGATTTTAAAGAAAAAGAAATAAATTATGTAATGTTAATGAAAATTCATTAAATTAAGTATGCCATGTAAGCAAAACAAATAATCTAACGAGGATTTTTTAATCACTGTTGCATGATGATTCTTTCTCTTCTAATGTCATTCTCTACTTTTTCTGCATTTCGTTTTGTTTTTGTTCTTGAAATTTTTTAAACAAAAGACACTTTTTAACTCTCTGTGCATTATTGCAATCGTCATAGGTGAATGCTGGTTTTCTTTCCATAAAACTGACAAGCTTTTCAATAGTTTTTTTCAGTTTCAGTTCAGGTTTTATCACAATCATGATTTTTATTTCCTTGTTCATTGTGACAGTGTGAATGCTGGAGAATAGTTTCTTTGGAAGATTTTATATCATACAATGTTGATTTTCCTATGTTAAACTCAGCCATTAGTTACAATGAACTTTCACCAGCATCTAGTCTGTTTAAAATTTCCACTTTTTGCTATAACTCCAAAGTTGTTCTTTTCTTCTAAATTCCCATCATCTTTTACACCAATGCAAGCCATTAGGGTGAAATAAGCATAAGCATTTATCCAAAGTAAATTTCCTGAAAAATAGAAATTTCAAATCAGTTACATATCACACAAATAGTTCAAATATACACATCAAAATCATGTCCAGATATGAGGCGCTCCGGATATGAAGGATTCTGGATATAAGGGATTCTACTGTATATAATTTCTGAGATGAGAAATTATCATTATTATCGACTGACCTATTCGGTCTAGTCTTTTTTTTGTTTGGTTTTATAAACAATGTACCTTTTAACCCTATTTAGAGGCCTACTGTATTCATTAACCTCCTTAGAATTATGAGCTGAACTTTTTATTAAATTCACAATGGTAATTTCTTCTTTCTCTCACCATGTTAAGGGGAGATAACTAACTTAATTTTTTAATTTTTTGTTTTTGTGCTTTTTCCATTGATCCAGAGCATTTGACAACTCTCAGAGGATTGAACTCATGATCACTATGTAACTAGAATTAATTAACACATCCACTAGAACAATCAAATAGTGTAATTTGGGAGTCATAAACTCAGTAAATGTGCTTTTCTAATTCAAAGTATTCATAAGGTACTCGTTTCTTTGAATGAATTACTGAGGACTTTTTAAGAGCATTGCACACATTTTGATTCT
>OZ010605.1:70706086-70711086 GCA_963932145.1 Acanthosepion lycidas
ACAAAAAGAATGTTAAATAATTAATTTTTAGAAGTTTCACTTATTACCCTGTGTCACTGAAAAAAGAATTCCTTTTCTGATAATGTCAGACAAGTGGTGTATGTAAAAACATTTTAAAAATTGTCTTACATATATATATATATATATATATATATATATATATATGTGTGTAACTTATACAATATACAAAACGATATTGATGACATCAACATATATGTTCACAGTCACAAAGATGTAAACATAGTTATAATCATTGATACCTATGCATGCATAAACACTCAAAAATTATACATATATATATATATATATATATATATATGATAAAATATGTTCACTTATTTTGTCTTTACTTTGGTAGAATTACATGAATTACTCAAGTGATTTGATTGTAAAACTGTAAAATGACAGTAAAAGAATTTTATAATCAAATCTCCTGAAGAGTGGATATAACTCTGCAAAACTCAGAGAAGTGACAAGATAATTAAACCTTATTTAATTTTATTTGTGATTATTAATAATCTATTTATATTGGACACTCTGATTACAAAGACTGCTTACCTTAAAAATGTTATCTTCCAGAAATTCCCTGGTTGAGCATTTTGGGATTAAATACAATCTTTGTCTTATCTATCTATCTATCTATCTCATAAATCTATCTATCTATCTATCTATCTATCTATCTATCTATCTATCTCATAAATCTATCTGTCCATCTATCTATCTATCTATATATATATATATATATATATATATATATATAAAGAATTAATGGCTTTTAAGAACATGTTTCGCTGATGTGTGTTGTGTGTTAGGTTTAGCTTCTTCTGGTTGGAATGAAAGACAACTGTGTGTAAGAAAAATACACTGAGATTTTTTAGGCAATAAACTACATTATCAGATCTGATGAAAAGAAAAAATATATATATATATATATATATATATATATATATATATATATATATTATTTTCTTTGAGAAAAGACAAGCTTTACCATTCATGATTAAGAGGAAGAAAAAAAATTGACCAGCCGACCGGTTTCACCCTCACTTAACAGACCTGAAATCGAGGGAAACTAAATATTGCAATATAAAATATAAAAACATGGGAAGCATGTGATAAAATAAAGATGGAAATATCAGATGGAAATCATGTCAAGCCCTAACAGGCATTCCCTCTGTTTACAGAGGGAGGGGTGCCTGGACCTGACATAGATCATTTCCAATACGTTTAAGTGTAACACAGAATGAACATGACTAAGGATGGAAAATGAGTCAATGCTGAAATTTGTGGCACAACTTGGATTGTTTATAAGGTGCTCAGCAATGGCGGAACCATATGTGTCCCTGATCTTGTCACCAGATTGGAACATATCATTCTTAATTCTTCCGGGTACATTCTGGTTAATCCGTGCATCTAAACATAAGGTAGTTCTACCTATGTAGTTGGCTATGCAACTATATCCAAAACGGTATATTGCACTATTAATATTGTAGGAAGGCAGAAAGTCCTTCAGAGCAGACATCCAAGGAAACCTGGTAGAAAAAACGGCACACACATTGGCAGAAAAATAGCAATTTTTAACCGTTGAGTTGATTTGTTGGGCAAATTTACGACTTATTGAACCCAACCAGGGCAAACGCAAATACACAGGGCATTTAGAAGCCATACTCAGTCTGGGTTTAGAGAAATTTAATAATATCTAAAGGGTACCCATTATTAGCTAGAGACTTAGTAATTGCTTTCAGCTCTTCATCTAGTTTAGATTCTGAGCACATCAACAAAGCTCTATGTGTAAGGGTACTAATAAGGTTCTCTTTGCATTTGTTGGGGCAAAATGCATCCCATTTTATATTTTATATTGCAATATTTGATTTCAGCTCTATTGAATTTTTTTTTTTAATCATTAATGGTAAAGCTTGTCTTGCCGTTTTTATTTCCATAATATATATATATATATATATATATATAT
This sequence comes from Acanthosepion lycidas, assembly GCA_963932145.1. Taxonomy (NCBI): domain Eukaryota; kingdom Metazoa; phylum Mollusca; class Cephalopoda; order Sepiida; family Sepiidae; genus Acanthosepion; species Acanthosepion lycidas. Next base: position 70,708,056 of record OZ010605.1, read on the forward strand.
ATATATATATATATTAGATTACATGTTAGTCTGATCAGTAGAGAAAAGGACTCACTAAGAAGAAAATGCATTGAGAATGCACTAATCTCACAATTCTCAACAATAAACCTTAAACCAGAGTCATATATATATATATATATATATATATATATATATATATATATGTGTGTATATAAATATATACTGAACAAATAAAATGTTCAAACTTATCTTCCACGTATAATTTTTGCAGAAATTGTATCTGTTCAGCATAGTAAGTGGAATTTATTTATCAAACTCACCAACAAAACAATATTATTTCTGCAAAACTCTTCATCAGGAAGATAAATTTGATCATTTTAATTTCTCAATATTCAGCAATTTACTTTTTGCCTTAAAAATCTATCATATTATCATTTTATTGTTGTCGTCATCATCATCATATATATATATATATATATATATATATATATATATATATATATATATAAAATTTATTTTTAATGGATACCTATATTTGAGTAGACACTGAGTTTATTTTTTAAGTAGAATATTTATTATCATCTACCGGCCTGAATAATCCAAAAATCATATTAGACAAGAAAGTGTGCACTCCGGCAGAATCTGAACCTTCATCCCCCTGTCGTTAGATCCGATGTGCTTTTAACTGGCAAAAACAAATATACTGTTTAAAATGAAGTATCTACTCAAATATGGATATCCACTAAAAATAAAACTGATAAAATGATAAAAATATGTTGGATTAATAAAAAACCAATATATATATATATATATATATTAAAGGTAATAAACCCATTGGTATATAACCTAAGTGAATACTAGTAATATAAAATATAAAAACTGATTCACAAAAAGAGTTCAATGTATTTATTATTACAGAGAAAAAATTGATACACAATAAAATCCAAAATCACCTCATAAGTGGAATAAGCTTATTTTGACTGACGAAAAATTATAATTTGTCAGTCTTATTCAACAAGGTGTATAGACTGAGTCTGTGTCAGAATTAAAAATTTAATGTGAAAACTACAAAAAAAAAAAATACATCAAAAAACTAATACATAATTTATCAGTTTAAATGTTTCAGTCAGACGAAAGGCACAAAACAGGGGTCAGGGGAGGGTGGAACGTATTTGTCTTAAAGGGAAATAGTTTTATAAACCTGGATATTAACCTTATGACATTAAATTGGGGTTATATATATATATATATATATATATATATATATATATATATATATATATATATATATATATATATACATATACATATATATATATATATATATATCAGAAGTAATAGATTTTTACTTTTAAGGAAAATCTGTTCATTGTGATTGGTGATAGTTCAGGGTTCAATTGGCAATGATGGAATGTAACTAGTTTGATTTTTGAGGCACTGGATGTGATCAACTGATTATTTCCCCACTGAGCTGTTAGAGCTAATTCATAGGAGAGAGCAGCTGCCAATCTCTGGTCATCTAGGTTTTGTATTATTTATTGTTCTTACCATAAGTTTTTTAATTTTCTTTATTTATCTTATTTTTACTTTTATTTATTTATTTCATATTTATTTTAATTCCTTATAAACATTTATTTATTTGCATATTTTCTTTGGGTTTACTCTTTGATATTTAAAATAAATTTTATTAGATTTATACTATGAGCTATTAGCTGTTTGCCTACAGTCACATCATGATGAAAACACCAGCTCTGAGCCACCTAAGTTAAGCAGCATTGAGCCCAATCAGTACTTAGATGGGTAAGCACTTGGAAACATGAGGTACTGTAAGAAATCTCCTACAATCTGAAATTTATTTCATTTATAAATAACCCAAAAAGGGTTGATAAGCTGTAAAAAACAAATCAATCAATATTAGTCATAGCTAATATATATTTATATATATATTTGTATATGTATTGCAAATGAGCTGTTTTATTTTGTTTATGAGTTTAATTAATTAGGAGAGTTGTATAATTTTCATAATGTTTCATGTCTAGAAACAGAATCCTCAACACACACACACACATGTAGAAAAGCACTGAGCGGCTTTTTTTGTCCTTATTAGGACTCAGCAGCAGAATACATCTTCTACCAACTTTGATAGTCAAATCTGGACCCCTCTGGTACAACACAAACATCATACCACTGTGTCAATGGGCTACAGTGATGAAGAGGAAACTAAGTTACTAGACAATATAACGCATATACCTGATGGTAACACTATACAAGCATACAGAAAACACAGGACTGGCCCCTAGAGCAACAACAACTTTCACTGATTCCCCCTTGTATGGGGCGACTCAGTGAAAGCTGTTGTTACTCTAGTGGGCTTATAAGATATTCTGCATGTATGTGCATTGAGGATTCTGTTTCTAGACATGATGAAACATTATGAATATATATATATATATATATATATATATATATATATATATATATATATATATATATAATTAAGCTCTTGAAAAATATATTTCAATTGAGCACTGTTGAGTGATAAGCTGATTCTATAAACAACAGCCACCTGTGCTAATGCAAAGCTTTTCAGTAAAATGAATTGGAGCACTCCGGCTGATTGGCATTTGTTTACATTCATAAAAACAATATGCTAGAATTAGCTGTTTCTCTCTGCTGAATGATGATAGCTCAGTGGTAGAAACTCTGACTGATACCAAGTTGGTTGGATTTTGGTCCTGGCTTGAAACATTCAGATGTGTAGTTGCACTGAGGAGCTGTGATACAGTGAAATGGTACTGTCTGCGAATGACATATATATATATATTATTATGGTCATCCACATACAGGCCTGTTTTGCTGTATCAGTGTGGCTAGACTACTGGTTGCTTCAAGCTACGATTGAAACTCTACAGATTTGGCACTAGTCAGAGACCCTACCTCTAAGCTGTTGGTACACGGCAGAAAGGAAGGGAAATTTCAAGTTATTGTATACAAATGTAAACAAATGCCAGTAGACAACAGTGCTCAATTCATTAATGAAGAGGAGTGCGTTAATAGCAGTGACGTACAC
>OZ010605.1:70716086-70888586 GCA_963932145.1 Acanthosepion lycidas
CCACCACTTCCTTCCTTACCTCCCCCTCCTTCTTTAAGATTTGATCGGCCATGGTGTGTGTATTGTCACGTCGATGTGTATCCTTATACTGTTTTAGACATCCGTCAACAGTCTTTTTCCCCCTTCCACTCACACCTAATTTTAAATAAAACTCTCTCTGTTAAACCCCTCTCTTATAAACTAACATTCGTCCCACACTCTCATAATTACTCTCTCTCTAAATTCTATTTTTATTTCCGGAGTGGGTTTTTTTCTGTTTTCTTTTTGAATTTGTAGGTCTGATGAATTGGATCGTATTTACGATTCCAATGGAATAAATTATGACCATGGAATATTAGTGTTTAAGCCTTTTTATTATATATATATATATATATATATATAATGTGTTGGTTGATATGTCATGTAGATTTGTCTAAAAAGTTATCTCAAGAACCATCACAGTTATAATAAAATACGTATTTACTGGGGGCCCCTCCCTATTAAGGACTTGTGTCAGATTTTAATAACAGTTCAAGATGCCCAATTTTAATTGCTGAACATTGTCTACTTAATACACGAGAGAATAATGAAATATGAGACAAACAAATAAAGAATGTAATGGTTGACTCACAAGTAAACAACCAATTTCTTGCCATCTTCTTCAACAGATAACACTTCTTAGAATACTGGTCTGATGATATGTTAAACCATTTAACATCTTCTCTAGCCATAAAACAAACAATTGTTAATACTTTCTTGGTATACAATTAAAACATGCAAACAGCTAACTTATTATTAAGATTTAACTGGATTTTTCGTCTCTTTATCGTTTTTTTAATCAAAATGTTTCTAAGTCATATACTCTACAACTATTAAAATTAATATACGTTAACCCTATATACTTCCCTTTGAGTATAAGGCCAAAGTCTCACCGTAATAAGTGTGGCTGCTGTGGATTCTGTAGCAGGTAAGTTTTTACTTGGTAGAGTATTAAATTTATAAAATGAAGCAAAAACAAGGAAATAGCTATTCGAACACAAATGGCTAGATGGGGCTAAAATCATCAGCCATATTGCCACAGTATTTTTATTAACTGTTACTATGTTGTGTTAGTTCTCAATTATTTGAATTCTCAAATGAATTGTAACGAGTAAAAAAAAGACATGATAGAATCAAGAAAAGACTAGCCAAAAATTAATAATTAAGATATCTCATCTCAGAATCCAAATAACAGTTAATTTGATTTTATTACTTAAATTTTCAAACTGCTTCCCATCATGCCTCACTCATCTCCATAGCTAATCTCCAACATTGTCACTGACTTTCAAACAATAATCCTTGATTTCTTCAAATGTGTTAATGATTAAGTTTCATTGTATATAGAATGCTTTATCAAGGAATGTCAAAGGCACTATATTTATGACCTCTTTATATTCATTTGAATATATATATATATATATATATATATATATATATATATATATATATATATATATATATATATATATTAGGTTGGCCAGAAAGTCTTGACTCATTTAGGAATCGAAAAGAAAATTACAAAATTTTATGGCACAACACCAACATTTATTCTTCAAAATAAAGTCCATCATTCTCGATGATCTTCTGCCAGTGATCAGCCAGTATCTGAAACTGTCCCAGATACCAGTCTGCTGGCTTTGAATTAAAAAACTGTAAACAAGCTTCCTTCACTTCATCAAAAGTTTTGAATCACTGGTTGCGGAAGAAGTGTGCAGAATAAGCTGTAGTCACTGGGGGCAGCATCAGGACTGAATGGGGGATGGCGAAGAATCTCAACACAGTCCATCTGTTCGAATTTCTCCTTAGTCAACCTGGCAGGGTGTGACCTTGCATTGTCTTGCTGAAACAAAGCCTAACCTCAATTGACCAAAGCAGGATACTTCTACTTTAGTTTGTCATACATGACGTCTAGCTGCTGACAATACAGTTTAGTGTTGATGGCACAACAATGTGGAATAAACTTGAAATGCAGTACACCTTGGAAATTCCACAAGACAGATCAAGATTTACTGTTTTCTTTCCAACTCTTAAATGAGACAGGACATTTTGGCCGACCTCATATATATTAACAAAATACAATATTTAGGATTTCAGTTATGATATTGGATTAAAGTGAAGCAATTATCAGTTGTTGGTGTAGACATTTTTGCAATTTGAAAATTAAGGCCTATAATAATAGTTTACAATAATATATATTCTGCTAATAATACAATTTTCTTGTGTTGATAAGTGAAATATCGCAGAAGGTTAAGTCGGCCTTTATAAAGTATTGTGAAATTTTTAATATTTTTGGTAATAATTATTGTTCTAGATATCTATCGAGCACATTCTTGACAAAATTCTGCACACTCTGATATATGTAAAATATAATTGTGTGTACATCAGTAGGTGTTCTTGTCATTATTATTAGTATTTTTATAAAATTAAATTTTCTGTTTTATTTATACAATAAGTAGATAAATAAAACAAGAATTGTATTTTCATAAGCTGAAAATCAATTTAAAAAAGAATTTACAATAGAACACTCTTACATATAAGAAAAAGAATATACAGATACAATATATATATATATATATATATATATATATATATATATATATATACAGACATATATATATATATATATATATATATATACATCATACAATCGGAATTAAGATACCATTATGGAAATGATCATTTTTACCTTGTAAAATTAAATTTAAAGAATTTTTTTTCAAACAGTCAATGGATGATAAATTATTGAAATAATAAAAGCCAGACAGGGAAAAGAAAGCTCTATGTATGAATCAGTTTTAATACTTAATATTTAACATTTCATATTATATTAATATGATTCACTTGGATTATATACCAACGGATTACTACATATATATATATACATATATATATATATATATATATATATATATATATATATATAAAAGCTCTACATGTTACATTTTTATTTTATTTATACATGTATTGAGCACTTTTTAATACTACTGTTTCCTGGTCTAATTCAACTTTGACCAATAACTTTTTTATTTATTATATATATATATATCATGACTTGGCTTTGTGAATGAAAATTTGGGAGAGGATTTCACATGTATGGATGATTTGCTTATAACCGGTGTGGCACCCACTGGCCAGATAAGTTTTTATTTACCAGTTGCCAGTGAATGTATGGAAAATGGAGGAAGCACCAGTTTTATGACATGTCCTCTCTTCCTGCTCTTTTTTTGCTGTTGTCTTCAGATAATAAGGTTGTCTGGAAGGAACTTATATCACAATGTTAGCAGTCAATGACATAATATTTGAGGGCTCATTTGAAAGAATCCTTCTATCTTGTTTCCACCAGCCAGGGATGAGTTGTCTAAACCAGTGGTTGGTTTGGTTTGGTTTGGTTTGTTTTATGGCATATCAACCTCAATGGTTTATTTAATGCTGACAAAATTTTTATTGCTGGTAATATGTTTTTCTTCCTTGAAGAAATCTATAGCTGGTCATACTTTTTTCAAAGAATGTATAGTTGTTTCTATTGCCTGTACTTTTTTGTTTAAGTATTGCTGATAATTTTTCCTTCAAAAATTATTGCTAGTAATATTTTTTTTATTACAAAGTATTTCTGGTATTGAAACCTATTTTTACACAAGATTGGGTGTTAACTATTTGCCCATAGCTGGGACCCTAACAGGTGCTACCACCCTGGGACAAGGTGGGCCTGGGAATGCCAGCAATTAAGAGGTGGTTCCACACTCCTCAAAACCTTCTGATCAGAGGCCTTGCAGTTGGACATAGTCTATCGTCTTACCCAGGACACAGATGTAGTTTATCGTCATACCCAGGACGGTGTCTAAACAAGAGGTTTGCAACCTTGGGCCTCATCTGGACTATGAACGACTTTAGTCCAGCCAGTCGACTTTACACCTGGACACTAATTATGGAGTAATTACTTTGTGGAGTAATTGGCAGAAAAATATTACTAGGAGTTAATCGACTTACAATGCGACAAATTTTTTAAATCAAAATTTAATTCCAAATCCACTGGTGACTTCTACAAGAAATATGTATTGACAAGCGGAAAATATAAAAGCCTATTAAATAATGCGAAAATGATGGTGTCATTATTTGGAAGGACATATGCTTGTGAACAAATTTTTTCAAAAATAAAATATAGTAAAAGTTATTTAGCTGATGCTCTACTTAACAAGGTCTTATCTCTGCACGTTCTTTTGGTCTCACATTTTCCACTGACATGAGGTGGAACAAATACATCGAATCAATAGCTTCATCTGCCGCAAGGACAGTTTGTTCTCTGTGTCACAGCAGAAGTTTTTCTTGTCTGAGTCCATCTTCCAAATCTACAAATTTACCATCTGTTTGAATTTAACATGAGAGGCATGGCATGTGGAACAATCTGCCCCAATAGATGAACTTTTAAAATAATATAACATTAACTTTGTTGTTTTCTTCTTTATAAGAATTAACTAGGATTTTAAAGTATTAACTAGGATTTTAAAAATATATTCAATTTATTTTTCATGATCAGACAAATATTTGAGGCTGCAAATTCTAAGATTTATGAAGAGCTCATCTGAACAATTACCATGAAAGAAATTGTATAACCACCTTAGTGATGTTTTGCTTCTGACACCAACAGATATTTTGCCTGATGTGGAGAAGTTATTAAACGATAAGCAGAAATAAGTGTCTCATTAAATAATTAGCCATTTCTAACTATTTCATTTGTAGTAAGGAATCTGTATTTTTTGTTGAATATTATTACCATATTTGGTCTGGTGCCCCCTGTTGTTCATCTCAAGGTTCTCAACAAAATCCAAAGACAGATATGGAATATGATAGGTCCTGATCTGGCATCTCCAGTCACTTTCTTACAGATGTGATGTGGCTTCCCTCTGTCTTTTCTACAAATATTTTCATGGTAACTGCTCTGATGAGTTATTTTCACTGGTGCCCCAACTGCATGAATTTAAGCGTGGTACTAGGTTGGCATCCCAGTCCCACCCTTTCACTATTGAAACAGTTAAATGTAACTGCTTCTTCTACTTCAACGGCTTCTTCTCTCACACTTCCCAATAATGGAACTCCCTTCCTCTTACTTACTTCCCTGATAACTATAATCTTCAAAAGTTTAGATGTAATGTCAATTGATATCTTTTGATGCCTTGATCCTGATCCCCGTCCTTCTCTTTATCCTTTCCTCAAACACCTCTTTTTACCCTTGCCCTCACTCTCTGTAACCCCTTGCATGCTAGTGGCAATCTCGCTTTGCTTGGGGTGAAATGCTTAAAAAAAAGAAATTGTATGACAACCACCTTAGTGATGTTTTGCTTCTGACACCAACAGATACTTTATCTGATGTGGAGAAGTTATTGAACGATAAGCAGAAATAAGTGTCTCATTAAATAATTTGCCATTTCTATTTCATTTGTAGTAAGGAATCTGTATTTTTTGTTGATTGTGTTAGCTGTTAGCCTGTTATCACTGCAGTAAAATAAGAAAACTTTTAAAATAATATAACGTTAACTTTGTTGTTTTTTTTCTTTAAACCTCCAGACCAAGGTAGCCTTATCGACGGAATGGTTTAAAGTTGAAACAATTTATTATAGTACATTTGATATCACTGCCCTCCTCTAAGACACAGCAAAGCTGTTTGGCCCATTCTCTCCAAAAGGTTGACGACCCCCTAGTTTAAATAGTAAAGTTTTGGGAGGCAAAGTCTTCCATCAGAGCCACATTACTTGCCCAAAACAAATGCGATTTTTGGATAAAGATGTTGGTTAGATCCGGTGACTAGACCCTAAGATTTGTGAGTTCAATACCAGGCTACAGCAGTTGTAAACCAAAAAATTTGGAGAGTTGAAATAACTGAAACATCCAAAAGAGGCATGGCATGTGGAACAATCTGCCCCAATAGATGAAATAAAGGGTTCAGTTTAAATATCCAATCACCTGAAGAAAGCTGGAGTGTACAACAGCCAAAACATTGTGACTGTGGCAATGAAGATGAGGATAACACTCCGGATAATGTAAATAAATGAGATTTTCTTTTTGCAGTGCACTCTCAATGCTGATGGCACTGGTTGATTGAAGACATCAGTGTTTATGAAGTCACTCCAGTGCAGATAATGATGTGGTGGGAATGTTACTGGAAACATTTGAGGAGGTGAAGATGGAGCTGATATTTGAGCGAGCACTTCACTTCAAATGATATGTTAGTTAAACCTATATCAAGGTGAAGTATAAATATATAAATATGTAATTTTTTTTAAATATTTAAACTTATATAGATATTTAAAAAGCATCTAAAATGTTTTGTGAATGAACAGATATCACCAGAAATAGAAGTTGTCGGTAATGTGCCTAGTTTTCTGTTGAAGTTTCTGTTTTTGTTTATTGTGGATTTTGTATGCTTTTCTTTTGGCATTGTATAAGAATTAGCTAGGATTTTAAAGTATTAACTAGGATTTTTAAAATATATTCAATTTATTTTTCATGATCAGACAAATATTTAAGGCTGCAAATTCTAAGATTTATGAATTTCATAACAGCAATATACAAATGTGCTATTTCAGTCGTTTGTTTTAAGAATCAGCAATATAATTGGTCCTGGCCTGGCATTTCAGTTCCAGTCACATTCCCACCACAATAATGTATCTTCCTTGTGCTTTTTTATAAATACTTTCATGGTAATTGTTCAGATGAGCTCTTCACTATGGTACATAGTCTTTATGAATTTAACCGCAGTACTAGATTGGCAGTTAGGTCTCATCAATTTACAGTTGAAATGGTGAGATGTAACCATAAGGTCTATGCTAACAGTTTCTTCTCTTGCACCTCTTGCTTGTGGAACTCTCTTCCAGCTTTTTGCTTTCCAGTCAATTTTGATCTTCAAAAATTTAAATGCAATGTCAATTGTTATCTTTTGTCTTATTCCCAGTTCTTTTATTAGTCTCTCTCCTTAATAAGGTTTTTTTTTCTCATATTTTTTCCACTTGTATCTTAGTGGCTTTATTACCTTACTTGGGATGAAATGATTAAAAAAAATTATTTCAATATAAAAAAAAAAAAAAATTATAAATTTATAAACATGCTTGTAAACAAGAGGAAGTAAAGAAACTGATAACTACAAATAAATAAAATTATAAGTTTTGAAAAAATTTATTTTCACAGCATTTCTTTCATTTGTTCTTACCACATAAATTCACTAAAATAAGTTGAAAGCATCTGGATTTATCCCTGTTTTTTTTTCCTAGAATTGACAATAAAAATGTTAAAAAGCTTTTTAAAACAATAAAAATCTCTAAGGTAATATACAGTAATAAGTGTCAAGAAAAAAAAAAAAAAAACGTATAAAAAAGGATGTTTTTTTTTTTTTTTTTTTTTTTTTTTTTTGTGTGCATGTGTTAAACTTTTCAGGATGGTTAAATCAACCTTGTGTGCACATTACTTTACTGTGTTTACACAGCTGTATTATATTGCAAGTCTCATAAAAGAAAAAAATGTTAGATTGAGCTGTGATGAAAACAAAAATGTTTCATAGATAAAGGTTTTATGGCAGTATTGTCTTCTTCAGAAAATGTACAAGATAAAAGGTTGGGAATAGACATTTACATAGTTAAGGCTATATCAGATAAGAAATTGTGTAATGTGAGTGGCTATATCTGAACAGATTGTTGATTACTTGACCAAAAAAAAAAAGGAGTGTCCACAGAAAAAGTCCGAGTTGCTGTCAGTTAGAAGAAACAATAGCAATGTTACCATTTTTTTTATTAGTCTCTCCTCTCCTTAATAAGGTTTTTTTTTTTTTCTCATATTTTTTTTACACTCAGAAACCCCTTTTGTCTTAGTGGCATTACTCGGAATGAAATGATTAAAAAAATTATTTCAATATAAAAAATTTTTTAAAAAAATTTTAAATTTATAAATTTATAAACATGCTTGTAAACAAGAAAAAGTAAATAAACCCATAAGTACAAATAAGTGAAATAATAAGTTTTGAAAAAAATTATTTTCACAGCATTTCTTTCATTTATTCTCACCACATAAATTCACTAAAATAAGTTGATTAATTTATCCCCTTTTTTTTCCCCTAGAATTGACAATAAAAATGTTAAAAAGCTTTTTAAAACAATAAAAATCCCTAAGTAATAGTAGTGTCAATAAAAAAAACAATTTTCTGCTAAGTTACTTTTCTCACACTTCTCACTTGTGGAACTCTCTTCCAGCTCCATGTTTTCCAGTTTTAATCCTTAAAAATTTAAATGCAATTTCAGTTGCTATTTACCGTCTTCCTGATTACTTATCTATTGTTCTTGCTCTTTAGTAATGTTTCTATTTTCTCATTATTTCATACCCAGTAAAACTTTGTGTCATAATAGCTTTACTGCCTTGCTTGGTGGTGCCTTGGTGGTGAAATGATTAAAAAAAAAAAAAAAAAAAAATGAATAATGAAACAATCTGGAACTTGTAAACATTAAAATTAAACAATAAATAAATATAAAAACTTTTAAAAATTCCATAAAAAATACAGTTAAAGTAAAAATAAAGTGTTGGCTACTTAAATAGACTCGTGATTGTGAAATATATCAAAATCGTGGAAAGATGATGACACACAGAGAAAGTGAAAACTCTATAGACAACATGTTTTGCCAAACAATGCCTGTATACTTTGGCTTCCTCATGTTAGCCAGAGAAAGAGCAGACTCTCAGTGAAATTGTCGTTTATAGATTTTTCTACTTTATTTACCGTAATTCCCCATGTATAATACGCCTTCATCCATAATACGCCTTCATCCATAATATGCACTCCTAAAATTGTGCCGAAAGCATGGGAAAATCCTTCTACTCATGCATAATACACACCCCTTGTTTGGTAATCAAACCCTATAAATTGTACCACTCCAATTTCATTATGGCCAGCGTTTCCTAGTCTGATCCAAGCTGTAATTGAAGATATTTATCAAAATTTCCAATCACAATTGAAATAGAAAATACCTATATTGTGCCTACTGCAGAGACTCATTAACCTGTTCTGGTTCAATAAAATGTGCAATCTACTGGATCTATAGGTAGTTCAAGTTAGTTATACATAACTTGAGTTTGCTTAATTAGTTAGATATACAGTGGGGAAAATAAGTGTTATTTTCTGAGTTTGCCACCTTACAAAAATAAGAACAGTCTATAATTTCCAGAGTTGGTCCATCTTGAAAGAGAGAGATAGAATATAAAAAAAATTCTAGAAAATCACATTATATTAATTTTTGAACATTTATTTCTTTTTTATTGAAAAAATAAGTATTTCACCCCATAGCAAAACATAAATCAGTATTTGGTGAAGAAATCCTTGTTGGCAAGCACAGCAGCCAGACATTTTCTGTAGTTGGTTACCAAGTTTTTACAGATCCCGGGGAGGGGGGGGGTTGCACTCCTCTTTGCAGATCTTCTTCAAATCCTTAAGGTTTGTAGGTTGTCAGTGGGTAACTCAAAGCTTCAGCTCCCTCCACCGATTCTCTAAAGGATTAAGTTCTGAAGATTGACTAGGCCACTCCATTACCTTAGTGTACTTCTTCTTGAGCCACTCCTTTGTTGCCTTATCTGTATGCTTTGGATCATTGCCATACTGGAATGCCCATCCACGACACATCTTCAGTGTCCTGGCTAAGGCAAGGAGGTTTTCACTCAAGATTTCTCTGTATTTGGCCCCATCTATCTTTCCCTCAACCCAGCATAGTCATCCTGTCCCCTTAGTAGAGAAACAGTCCCAACACATGTTTGCTTAATGGTTGGGATGGTGTTCTTGGGGTACAAGTCAGCTTTTTTTTTTTCCTCCAAACACAGTGAATCAAGTTGATGCCAAAAAGCTCAATTTTAGTCTCGTCTGACCGTAGCACTTTCTCCCAACCCTCCTCTGAATCAACGAGATGCTCATTTGCAAACTTCTGATAGGCCTGTACACATGCCTTCTTGAGTAGGGGGAGCTTGTGGGTACTACATGATTTCAGCCCACTGCGACGTAGTGTGTTACTAATCGTCATCTTGGTGACTGTGGTCCCAGCTGCCTTGAGATCTTCAACAAGCTCTTGCCACGTAGAGCTGGGTTTTTTTCCTCACCTTTCTCATCATCAGGTTCACTCCACGGGAGATCTTACATGGAGTTCCAGACTAAAGGAGACTGATAGTCAATTGGTATTTCTTCCATTTTCTTATTATCGCACCAACAGTTGACACCTTCTCACCTAGCTGCTTACCAATCATCTTGTAGGCCATTCCAGTCTTGTGCAGTTATACAATTTTGTCCCAGATGTCCTTAGACAATTCTTTCATCTTTCCCATTGTGGAGAGATGAGATTCTGATTCATTGAAGGATTCTGTGAACTAGTGTCTTTTATACACGTAATGAGTACTTGATTAGGAGAAATAATTGAGTAATATGATTAGTCTATATGCCTCCTGGTCACATAACCAATCTGTGGGGCCTGAATCATTGCTGGTTTGTAGGGGGTGAAATATTTATTTTTTTTCAATAAAAAAGAAATAAATGTTCAAAAATTAATATAAAGCGATTCTTGAGAATTTTTTTTATTGTATTTAATATCTTCGCCAAATGTTAGTGTCAAATTGTCATATGTTTGTGGTGTGTTTTTTGTAGCTGTCCATGATACGCACTCCTGATTTTGCTTATTATTTTTTAGAAAAAAATGCGTATTATACATGAGGAATTACGGTATGTAAATATATATAATATTTACACTAATTAAATTGTTTGAACTGTTGTCCTCATCTTTATTGTCATATTCATGACGTTTCGGCCGTTGTACTCTCCAGTCTTTTTCAGGTGATAAAAGTTGGAATTTCCCCAAGTACACATAGCCTAGTGGATAAAAGCATTGGTTAAAGTAATCCAGTGACTTGACCCAAAGAGTTGTGAGTTCAGTACTTGGCCACAGCAGAGGTGAACAAAAACTTGGAGAGTTGAGATACTAAAGGGAAATAACTAAAACTGGGATATCACGAAAAGGCATGGCATGTGGAACTAGAACAATCTATTCCATTGGACTAAATAAGAGTTTGGTTCAAATAGAAATTTTAACATTTTTGGTTTATTTAACCATTTAATGGGTAAATAAAGCAAAAATTTTATTTTTAGATTAATAACAGCAAAAACCTATTAATGTATATAAAATTATATGATTTTACATATGACAAGGTGAACAGAATTTTTTATAAAGTGCTCAGTAGATATCTAAAATAATGATTCCCAATGCAGGGTGAATGCCCCACCGGTGGGTCATGGTAATATTTTGGTGGGGTATGCGTAGGATGTGTACCCTTTGGCTTAATATACCAACATGAGCTTAAATTTGATTTTGCATTATTTCATGATCAAAATGATTAAAGTATATTACAGAATAACATTTCATTCAAATATTTTTTTTTATTTCTGCCTTTCAGTTCTCTGTTATATGTTTTGAAACTATATATATTTAACTGTCTTTTTGTTTTTTTAATTCTTTTCTTTCATGGATGCCATGGTCTTTTGGAGGTTTGTTTAGAGACCAAGTTAAAGGCCTTTTAAGCTTCCTTCATGTGAATTGCAGTAACATTTTGAATATATAAGTATTAAATATTACAGGGTGGGGGCCCCAGAATTTTAGAAATACCAAAGTGGGGCATGGCCCAAAATCGATTAGGACCCATTGATCTAGAACAATAATTATTCTTATCAAAAATATTTTTATTAAAAAGTTCACAATAATTATTAAAAACTGACCAACTTAATGTTTCGCGATATGTCACTCATCAGGTTCAACACAAGAATATCGTATTGTTAGCAGAATACAAGTTTAAATATTCTGCTATTATATACAGTAAATTTTCAAATTAAAAATTTCTACACTGACAACTGATAATTGTCCACATGCACGTGTTACCATTAATCATTGTGCGCATCAAGGCTGTATATATGTTTGTGTATTTACATACATCTATATATATATATATATATATATATATATATATACATATATATATATATATATATGCGTGTGTGTGTATATATATATATAAATATATATAAATATATATAAAAAAAATAATATGCACACACCTACTTGCCTTTTCTTCTGTATATAATCAATATCTAAGCACACCACATATTTTCAAAACCTTTTCTTTCTTTATATAGATATACACTCTGATATATACATATTTATATATATATATATATATATATATATATATATATATATATATATATATTAAAAAATATATATTTATTATACCTCACGGTGAAGATTATTAGCTTATACACTTACTGATAGATTCATAAACCTTTGATTTTATCTTGTGTGTGTGTGTGCCTGAATGTATGAATGTATGCAATTAAAGTTGTTAAATATTCATATTTTGATACGCCATGTTGTCCTGTTTGCACTCTCTGCCATTAGGTGCTGGCTCTTTCACGCTTTTCAGTATGTAGACTTTACACAGAAACCTTTGTTTCATCCGTCAACAATTTTTTATAAGGCGTTTTTATAACGATACAATGGTAAAAAAAGGAAAAAATTGTAAAGCCACCCAATCACCCTATATTTCTAAGCACAAACACATCCAAACCTGAAGACAAGAGATTGCTAGCTGACGTGAACATTTTCGAAATACTGTCTCTTGTGGCTTCAAAAAGTAAAAAAAGAAAAAAACTTTTTTTTTTCTGAAAATGTTTACCTTTACAAATCTCAAATTTGCTATTTTGACTATGAACACAAATATGCCGGAGGCCGGAACAAAATTCAGTCTACTGTGTGAAATCATGTCGGGTAGCCTTGTCTCTTCCAGTAACACATTCTTTTAATTGTTATTAATAAATGCCATTTCTAATTTTGAGAAAAAAAAAGACAAAAAACAAATACTAATCATTCCTAAAGTTGTCCGGACAAGTGAACTCTGTCTGAGTTTTGCTGATCCTTACCACATACTTTTTTTTCAGAAGTACACTTCTTAGAGAAAGAAAATGGTCTCTTTTCTATAGAAAGAACTGACAGATAGAAAAGAAACCATGACTAATATATGGATTGGCCTGACTCATTTCAGGAAACGGGAGCCATGCAGAGGATAGCATTCTCAGCAACCCGTGTAATACAGATAATTCCACATCTATACATGAAAAAATTTCCCACTTCATCCCTGTTCAATAAAAAAATCCACACTGGCCTGATTTATAGATCTGACAAGTTAGTTTCTGCCATTTCATTCAATCTTCTCACTCTCCAGCAGAAGGTTCTTTATAGATAATTATGTATGTGTATATATATATATATATATATATATATATATATATACACTATTTACATTGTTTAAACTGTTGCCCTCATCCTTACTGGCATATTTAGAACATTTTGGCCATTCTACATATGTTCCAGCCTTTTTCAAGTGATATATGTTGGAATTTCAAAGCAAAACCTTTGTTTCGTCCACATTGTGAAGATGGCAACAAACTAAAGATGAAGACAACAGCCTGAACAATGAAAATAGAGTAAATAATTACAATACCTCACTTCAGAAATATATATATATATATATATATATATATATATATATATATAGTGGAATCTCAATTGTTATCTTCTATCTTAATTTCTGTTCTTTCATTGTTTTTTTCTCTTTAATAATCTTTAAATCTTTCACAGATTCTTTCACACTCAGTAGGTCCTTGCATCTAAGTGACTTTATTGCCTTGCTTGGTGCAAAATGATAAAAAACAAAAATATATGTCTTGCTTATATTTATGAAGATGGTTGGTTTTACTTATTTTTTTTTTTTCCTGGTTTTTACGAAGGCCATCCTTTTTCCAACCACTTTTCTTGCGAGGGACCAACTCTAACAAGCAGATTGCAAAGAATGTCTGCGCTACTGAAAACCACCCAGATGTTGTCTCCAAATACTCCGAACTCATTTTATCATTCCTTTTACTTATGGCAATCCCTATAATCACTATATAATAATCTCTAATTTAGCCTTCTATTTCTCATCTTAGAAAAATATAGGGTTAGAGTTATTACTTTAAGACTGCTATATGTATGCTTTAAATTTTGCTTCATTTTTCCATGATCATTCTTTGGAATCATTCTTTACAATCATTCTTAGTGATCATTCTCTGGAGTCATTTTTTGTGATCATTCTTTAGAATCCTTCTTTGTGATCATTCTTTTAAATCATGCTTTGGAATCATTCTTTGGAATGACCTTAGTGATTATTCTTTGTGATCATTCTTAGTGATCATTTTTTGGAATAATTCTTTGTGATCATTCTTTTAAATCATTCTTAGTTATCATTCTTTGGAATCCTTCTTTGTGATCATTCTTCTGCAAGCATTATTTGAAATCACTCTTTTGCAACTCTTCTTTGTGATCATTCACAGTGATATTTGTCCAATGTTGAAAGCAACAATCCCCCCACCATTTTCTTAGCATAAAAGAGATTGTTTTTAGTCCAAATATATATAAAACATTGTATTTCTGTTTGAATTTCTGAGATGAGGAGTTATCATTATTTAAACTATTTGCATGCAGACTATTGTCCTCATCCTTGTTGTTATCTCAATGTTTTAGCCTTCACAAAGTGAATGTCAATCTGGTTAACCTACAGAGAATTATGAACTGAACCCTTTATTTAATCTACGGGAATAGAATGTTCTCGTTGTGCCCATATCTAAAGATTTTTAGTTCTGTTCTCCCTGTTTTTATTGAGTTAAAGTAAACATAATAATTGTGAGTTCAATCCCTGGGCTGGGCAGTGTGTACTTGGATTTAGTAGAAACATGACAAGCAATAAGTGAGCAGTACTAAAAATAAGAACTAAATGAGATATCCCTAGACAAGGGTGCATAAAGGGTTTGGTTCAGAATTCCCTGTGGGTTAACCAGATTGACACCCTGATGAAAGCCGGAGGGCAAAATGGCTGAAACATCGTGATAGAAACAACAAAGTTGAGGAAAATATTCAGCATGAAAAGAATCCTATATTCATGTTGAAACTTTTAACACAAAGGTTATACCTGAAGGTTGGTATACTTAAAGAAGGCTGGAGAAGGTGTCGCTTGAACTTTTTGAGAATGAGTGAGTTCTATAGTCCGAACAATTCATGGAGTGAATTTGGTATTGGTATGTTAATCTAAACTTCCAAGAAATCTTTAAGTTGATTTTCAGCTTCACAAGTGCTTTTTAGTAAACCTTATAAAATATGAATTTCTTTATTTCTACCTACTTAATTGTGAACCCCAACTGACATCTCTGGTTCAAGTATATCTCGCAGACCAATTCATTAGTCTAGTGAGTTCAAGTCTCATTGGGCACCCCACTACTGTGGTCTTGTGCCAGACATTTAGCTAGGCTTGGTTACTATAATTTTTTGCTTTTTTTCTGTCTTTAATAGTAGGTATTCAAGCCTGGGTAAAACCTAGAATTTAAAAAAGGAACATTTTCATAAGCAGATAGGCTCTTGGAGCAACACGAACCCCATTTGGTTTTATGGCATACTAAACTAAGCAAATATCGAGAGTAATAGAGCAGTGGTCCTTCCTGAATGGCTGCAATGATAGAAAAGATAAATATTGATTTTTAAGGCAGGCCCTCCCCACTTGAATGTTTTGCGCTACACAATCTTCCTACTTACCCATTTCCCCTCATTTGGCCCTGCAACAGATTACACTAAGATTAGTTAATATCTCAATATCTATCCTTTTCTATCTATCTATATATATATATATATATATATATATATATATATATATATATATATATCAATTTGGGTCAGTGTGGTTGTTGGGATATTTGCTTTAATCTGCTCCTGTAGTCATTTAAAAACATTATTTTGAATGCTAATTTGAAAATCATGAAAACAGACAGGCCTTCCCGTCTTGGCGCAACACAGTCTTCCTACCTCCTGTTTCCCTCCATTTGACCCTGTACTGAACTAAGCTTTGTAAATATTTATATATAATTCTTACTTTTCATCTCTGGCCATTCTCAGATGTCAAATCCGGTTGCGGAAAGTGACGAAGGAACCCGATATGATTCTACAAACTCAAACTAAATACCTTGTTCTCTATTGTCGACCTTATTTTTTCAACTTATTTTATGAAACAATAATATTGATAATTATAAAACGATTCAAGTAATCAATTCGATTTAATATTAACACTGTCCGTTGCAATTATTCAATGAAATCAACCTTGTTTCTGAAAACTGTATCCAATAAAGAATATCCAAGAAATGTTTTAACTTGCTTAATTTACTTAAAGAAAAAAAAAGAACAACATTCTACACAGAGAGGTTTTAAAATAATGTAAGACACTTTATCAACATATGCATGTGACTGTCTGCAGGACAGGCTCTGTAGCAGGAGTATTGTCACTTGGTGACGAGGACGACAACAAAAAAAATAGTTTGACAGATAAAGAAAAGAATGCTTCAAATCAGATTTTTTTTTTCAATTTCTAACAGATGACGTTGCTGTTCTGGTCAAACAAGTCTGGTTTTATATTTCTCTTCAATTTTAGAAGCTGGCATAATCCTGTCTTGCATCACTTAAAGATGGACACAGACAAGTAAGTCTACACCTGATCAAAGAAATGTCATGAATGACTTTAAATGATACTCTGACAATCTGCTATGTCGTGTGATGACTTGATTTTTCAGAAACCACAGTCTTACCGAATTATTTTGTTTTTGTTTTTGTAGGTAGCAACAAATGCCCCATTTGACTCAAATCACAATTCTTTCTGTAACCTTTTTCATGATTAGTCACCAAATGCTAGCATCTATAATTTTAACATATTGGTGGCTAAAAATAATAATAATAAAAAAAAACAGTAAATTACATTTTCATTTTCTAGCCAATCAAAGACTAAATTTGTGTTCAGATATAGCGTCAAATTTTAACATTTTCTTTATGGAAAAGCGAAAATTTCAAGCTTTGTCCTGAACAGTTTCATCTTGTAAATCTTTTGATTGCGTTTAAAATTAGGCAAAGTTTTAGACTTTGCAGCTTTACCAAAATGACTAATTCTGTCAAAAGTTTTAAGAAAAAAATAGCAATATAGGACATAGCATTTTGGAGCATTTTGGGTCGTCTGCACTTGATCAAAGTTTTCGTAACTGGGAATTAATTACATTTTTCCTCCTTACTGCACCTACCAAGGGTTAGGGCTTAGATTAGGTCAAAGGTTGGTGTTATATTTCGTGCTAATAGGAATATATACTTGAAAAACAAGGTGTATAAAATAATTAAAGGTTTATTGTAAAAAAAACAGTACAATAAGAATAAAGTAACAGTTATGCACAAGGTCACTGCAAGTCAATCCAGTAGTGAATGCTACTATTGGAAGGTCGGTAGTTATTGCATAAGTCTGAGTCCTACTCAACAGATCCCAGCTAGTCTCTGTTGACTTACAGATACTTATAAATAGTTACTACCTATAGTGTAGTCACTCATGGGGATGACAAGTCATTCCATTACATCAGTTAAATCCCAGCTAGTCTCTGTAGTCCATTAACTCACAGATATTTATAGGTAGTTACGACCTATAGTGTAGTCACTCATGGGGGGTGACAAGTTATTCCATTACATCAGTTAGATGTTTCATTTTTATGGTGGGGCTAACAAAAAAGATATACTATTTGAGATTTGCTTCAGTAAAAAACAGAAAATTGCAACATTTTTTTTTTTATATTTTGGCTTCCATACTTTGAATTTATGAACATTAACTTTTGGTAGTAACAAAAAAAGTTAGACTCTTCTTTATTGTTTCCCACCCCCTATCATTTTTTTTTTAACAATGTTCATCCTGCACAAGGTAGAGGGTCAAGATTAAGAGGTTCATGTGGGGAAGAAAACTGTTAATCTTAGACTTGAACAGGTTAAGATTGTAGTGATCAGGAAAACAGCCTCTTGGGTGTCAGTTCCACAAAGCAGTGGTTTGCAGGAAGAAGCTGCTCAAGTGGAACTTACATCTTACAAATGGAATACAAAGTGAATACGGGTGGTTTGCTACAATGTTTGTAGCATTAGCTGCAAAGGTTAGAATTGGTGGAACTAAGGAATGTAGTTCATTTGAGCACTTTCAATTCCCATAGCGAAAAAGCAGTGAGAGGCTTGCGACTTTTCATCTGTGAGAAAGGAGCTGTAAGATCGAAAATAATTTGTCATCCACAAAAATTCAGAGACGCTTTTGGAGTCTAATAATACTGGAAAGTTAAGACTAGCAACTCCTGCCCATATATGGTAGCAGTATCTAATTCTCAGTTTGTCCTGGCTCTCATAAAAGTACATGATAGCACGAGGAGACAGGTACTGCTTTTTTTTTTAAGCATTTCACCCCAAGCAAGGCAGGAGTGCCACTAGCATACATGGGGTTACAGTGAGGGTAAAAAGGGGTGTTTGAGGAAAGAATATAAGAAGGACAGGGATCAGGATCAAGGTATCAGAAGATATCGATTGACATTACATTTGAATATTTGAAGATTATAGCTATCAAAGAAGCAAGTGAGAGGAAGGGAGTTCCACTGTCAAGAAGTGTGAGATAAGGTGTTGGAATAGAAGAAACAGCTACATTTAACTATTTCAATAGTGAAAGGGTGGGAACAAGATGCCAACCTAGTAGCATACTTAAATTAATGCAATTTGGGTACCAGTGAAAGTAGCTCATCAGAGCAGTTGCCATGAAAATATTTGTAGAAAAGACAGAGGGAAGCCACAGCATGTCTGTAAGCAAGTAACTGGAGTTGAGATACCAGACCAGCCCCTATCACATTGCATATCCATCTTTGGATTTTGTCAAGGACCTCGAGATGAACAGCAGGGACACCAGACCATATATGGCAGCAGTATTCAATGCAAGGATGAATAAGCATTTAATTGGGAGAGAAAGGAATAACAAAGATTAGATTTTGAACAATGTTTATTGTTTAGTATGTCGTACGGATATGATGAAGCTAGGTGAAATGTCAGTTTCAGTGGCCAATTATCAAGATGGTGATTGGGTGTAAGGGTAGTGTCAGGAGTTGACCTAATATTCATGTGGGTTTGGTGTGAGGTCACAGGATATGGTCAGTTTCCATGTTAGTCACGATGGAGGGTCAATTTCATTCGTTGGTATCCTGTTCTATGGAATGGGGTTGTGATGAGGACTTCAAAGGTAATGCCATGTAAACAAGTCAGGTATGCCAACGTGAGGGCAGTGGGTTGCCATGGTGATGTTGGATTATTGTGGTTGGTATTTGCCAAGGTGATGAGGTCAAGAGAGTCAAGCAGTTACAATGATGGCAGTAGCAGCAGTGCCCTGTGTGCCAGCCGGTGGCCCACAACTGCTGATTGTCATCGAAGACCTAATTTTAAGCAGGTCTGGTAGTCCCCAGGAACATCTTTTCTGGCAAGAACATTTATGATTGGTCAGTGTCGTTTCATTGTGGGGGCTTGCTTCAGAAACCAGATGTGATGCACAGAGCCTATGCGCAGAGCACAACTTTTTTAATTTTGTTCTCTTCCTTCATGGCATTTACATCTGACCAACCTGCAGAATATATATGTAAATATATATATATATATATATATATATATATATATATATATGTAATAATATATATATATATATATAATATATATGTAAATATATATATATATAATATATATGTAAATATATATATATATATATATATAATATATATATATATATAATATATATATATATATAATATATATGTAAATATATATATATATATATATATATATATATAATATATATATATATATAATATATATATATTTAAAGACATTGTTATGTTTAACATTCTTTTTAGAGATACAAGTATTTAAGTAAATGCTCTGTTTATAATAAACAGTATTAAATAACATTTATTGGCATTTACTTAAATACTTGTATCTACAAAAAGAATGTTAAACATAAAAATGTCTTTAAATAATTGTCGGACTTTGTCCATTTCATAATATATATCATTAATGCATGTTTCATTAAATAATATAGGCAATTTGTGTCTATTTATTTTAAGTAAGTTCCTTTCGTATTGTCTGATAAGCTTAATAACATTATCATTGAAAGACGAAAGGAAATCACCATACTAATACATATTTAAATCCAATCCAATCTAAGCTTTTGCCTTATATAAAAGCTTACATTGGATTTAAATATGTATTAGTATGGTGATTTCCTTTCGTCTTTCAATGATAATGTTATTAAGCTTATCAGACAATACGAAAAGAAACTTAAAATAAATAGACACAAATTGCCTATATTATTTAATGAAACATGCATTAATAAAAAATTGCTGCCTAAATATACACAATATATATATATATATATATATATATTCTGGCTAATAAATCTAATTCATGCTGTTTAATAGAAAAATTAGAGCTTTTACTTATATCTATAAAAATAGTGTATAAACTGAAAATAATTGTTGAAATTAAACTATATATATATATATATATATATATATATATATATATATATATATATATATTATTTTATATTTATAATACATATTATGAAAATGAAATCTGACAAATATATGTCCTCTGACAGGAATGAAACCTGTATCTTACATGGAACTGTCATTTGGTCTGACGTGCTATACCATTTAGCTACAGAAGAAGGGTCTGGTTAGCAAAGTCAAAGTACTGTTTTTAAACAAATGACAACATATTATGAAAATTGACTAATTATTTTAATATATTTTCTGTTTTACGATATGATATGCCTTGAGAAGATATGATCAATCAGTAAAAATCATGAAAAATTTGTTGTTTAAAAACATTAATAATACATATATATATATATATATATATATATATATATATATTGCAAGGTCAAATTACTTTTTTTAAAGTAAACAAATGACATAATATATTATAAAAGAATATATTATTCAGGCTGGTAACTGTTGTTAAGAGCATTTACTTAAATATCTGTATCTATGAAAATGAGTTATAAACAAAAAATAGATTAAAATAATTGTCGGACTTAGTCCATTTCATAATATGACCTCATTATTATATGTTAAGACACATCAAACAGAAATGAAAGTTTGAGGGAAATCATAGGAAATTTGTAGTTTAAAAGCAGTAAATCAACCTTGCTAACCAAGTGCTTCCTCTGTAGCTAAATGGTATAGCACTTTAGGCTATATGATGATTTTATGTAGGATACAGGTTTGATTCCTGTCGAAACATATTTTATTTGTGTTTTCTCGGACATTCAGGCTGATAAGTGCTGGTAATACTGTTTATTCTAAACAGAGCATTCACATAAATATTTGTATTGATAAAAGTAAAACATAAGCAAAACATATATTAAAATAATTGCTGAACTTAGTCCATTTCATAATAGATTATGTCATTTGTTTACGTTAAGATACACTTTGAGCAGATATGAACATTCAAGAGAAATCATGAGAAGTTTGTAGATTAAAAATATAATGTATATATAACAAATATATATCTATATATATCATTTATTATATATATGTGATATATATAATATATATATCTTATATAATATTACATATATATATATATATATATATATATATATATATATATAATGCCATGAGACTGCATTTAGCATGAAACAGTTGGTCACCTCTGAGTGTTGACTCCAATGTTTACTTTCATATTCACATAATATATATTATATATAATATATATATGTAATATACATTATATATATAATACATATATTTTATATACAATACACACACACACACACATATATATATATATATATAACATAAAGACTATACTCTATATTGCTGTTAAAAATTTCATAAATGCTTAAAAATATTGTCCACTTCTGGGGGCTTATGGCCATATCATGTTGAAACAGCATTTGAAGTAATATTGAGCCTAGTCAGTACTTAGATAGGTCACCACTTCGGAATAGCAGGTGCTCTGAAAACTTGGATGTGCAGGTGATATAATGGATAATAGCTCAAAATCAGAAACCTTTCTTTTAAACAGGTTTTGCTGAATTTGACAGACAAGAAAGCTTAATTAATATTTTTATGTACTTTTACTAGCATCCTTACATTTTTTCAAAGTAAGGGAGTGCAAAAATTGTCTGTATTGTCCATTGTCCTAAATGCTTTCTGACACATTTTGAACCATTTTCAAAGGGGTTTGTTTCTAGGTGTTGTTAATTTCTTTTCATGTTTGAGTATATAAAATATGTTTTTATGTTGTTTTGAATACGAGTAGGAGGATTTATTCCAAACTTCATGATTTGTGTGTAGCTGGAATTCAAGTAAATGTCTTCCTATTTTTTTTTTAAAACTTTCAACACCCCACTACCACTGTTGAATAAGGTTAGGTTGATAGTGGCAGCTATATATACAGCATATGATAGATAAATTTTCATCAAAATTATGCAAAAATGAAAATAATACTGGCATTTTAATAGATATATCTATCAAAATTACATAAAAATATATTGAAATGCGAAAGAGTAAATTTATTATTCAATAAAATCACCATTGGCTTCAACCACAGCCTCCAGAGGACCTTGGAATCTCCTGCATCTCTTCTTTTTTTATGTTCGTGAATGCAGCCATAATCCTTGCCTTCAATTCATCTTTGGTGTTACAAGGTGTTTTCTTGGTCTCTCACTCAAGTGCCCTACACATAATAATCAAGGGGGTTGCAGTCTGGGGAGTGAGGTGGAGTTCTTTTCTTATTTGAATAATCAGAGTGAGTCTTTCAAGCTGAGGTACCTTCATAATCCCCTTTAGACTCATCTAACTCTTTCCAAATCTTCTGCACTGTCCGTAGATTAACATCCAAACACTCTGAAATGTTCATATTGGAGCTTCTGGCCCAAATACCAAGCAGTACAGCAGGTGGTTTCCAAATATCTAGCAGAGTGAATTGCGTCATGGTCCACTTTTCTTAATAGACAGTGCCCAATTGACCCTACTATACTGTGCAGTCAATAAAATCAAAAACAAACAGCACACATGAACAAAATTAAAAATATACAATGGTAACAATTTACTAATCACACACACACTCTCTCTCTATATATATATATATATATATACATACACACACAGATAGATAGATAATATCTATGTAAGTGGAAAGGATAATCCAAGTGATCCTTTTTAATATATAATATTAAAAAAGTTAGATCCA
Organism: Acanthosepion lycidas; assembly: GCA_963932145.1. NCBI lineage: Eukaryota > Metazoa > Mollusca > Cephalopoda > Sepiida > Sepiidae > Acanthosepion > Acanthosepion lycidas. Next base: position 70,739,315 of record OZ010605.1, read on the forward strand.
AAGAGAGCTCAGTGTATAGACTACAGAACAATACAATATAGATCAAGGAAAAGCTTAACATATCACGAAAATACGGTAATAAATCATGATTTATTTCAACCAGTAAGACTCATCAAAATGATGTAAATCTTTGGTCTGATGAGACTTACTGGTTTAAATAATTCATGATTTATTACTGTATTTTGATGATGTGTCAAGCTTTCCCTTGATATATGTTCGTAATAATTCATCATGTCTAGAACTAGAATCCTCAATGCACACATGTCAAAAAGAACTGGACAGCCATTTCATCGTCTTTGGGACTCATCAACAGTGCACGTCCTCAGTGCAACCTGGACAACTGCGACATGGTAAAGCATTATATCATTGAGCCAATGGTGGTGAGGAGGAAACTAGATATAATATAGCACAGATCATCCTTCCTGGTGACGACTCTCCAAGCATACATAACCCACAGGACTGGCACCTTGAGCAATGACTTCCTTCACCAAGCCACTCATTCCAGAGCATTAGAAGCTGGATCTAGCATAGGTTATATTATAGATTAATAATTAGGGGATTTGTATAATTTCATATTCAAGTAAGTTAGATTCCACCCTCGCCACCATAGTCCAATCTAATCTTACATATTTATAAGTCTACCATTCGTCCAAGTTTTGAATATTTTGCTGCTACATATGGTCGGGTGCTTCTATATATTTAGAGATCCTCGATAAAAACAAAAAAATCTGCTATGTCATTGATCCTGATCTGGCATCTTTGTTTCAGTCAGTTTCCCAATGTCATAATGTAGTCTCCCTGCACCTTTGCTATTAATATTAGGTTGGTGCAAAAATAATTTCGTTTTCTCACATAGTAACATATGTTAGAAAACGAAATTATTTTTGCACCAACCTAATACATTTATGGGAATTATTATGATGATCTTTTCATCCTAACCATAGACAAATTGTACATATGGAGACTAGTTAGGACTTCATTGAGATTCTGGGATATTATTGTGGCTGTAGTAAGAATGGTAAGTAAGATGTTTTGGTGAAATGAATATTGTGGTATGTTTGGGTCAGTAATTGTGGCTAAGTAAATTTAATTATAAGACAGATGAAGACCAGCCTTCCCCCATGCCCCCCTTTTGGCCTTGTGCCACATTTTTGTCATTCACAAAGCAAATATCACTTTCCACTATGGTACCTAGACTTTATGAATTTAGTTGTAGTACAAGATTTGCGGCAAGGTCTCGTCATTTTACAGTTGAAATGGTGACATGTAACTGCAAACTCTATGCTAATATATTATTCTGTCAGCCTTCTCACTTGTGAAACTTTCTTCAAACTTCTTGCTTTCTAGTTGAGTTTGATCTTCAAAAATTTAAATGCAATGTCAATCATTATCTACCGTCTTCTTGGTTACTCTTCTATTGTTCTCTTTCTTTTAATAATGTTTCTCTTTGTTCTTTTTACTACACAAGACTATATTGAATCCATTGCTAAGTCAGTTGTTACTAAAGTTGGTTCATTTTGTCAGGTGAAATATTTTTTATCTTCAGAATCTTTATAAATCTACCATTCGTCCATGCTTAGAATATCACTGCCACATATGGCCCGGTGCTCCTGCTGTATATTTAGATAAAATTCAAAGAAGAATCAGCAATGTTATTCGTCCTGACCTGGCATCTTGGCTTCAGATATTAGGTTGGTGCAAAAATAATGTCGTTTTCTCACATGTGAGAAAACGACATTATTTTTGCACCAACCTAATACTTTCCCACTGCCATAGCGTAGCTTCTCTGTGCCTTTTCAAGAAATAGTTACATGATAACTGTTCAGATGAACTCTTCCCTATGGTACCACAATTTTAAGAATTTAGGCACAGTATTAGATTGACAACAAAGGTCTCATCAATACTCAGTTGAATTGACTATATGTAACTGTAATTTCTATGCTAACAATTTCTTTTCTTAAACTTGTTTTTTGAACTCTCTTCTGGTTTCATGCTTTCCAGCCAACTTTGATCTTCAAAAATTTAAATGTAATGTCAATCATTATCATCTGTCTTCATGGTTACTTGATTCTTGCTCTTTACTGTTTTTCTTTTTTCTCATTCTTTCATATTCAGCAACTCCTTGCATCTTAGTGGCTTTACTGCCTTGAAGGGTATGAATACACCTCTTATCCCCCCAGCTATGGGTTAATTCAAGACAGTTTTTCTCTCCAGAATCCATCCTACATATTTATAAATCTGTTATTTATCCCTACTTTGAATATTGCGGCCATATACATATATAGTCTGGTGTTTCTGCTATATATTTAGAGATTCTTGATAAAATCTCAAGAATCTGCATTGTTATTGGTCCTTGTCTGGCATCTCAGCTTCACTTTCCCACCACCATAATATAGCTTCCCTGTACTTTTTCTATAAATACTTTCTTAGGAATTGTTCTGATTAATTTTCCTCTATGGTACCTAACCTTTATGAATTTAAGCTCAGTGTTAAATTGGCAACAAGATATTATAAATTTACAGTTGAATTGGCTAGATGTAACCATAGGTTCTATGCTAACAGTTTTTCTCACACTTCTTGCTTGTGGAATTCTCTTCTGGCTTTTTGTTTTCCCGCCAACTATGCTCTTCAAAAATTTAAATGCAATGTCAATCATTATCGTGTCTTCTAAATTCCTTTTCTTTTATCGTTCCCCTTAATGTTTTTCTTATATTCTTTCACATGCAGTAAGCTCCTGTGTTGTAGTGTCTTTGTTGCCTTGCTTGGGGTGAAATGATTAAAAAAAAAAAAAAAAAAAAAAAAAGAAACAAAAAAAAAAATGAAACAAAAAAAAGAAAAAGAGAGAGTCATTTGCTATGGCATATCTACTCATCAGAATTGCAAAAAGAATGTTAGACTAAAACATCAAATGAAAGTTCACCAAAATATTACTGCAACAGTTACTGCAAGCGGTGCCTAACATTACCACATCTGCTTAAGAAAGTGTAAGTTCCTAGTAGAACCAAAAAGCCATATCCACTATGCCCATATGTGAGGATTAGTCAGGCAATGACATTACACAAAACTGAGTCACCAATATCATGCATTATTGTTTACCTAGGCAAACACAGACAGATGTAGGTATTTAAGAAACTGTGTTTATTTTCCGTACTAATGTTCTGAAAATACTTTTGCTTCAGCAAATGATGGATTCCACAATATTAAAAAGAAAGGGTAAGAAAAAACAAAAAGAAAAAAAGTAGACCTCCTCAGACCGAAACATATCCTGTGTTGGCATTTTTCATACAATCTGTGTTTGCTACTTTCTCTCTCACCTAACACTGAGCAATTTACCAGAGACTCAAAATAGCAAATAAGACAGGTGAAAAAAAAAAAAAAAAAAAAAATAATAAGAAAGATACAATGAACGCAACAAACAGAATATAACTGCCTCATTAACCAACGTATGAAAGGATATCTTGTTGCTTCTCACTGAAGAAAAACATGTCTAAATATTGAGTGATCACTGATGTGGAAATTGTAGAGAGAAAGTACCTCACAACAAGTATAATTTGAGATGTAACTGTACAGCTATGAAAGCATTACTACTCTTTGTTTGGGCTGTTTATATATATATATATATATATATATATATATATATTATGAAATGGACAAAGTCCGACAATTATTTTAAGACATTTTTATGTTCATACATTCTTTTCATAGATACAAATATTTAAGTAAATTTACATTTGGAAATGCCATGAGCAGATATGAATGTACGTGAGAGAATCATGGAAGATTGTTGTTTAAAGACAGTAAAATCAACCTTACTAACCGAACACTCCTCTGTGGCCCAATTGGTTAAGGCATGTCAGGCTATATGACAGTTCCGTATAGGATACAGGTTCAATTCCTGTCAGAGGACGAATATTTTCTATGAAAATTTCTCGGACATTCAGGTTGGTAAATGTTGTTTAATACTGTTTATTATAAACAGAGCATTTACTTAAATATTTGTATCTATAAAAAGAATGTATAGACATAAAAATGTCTTAAAATAAATAAATATATATATATATATATATATATATATATACACACACACACAGAGAAAGAGAGAGCGGTCACAAAGACACAGGGAAAACAGTTTTATCAGGGTTTTTTTAGTGGTAACATTTTAGATCATTTCGGTTTGTTTGGTTTCGTTTAGTGGCGTACCAATCTCTATGAGTTACTTAATGCCAAAATCTAAATAATTTGAACACAATTTTATGGCTTCGACTAAATATATTTTGAAAGCAATTGTATGCCTTCAACTACAGATAAAATATATTGCTGGTCATACACTGTTTTCTTTTATATAAAATGTATTTCTATACATTCATAGCGTTTTTGTTCAGGTGGGCTCACTGTTTGCCCATAGCTGGAATCGTAACAGGTGCTACCACCCCACTACCACACATTGAGATCTCAATTTTGGTTTGCACACTGGTTATTTTCCTCCGGCCAACTCATTGTACAGAAACTGTTTAAGGACCCCTACCATCCTTCATCCTGACCACTCCATCTTAACTGGTGTACTAAAAAGTCTATACCGGTAGACTGAGTTCAAGGATATCAGTATCACTTGTGTATATTTGCCACTGAATACCCAATATGTGGCGGAGATACCAGTGAAATCATTTCAGCTTTTTCATGTGTCTCTGACATGTTAAGCAGGTTGCGCATGTCTGCACTAATGAAGATAAAACAGAGGTATTGTAAACTTTCAATTTTGTCTGAATCAAAATTTTATGCTGAGACCAGAGATGTTCAGGTTTTTTTCGTATTAACAATACTGCCGAAATAGACAAACTTTTCCCGAACTTGCAATTTCTGACAATACGCATAAATGCTTGGCTCAGTTTAGGCTTTCTCTAGAGCAGGTTACAGCAGTCATTTTCAGGTTAATCACAAGACCCAATGCACTACAAGCTGTCAAGAAGGAATCCATAAGATGCTGCATGTCACTCTGGAAAGAAGCAATTAAAAAAAAACAAAAAAACAATCATCTACATAAAGGAAATTGTAGATTATTCATGAAAATAAGTTTGTTTTGGCAGCAAGCTGTCTTATACTCAACATCTTACCTGTTTGTCTATATTTCTGAGATGAGGTATTATAATTATTTACATTGTTTGGAGTGTTGATGCATCTTTGTTGCCATATTCATGATGTTTTGGCCATTGTACGGTCTGGCATTCTTCTGGATCTGTCGATAATTCTGAGATAAGGTATTGTAATAATTTACACTATTTACATTTTTCAGACTGTTGTCCTAATGTTTGTTGCCATATTCATGATGTTTCAACCACTGAACACTCCAGTCTTCTTCAGGTGATTGGAATTTTGAACCAAACCCTTTATGTTGTCCTCCAAAATCTACTAAGCCAGCCAAGTACAGACATGAATACAATATGAGAACCAGTAATATGGAGAAAAAAAAAAAACAAAACAATAATAATACCAAATTGTAATATGAGCTCTTGTAAAATATGGTTACTGAGACATCAGGTTTATAAATACCAAAATTTCATACATTAATGTTCTCAAGGACAAATGGCACAGTGAATAAAAGCATTGGTTGAATCCAGTGACTTGACCCAAAGTGTTGTGAATTCAATACCTGGCTACACTTGAGGTAAACAAAAACTTGGAGAGGTGGGTTAAAAGGGAGATAACTGACACTGTAATATCATGGCACATAGAATTAAAACAATTTACACTGGTGGATGAAATAAAAGGTCTGTTCAAAATTCCAGTCACCAGAAGAAGGCTGTACAACAGTTGAAACATTGTGCATCTGGCCACAAACATGAGGACAACAGTCCGAACAATGTAAATAGTGCAAATAATCTTACCCGTTGTATGATATTTAATGTAGACCCTACATAAGTATTTATCATTAAAGGCCATCAAGAATCAAGTCAGTGCTGTTATATGCCTTTGTTTAACACCATTTTCAACCAAAATTGGATCAGAGACCATACCACCTACACTGACATATGCTTTCATCATTCCTTCCTAGCAACCTCTAAGAACAGATCTTTTACTTTTTTATATATATATATATATATATATATATATATTAGTGTAACCTGGATACAAGAGAGATTTTCTCTGGTCCCAAATTGGAGCCATACTTACCTAAACAAAATAGACCAAACCCGGATATAAGAGAATTCTTCTCTGGTCCCGACAACTCTCTTATATCTGGGTTACACTGCATATATATATATATATATATATATATATATAAATATAAATAAATAATGCTAATGGATTTTATTTATTTTAATTTTTATTACGGGTTGAAATCCTGCTAGAGGGCACATTTTTTTCAACTTTTCTTGAGTATGCAAGCCGAAAGTGTTGGTTCCAATCTGTACTGGAATTCCTGCAAAGCCATCCCCAAATTTATAGACAAATCATACAGATCCATGCTGGGATTTATTTCTAGCCAATAAGACTGGCCGCTTCTTGGTCTCATCTACCATATTCTTTTTTGTCCTGAAGTCAGAACACTGTAATCGTGTGTCCTTAACATTATGCTTTTTGCTTTATTACCGTTGTTCTGCCTACTTTTGTCTTCTTGCATATATTGTTTGCTTAGTATGATTTTTACCCTCTTCTTTTCTTTCTCTTGTTATTGTTTATTGGAAACTTTGTCAATTATATTTCTTGGATATTTCTGCCAATTACATTTAACCAGTGCCTACTCTACAATAAACACTGTTTTTTAAAAAAAAAAAAAAAAAAAAAAAAAAAATGAAGCATTTACTCAAATATATGTGTTAAATAAAATTCATTAATTCTTTAGAAATCACTTTGTTTACATTTCGGATATAAACCTGAGCAGTAATGGCCTTCAAGAAAATCTAAATCAGTTAATGAGCTTTAAGACAAAAAGAACCTTGATCAAGTGTGAAGCTCTCTCTAGCCAAGGGTAAGAAGTCTTTGTGATGTCAATGAACACTTGTTGCCACTTTTGTAATGTCAACAAGCACTTGTTGTCACTTTCATAATGCTCATTGTAGTAGAGACTTTGTAATCACAAATACAACTATAGTAACGATGCTTGAACAATATTGGTGTCAGACACCTTCGAATGCTCAAAAATACTCGCTTGAAAAGTATTAGGTTGGTGCAAAAATAATGACGTAATAATGTTGTTTTTTGACATATTTTTTACGTCAAAAAACGACATTACGTCATTATTTTTGCACCAACCTAATAACCACTGAATACTAATCCATATAGTGCTCACTTAGCCACCACGCTAATTCCCATATATACATTTCTTTTACCATCACGCGATCTATTTATTCAAAATGAGATTGCCTGTGTTTGCTCTCTGGTGAGCTATGATCAAACTCCAGTGTCAGCAGCGACACTTTATTTGTATATAACAAATGCACACCAGATCAGATAGGGTGCCTCCTGCAAAGATGGGCATAATGTTTGAATACTACCGGAGGATACATTTCCGTAAGTTTTTGAGTGCACAGGCCAGTCAATGAAATATACAGAAAAATAATAATAAAAAAAAAAAAAATAAAGGGTTGTCTACTCAAATATGGGTATCCACTAAAAATAACATCTGAAGTAATATTAGGTTGGTGCAAAAATAATGACGTAATAATGTCGTTTTTGACGTTAAAAAAATGTCAAAAAACGACATTATTACATCATTATTTTTGCACCAACCTAATATATTACTACTCTTAACATTACTTTTATTGGATGGACATGTTTGAGTAGATGCCCAGTTTTTGAACAGTGGGAATTAAATCTACCAGTTTGCACATTTGAGGGATTTATACTCATCCATGCAAATATTATTTTCGTAAACTTCACTCAATCACTGAAATATTAGCATACCATAATGAAAAAATGTCCCAAACTTAATAAGAACAAAATTTTATTATCAAAATCTTTAAGAGGAAAGACCAAAGTATTTGTCAATCATTAAATATCTTTCGATCATTTTTAGACCATTCAAAATTTGCCGTGATAAACACACAGATTTGGAAATTCTTGGAAAAATCAAATTGTCAGATTTTAATGAAACATTAAACAAGGATTTATTCATAAATGAATTAAATTATTTTAGAACTGTGTTTTTTTTTTTTTTTTAAAGTCTTAGTAAAAATGTATTTTCTTTTTACATCTATAAATTAGTTTTGAAATACAGCAAAGTATTAAGTTTATTGGAAATATTAGGCTAGTGCAAAAATAATGACGTAATAATGTTGTTTTTTTATGTTAAAAATATGTAAAAAAAAAAAAAAAAAAAACGACATTATTACGTCATTATTTTTGCACCAACCTAATAAATTTAAACTATTAGCTTGAAATTAAAATGAAATGCGTGAAATAATGAAATGTATTTATCTCAGAACCTCAGAAAACTTCAAAACTCATTAAGACACTTTTACATCATCTTCATAAAGAAGTTTATATGTCGGATGTTTTATTTTATACTAATGTTTTTGCCCAATACAAGGCTCATTCATGGTACAGAGTTACTGAATGAGGTGCATAAAATTTAAAACGAGTTGGTAGGAAAGGAAAATTATGAGGACAAATAGGATAGATGTCAATGTTATTTCTTTGGCAATGATGGATATATATTTTGGGACCTTCAAAAGTCAGAACCCAAGACAACTTCAAACAGATCAATTATTATTTTTTTTTTTTACATCTTCATGAAACAAAATTCTTTGATCTAGATATTATTATGAAGAGACTTGAGGCAACAGAGAATTGGTTCTACAGAAGAATGCTGAGGATATCATGTACCGAGCATGTGAGCAATGATGAGCTCTGGGAGAGGATGCAAACAAAGCGGAAGCTTATACTTAATATCAAAAAGGGGTAGATGAAATTTCTGGGACATGTAATGAGAAAGGAGGGCCTGGAAAATCTGATACTCACAGGTCAAAAAGAGGGAAAGAAACACAAGGAAAAAACAATATATGACATACATAGCAGGCTTAAGGAAGTGGATGACAGAATTGGGTCAGAGGGAGGTGACAGAAGGATGAAACTTATTGAGAGATACAAGGGATAAGGGAAAGTGGAGAGCCATGACCACCTACATCCTTAAAGGACACAGCACATAAAAAGAAAGAAAAAAAAGGAAGGTAAGATTATGACGATAATGAAGAGATGTCAATGTTATTTCTTTGGCAAGGGTAGATATATATTTTGGGACCTTCAAGAGTAAGAACCTTAGACAACTTCAAACAGATTAATTATTTTTTACATCTTCATAAAACAAGATTCTTTGATCTAGATATTATTGACACTGACAGACATGTTCCTCAGATTGAGGGTGTTTTAATCGCGCCTGGTTGATATTCCAATTAACAAGCATTAATTAAGTAGTTTATACCCAGTTATTTACAAGCAGCAGAAATGAGTGTACAAATTGCGCCATTATAATTTGTAATACAACATCTTAACAAATACTAAAGACAAAAAGAAAAAGAAAAAAAAAAAACAATTCTGCCTTCTCAGTGTCAAAGCCAAGAAAAAACAAAATCAGCAATCATTAACATTGCTATATTCATTTGTATATGGGCTTATAGACATATATTAAAACACAAGATGATTACTGAAGTTAAACACCATTGAGCCAGGTTGGTACCTAGATAGATGATTGCTTGGAAATACCAGAGGCAGTCAGCTTGGATGTTCATGGCTTGGAATTGTTAATTGAAGATCTGAGTTTCAGTTCCAGTTGGGTTCATTATATTCATTTATGAGCAAATACCCTTGGGGAAAGGTATAAATCCTCATCTTCTCCCCCAGCTATGGGTTAATTAGTAAAACCTGTATCACTAAATCATTATTATCTCAAAAAAAAAAAAAAAAAAAAAAAAAAAAATCTTACAACATAAAAATATTTTCTGGCTTTAAATAACCTGCAATGGGTTGATAAGCTGAAGGAAATGAATTAATCCAATATAAAAAAAAAAAAAATAAAAATAAAAAATAGTAGTAATAATATATGTGCTTTCATATTACCAGCATTTTTCTAATCTTTTACAGATATTGTGTCCATAAAAAAAAAAAAAAAAAAGTAAAAATTAATTATAGTGTCAAAAATAATAATAATAATAATAATAATAATAATGATTAGAACAATTATAATTATCATTAATTCACTTATTTTAAATCAATAAGAATTTACCCCACTTTTCTTCTCTAGATCCAGACAAACATGACATTCTCACTATTAAACAAGCAGTTCACACAGACAGGTTAACACGTGTGTCAATGAAAATTTAATCTTTTCTTTTTCAGGCTATCATTGTAATATTTATCATTTAGCAATCAAAAAAAATTTGACACTAAATTATCTGGACACCTATTGCACGCATCTATAAGCAAACATACAAGAAAGACTGTATACACTTTGCTTATCGTTTATCTTATCCTTTTGTCAGATTCCAATCCATATTTGATCCACATTTGAACCCAAACTCAAAATTTTATTCAGTATTACTGCCTCGTATCTCCAGCACCAAATAATGACCAGATAATAAATAATACTTGTTTTGCCGTTTCCATATATTGCGGTTTATCATTTTTACGAGTATTTTCAAATATATAAACGCAAGGGGTTCTACAATTATTTAATTTAACTCCCTTACAAGATTAATAACCAACCCTTTATGTCAAAATCCTTCTATAATGGTGTCTTTACTAGTTTCCTTACAAGAAAACATGCAGCATTCATTGACTGGACAGTGTTACTGTCAGTTGAAATTCATAAAAACTTTCTTTTAACCCCATCCCTGGCGTATACATGTTTTTACAGATGGTGTCTTTCTTCAGACATTGACAAATAAACAAAAAAACAAAAACAGCTACAGACTTGTTTATACGTCGATCTTGATTCTTTTTATGCCCTTCTGAGCTTGAATCGAGTCCACTTGTAGGTCTGTTAGAGGTGTTAGCCACCACTTGAGTACCACAAGGTGCTTCAGTTTCTTAGTTACTGTATTAAAAAGAAATAAAAATAAAAAAAAATTGTCTGAAAATGAAATTTTTCTTTTTTTTTTTTTTTCCAAAGATAATTGATGGGGAATGGGTTAAAACAATTTTCAGGAAAACAGTTTTCTCAAGTCCAATAGTTGTTATTGCTCTTTCTAGTACTGGTGGGGGGGGGGTCTATCCTAACCTTTTCTTTATTGATTATGTCATTATTTTCTCTTAAACTTACATGCACTATGCATTTTATTTGTTACTGCTGGTGGAAGTCTTTGAGTTATATAGTTTTTATTATTTAGTACAGTTCTTTGTGATTTTGTAACACCAGTCTACAGAGATTCATGAAGTGTTGTCTTTCTTTAAAACTTAGAGAATTTGTTCACTGGAAGTAAGGTTTAATCTTTGATTTGAGAAAACATTTGTCTAGAGCTGATACCATTTATCAAAAAGTTGGACACCATGTATGAAAGTCTAGAACTGACAAGGCTGTTTAAGAACATGATCAGAGTTCTTTGGTTAATATTTGGCTTTCCACTTCTCCCTATTTCTTGTAGCCGTTAATAAGTTTTATCCCTCTGCCACCTCCCCCAGACTACATTGTCATCAACTTGATAAGCCCACCAGGTATGTCATGCGTTGCTTTCCCTTGTCTCTCTTTCCTTCTATTCGACCTGTGAGTATCAGATTCTCCAGGCCCTCCTTTCTCATTACGTGTCCCAGAAATTTCAGCTGCCTCTTCCTGATGTTGAGTATAAGCTTCCTCCTTGTTTGCATCCTCTCCAAAACCTCATCGTTGCTCTCACGCTCAGTCCATGATATCCTTACTATCCCTCTGTAGAACTATATCTCCACTGCCTCAAGTCTCTTCATCTTTGAGGAGACTGTCCAACATTCATTGCTGTAAATGAAGACAGATGTCTATTTACAAGTCAAAATACATAAATTGAATAAGTTATGATTCAAAGAGTGTATACATTATTTTGGGACACTGTGTGTATATATATATATATATATATATATATACACACACACACACACACAAATAGAAAGTGGTGTAAGACAGGGATGTGACTTCAACAGACTTAGTCATCTTATACAGTGAGACAATTGTGAGAGAATTAGATGTCCTACCAGGGTTTATTATTGGTGGTCATATTCTTAACAAGATATACAGAGGACACAGTGTTGATAGTAAACACAGAAAGGAAACTACAAGGAAGAATAGACTGTTGTGTTTCCCAACTTATTGGCATTAGTTATGTTGGTGTTCGAGTTGAGACAAAAACATGTGTGTCTCCTGAAATGCCCACAAAGTAGTGGATTCACAGGATGTGAGTCCACATAACAAAATATGTAGAAAAATGACAAGAACCAATATATATGTACAAACAAATGATAATGTATTAACAGGAAAAGTATACAAGTGACAAATACAATGTGTGTAACAAATTAATGTGGAAATCTTTTAGATTCAAAGTATGTGAAGTGAGTGAATATGTGTATGTACATACATATGTACATGCATGTATATGTATTGCTCATGTGTTTCCCAAAGGGAGCATGTTCCCCACTAGAGGTTACATGTTGATGAATAAGCAACTAAGGTAAGAAGAGAATGAGAAAAATAATACAGACTATAATACTAAGAGCGTCCCCTAGTAGCAGTTTCGAAAATAAGGAGGGAGTAACCTGAGCGGACTAAACATCAATTGTAAGAAGACGGAATGTATGGTTGTTAGTAAAAAGAAGAGCCCAACATGTAAATTACAAATTGAAGATACCAAAACCAAACAATTACAACAATTCAAATATCTAGGAAGTTTCTTAACAGAGAATGGAAAATGTGATACTGAAATCCAAAGGTGCATTGGGATATTGAAAGATGCCTTCCAAAAGCTAAGTGACATTAAGAAACAGGAACATTTTGTTAGAAACAGAATGTTAGATAATCTCCTTAAAGATGAAAAGACTTGAAGCAACAGAAATGTGGTTCTACAGAAGGATGCTGAGAATTCCACAGACCGAATATATGAGCAATGACAAACTTTTAAAGAAAATGGAAACAAAATGGACACTTATACTTAACAGAAAGAGATGGATTAAATTTCTAGGGCACCTAATGAGGAAAAAGTGCTTGGAAAATATGATACTCACAGGAGAGATTGAAGGTAATAGGAGCAGAGGAAAACAATGTCTAATCTACTCAGTGAGCTTTAGTAAATAGATAGCAGAACAAGATTTAGGAGAGATAACAAAAAAGACAATTCAATTTTTTAGGCATCAGCTCAAGATGAAGATTAGAACTGATAGAAAGCAATTGGTTTCAGCAGATTTCAGTGAAGGTGGGTGACTGAGGTGAGTCTGATTTATGTGAATGGGGCTAGCCTTGATTTTTTTTTTTTTTTTTTCTTAGGTCCACCTAAGTCACGTCACATTGGTGTGGTTTCCAGTGAAGCCCTCCTCTGCTTAGGATAGATCCTTTTTTGTGTACCTAGTTAATGTAAGTGACGTTCCCAGCCTGTTCCCATCTCCTTTGATTATGATCCAAGCTGAGATTCCCAAACTCCCCTGTTTGTTTTTGTGGCACCTTTTTTCATCTTGACTGGGTCAGCTTTTTACCTTCCCCATGGCCATATTTATTTTATCCTTTCCCTTAGTGAGAGAGCCTCTTGTTGTCTAAAGACAGAATACAGCGGCAACTCTTAAATCCTTTGAGGGTTTGATGGATCAACATCAGTTATCTTTGTTTTTTGATATTTTTAGTTCATGTTTCGGGCTCATCCCCTCCCACCCCTCATATTACGTATCATTTACAGATTTTTGTACATACATTTTTATGCTCATTAAATTTTTGTGTCATGAGGATGTGTTTTTGAGAGTATGCGGCATTGTGGTATATGGAGGATTGAATGATGATGGATGTGTTCTTGTGGTGGATGTGCAAATTGTAACGAATGAATCAGTCGTGAATTGGATTAGCTAGGTATAAGATAGTAAGTGTTAACCAGCTTCAACCCTTTTTAGGCCTTGTGCCAAAATTTTATTTTATTTACAATAAATCTCAATAACAAAAAAGACAAAGAGCAGAAAACATACATATAGATAATTCTTGGATGTTCCTGTCTGCCAGCAGTTTAGAAATATGCTTTACCTCATTGGGAAAACAATTTCCTTAGCTCCTGTCTCTCAGAAATGAAACAAAGAAATAACTGCAACTTTGTAATGAAGATTTCAACACGGATGCAGAAAGACACGTAAAAACTGCACAATCTGCGTGCAATGTTAAGCAGAAGCGACCCAATTCAGTCTGATAAGCTGCGTGCATTTGAAGAGGCTGAAGACAGTGGGGATGAAGACAGCTGAAAATATGGTTGAGGAAATCACTATCAACAAACTTGAAGAATTTAAATTTGTTTCAGCTGTCAAGGATTTTTTTTTTTTTTTGCAAAGTGCAGATCCTAATTTGCAAAAAAACATCTGTAAACAAAAAAGCAAACATTTAATTTTGTAGTAAAGCTTTCTGTATCAATTAAAGCATTGGTAGTTACTGTTAATTTTAATCTCCAAGACTGCCTTCAAAAGGCATTTAGGAGACATAGCTGTAAAGTATTGAAAGATAATGACGAGGAAACACACGTTATATTTAACAAAACAAGATAAGGAATTTATTTACAAGTTTACACATTTGGAGTTGTCAGTAGCTTGTTTTGGGAAAAGGAATCAAATATTTAAAGTTTGTAGTTTCAATGAATTGTCCAGAAGAGAAAAATGTTCATATTAAATCATCGAACACAAAGTAATATTCCAAAATGTTTAAAACAAATTGAGAGAGTTCATTTTTCACATAAAAGTTATACGGTTGTATCCAACATGAATGAAAAGATATATTTTAAGGTACTTAGCTTTGGAGTTGAAAAAAGTTCTTTGAAATTGCCCTGCTCTCATTAGAGGATGATAATGTATCAGTGTGTAATTTCACATTGGCATTATTCAGATGTGTGGAACTCTTTTTTCTGCTTTTTCTCTCTCTGTGCCTCAATTCAACTTTTTCTATCTATTTATATCAAAAAATGATTAGACATTGGCTTGTTACTTTTTTTTCCTCACTTTGTAAGCCGCTCCCTTGTCCAGTGGTCAGAAGAAATTTTCACATGGGCTCATTAAACTTTGCCTTGGTCTTTTCAGTCCAGAGACAATCCCTTTTTCTATTGGTCAAAATAAATTTTCACATAGGCTTGCAAACTTGCAAACAATGAAGAAAAGAGTTATTTTTATTTTGTATTCACCACAGATTATGTGATAAAATCAAAATTAGCAAAAATTTGGTAAAAAAAAATTGCTAGTGATCAGAAAATGTATGAGAAAAAAAGGAAAAATAAAAATTTTGCAGTAAATTCACCCCAAGCAAGGTGAAAATGCCACTAAAATGGAAGGGGTTACTGAGAGGGAAAATGAATGCAAAGACTTTAGAAGGAACCAAAAACCCAATTCTAAACAGGAAACAAGGTATAAACCTCTATTCTGGTTCAAAGGACTGGGGAAGAGTGTGAACCAGACAATAGACAAACCTACTACTCCTATTTTAGCATTACATGCAGCTAAAAGCTATTTTTTTAAAAACATCTCAACATCAAAAATTCTCATTAAAAACAAAAAGTGGAGTGCTGAACAATAAGGTAATATCAACCTGTCTACATGGCATTGAATGTAAGAATTCCCTCACAGATGAAAAAGAGACTTGAATCTACAGAAACATACATTATTTACATTATTCAGACTATTGCCCTCATCTTTATCGTCATATTTATTATAACATTTTGGCCGTTGTACACTCTGGCCTTCTTCAGGTGGTAGGAATGTCGAACTGAACCCTTTATTTTGCTTACTGAGGTAGACTGTTCTAGTTCCACGTGCCAAGTCTAATGGATGTCATTTATCTCCTGTTAATTTCCCTCTCCAACAATGATGAAGACAATAGTCTGAATAATGTTAATAGTGTAAAATAATTATTACCAGCAATAATTTTTTGAAAGAAAAATTATCAGGAATACTTAAAAAAAAAAAAAAAAAAAAAAAAAAAAATTACCAGCATTACAAAGTTATACATTTTTTGAAGGAAAAAATATTACCAGAAATACATTTTGAAAAAAAAATAAAAAATAAAAAAATAATACCAGCAATAAAAATTGTAGGTATTATATAACCCATTGAAGTTGATATACCATAAAACAGACCAAACCGGAAACCAGGAACCAGTGTTTCAACATGTGTCCATAAACCTGGTCAGTACTTGGATAGATGATCATTTGGGAATACCAAGTTCTGTTTGACGTGTTGGTGGTGTAATGGATAACAAGTGTTACGAATTTTACCTTTCGACAAAAATCAGACATATGGCTGTGAACAGGATTTGCTTAAATAAAAAAAATGGGATATTCTACTCAATTAGGGACCAATACACACAGACAGCATATAGAAAACAAACACAAGATGTAAAATTATATTTAATTTAATTTAATAGAGAGGCACAGTGATGTAATGGATAGCGGCTCAGATTGAGGAATTGGAGAGCAGAGTTCAAATTTCAGTCAAATCCATTACGTGCTAATACCCTTGGGAAAGGTATGAATCCTCCTTTTCTTCCCCCAGCTATGGGTAAATAGCAGGACAGACTGGGTTTGGGTTGGGTTTTTTTATGGATCATTTAATGCTGACAACTTTTTTTTTCCTGGTAATATTTTTGTTTTGTCAAAAATCTATTTCTGGAAATATTTTTTCCTCAAAATTGTATAGCTGGTAATATTATTTCCAAAAACATATTGCTGGTAATGTTTTTTTTTTCCCTAAAAACATATGGTAATAGTTTTTTTTTTAAATTTATTTCTGGTAATAATTTTTTTTTTACAAAGTATTTCTGGTCTTAAAACCTATTTTTACACTTTTATAATGCTTTTTAGCTCAGTTTCAGGGTTAACTATTTGCCCATAGCTGGGACCCCAACAGGTGCCACCACCCCGGGTCAGGATGGACCTGGGAACACCAGCAATTAAGAGGTGGTTCCACACTTCTCAAAACCTCCTGATCAGAGGCCTTGCTGTTGGACGTAATACCTGGGATGCGGATGTAGTTTATCGTTAGACCTGGGACACAGACAGACCAGGTTTTATAGCATTGGGTGGCAACTGGTCTATGAGAAGGATAAATTCAAAATCTGCGGAGGGTTGTTTGGGGACCTTGTGGCACATTGTGCACCAGTTCCCGGTCTTTGGCTCTTCCAAAAAGTGTAGTTGGTTCTGTACAAAGTCTTCACTACTATAATCAAATGATTTGTTCACATAGTTTGGCTGTCAGTTTCTAGGAAACTGAGTTGCTTGATTCTCATATGTTGAAATCGATGAGAGAGTCCAGTAAATAAATATATAAAGTGGAAGAGGATAAAGGAAAGAAAATATAAAAAATTGTTATGAGAGAAATATTCAATCGTTACTTATCTATTGAATCATTATCGATGATTCTGTTTATCATTATTTCTTTTATGAAGTGTTTGGAGCGAATAGATCTTGTCTGGACTGGAACATTTCCCTTCATGTGTAGTAGTAGTAGTAGTAGTAGTAGTATTTTGGTCATTCAACGTAGTTTATCGATTTGGTTATCATGCTGAAAGCGTTTTGCTTTTATTCTCGGAAGATATAGACTATCCTGGCCTTGGAGTTCCTGATTATCCTGGAGGATTTCAACTTTCCGTCTCTGGAAGATCGGGAGATAAACCTATGTGAGAGCCAGCTCATGGAGAAAGAAATAAATGTTTACAGGTCTTTCAATGCGGCAGCTATGATCTTTCTGATCAGTTAGTTTAGGGACGCACCCAATTATTGAACAATACATATGAAATAAATAATTCAACTTATAACCAATTCAAAAGCGGTCAAGCCTGTATTTTCAAGAAATAAAAAGAGAGAATAAAAGAAATGAAAGAAAAATTGAATAATTTTAGGATGGGGATTTATATTTAATATCAATAAAGAGGGTCGTGCTACTCAGCTCCGAACTGGAAATTCTACTCACTTCCAATTCTACTGAGGTTCATTATATTCACTTACACGCAAATACCCTTGGGAAAAATGAAGCCCCATCACAGCTATATCACATACTTATATCAGTAAATCATTATTATCTCAAAAATATTCTAATAAAAAAAATATTTCCTGGATCTAAATGACCTGCAAAGGTTGACAAGTCATAAAAAAGCAAAAAACGGTCACGCCTAGACTGGTTGCTAAGCAAAGCTAGATTCTTACCTTTTCAAGGGTTATTTGCAAGAAAGTAAATGCAACAGCTGCAGATGGAATTTGAACTTAGTATGCCAACATCAATTACCACACCAATAACCACTAACCTACAGGGACATCTTCAATATTACAATAACTACTCATTGAAAACAGCGTTTCTGTTTTCCCTCAACAAGGGCAGTGTACTGATGATATAGAGCGCTATTCTGATGACATAGGTATCATATGTGGTTTAGCTGAAAAGTTCATAGGCTGACCAAGATACTCTCATGTGACCAAATGAGGTTTATATTTCAACAGTCACCCTTGTGGTCTACACACTTCTTTCAATGGTGTTGCAGTGCTTGGATCCCATTAATGAAGAACCTTTTATCCTGTCGGTCAAAAAAGTCATAAATGGCAGATATGACATCATCACTGCAATACTGGTTTCCAGCCATGTGATTTTTGATGCTGGCAAACAGATGATAGTCAAATTAGTAGAACAGGGAAGGTGACCAACCAGTTCAAAGCCACAGTCATGCACAGCAGCCCGTAAGACCAAGTGTGCGTTGGGCAATGTCCTGCCCTGATGAAACAATACCACTTTCATCAGTTTTGCTGGGTATTTAATCTTGATAGCCTTTCATAACTGCCTCAGCAAGTTGGCATAGTACTCTCCATTGATGGTGTGGCCCTTTTGAAGATAGTCAATAAACACAATACCTTTTTCCATCCCCAAAAAACTGGTAGACCACCACGTTCCCTGCAAATTAAATGAACATGGCCTTCTTTAAAGCAGGTGAGGTGGAAGTTTTTCCACTGTATGTATTGTCTTTTTGTCTCTAGTTCAAAGTGATGAGCCCGAAACTCATTCTAGGTTAGGAAATGTTCAAGAAAACCAGCTGGATTGGCTTCAAACAATGTCAGATTTGACTGTGATGTGATCTGGCCTGTGCATTTTTGACCAGATGTCAGAAGATGTGGAAGCCACCAAACAGAAATATTCATGCAAGGTTCATTGTGCAGTATATTCTTAATTCTCTCACAGGATATGCTAATGTGGTGAACACAATGTTTCCTTGGTGGTGGCTGTTGAAGGATATACAGACCTTGGGTCATCTTCATGGCTTCCTTCCTCTCTTAAAAATTCAGCTGCCGATTTTTGGACTGTTCATAAAGCTAGATCTTCATACCCCAATAGAGCCATCATGCTTGCTTGAATGTCTCTGAGCAGAGAATATACTCCTTTTCTGTAGGTACATGATAACACCACAATGCCAATTTTGTCCATTTTCAAAAGTTGCTACTAGTTATTCTTCCAGTTCTCTTAGAACAGTCAGATGTCAGTTTACCCGGAAAGAAACAATGCAGTTATTAATGAGAAGAGTTGAAATTAATGCATGCATGTTTTCACAGCTCTAGCATCACTCCTTCATAGTCAGCTTATGAACTTTTCAGTCCACCCTCGTACCAGGAAAGAAACAATGCAGTTATTAATAATAAGAGTTGAAATCAATCCTTGATAGTTGCGATGAGAATGATCATGAAAAAAAAAAAGAAAAAAAAAAAAAGTCAACATTCTCCAGCAAATGTTCAAAGAAATACGACTCAAGATTAATCTTTTCAATACAGAAACTATGTGGAAATGGAAAAAAACCTCATATACTGAATCCATCACAAAAACGCAGGCTGTGGAATGAGTAAATACTAAACACTTCAAATAACTGTATTGATCACTTATAATAAATTTAGTATAGGAGAAAAGGAAATTGAACACAGAATAGGCTTCACTAAGGGTAGTTTTTCCCAAAACCACCATAAAAATAGCTGTTGAATAGCTTCATCAGATCAAAACTTTCATATTGATTCCATAGTGTCAAACCCATTTAGATAAGTCTATAATGTTGGCCATATACATTTGCTTTCTCATATCAATAATTAAAAATGGCTTTGAGCCAATGAAGTCTGTGAGACTGTGGTAGCCAGCAGCAACAACTAAAATTATTATTTAGGAATAAAGTATCGCTGCTGACACTGTAGTTTGAACATAGATCGCCTTTGAACAAACAAAAGCGATCCCATTTTGAATAAGTAGATCACATGATGGTAAAGGAAATATGCGAATTAGTGTGGCATCTAATTGATCAGTTTTACTATTCTATCCTCTATTACTATTTACAGATCACAATTCTCTTCACTATATTATTTCTCTATGCTGATTACTATATGGATTACTATTCAGTGGTTACTTTTTGAGCAACTATTATCAAGCAAGTACTATTAGTGTGAATGTTATTCAAAGGCATCTGACACCAGTATTGTTCAACGGTGTTATTATAGTTGTATCTGCAATTACAAAGTCACTATTATAACGAGCATTATGGAAGAGACGATGAATATTTGTCGACATTACAAAAGGGGCAACAAGTGTTCATTGACATCACAAAAAAAAAAAAAAAAAAAAATGCATTGCTCACACAACTCGAAGAGAAAATAATGACCCTCCACACAACATCAAACAAAAAATTAGGAAGGAAATCCTATCAATAATGGAGCAAGCAATAAGAGTCAATGGACTTTAAAAATCTATTTTCCTGAATGTGTTTTAACAGAAACATTTTATAAATTTTAACCCAAAATAGCACTGGCTGCTTTGGGACAATGCTTCTTTATAAGGAAACAGTTAATTTTACCATTAGAATTGAGGAGAAGAGATACACTTTGAGCCCAAACTGATGGCTAGAAAGTAAAGAAAAATGTTCCTAAAGTAGCACAGTCAACTTGTTCAATGAATGCTGGATGTTTCCTTATAAGGAAACAGCTAATATTACCATTACCATAATGTATGGGGTGAGATGGAATAATGCTTATCAGAACAAGAATGGAATCATTGAACCAAGAACCAATTCCAGCTGAGGCTATTTATATTTATTTTTGCTTTAATGCATTTGCAAAAGGTCCGACTCTGCTTTTCCCTTTGGCTCTGTCCTGCTTCCAGATATCTTGTCACTGTCATGCCACAATGATTGAGTGAGGAGAATAGAATGAGGAAGTAGACACTTGTGAAAACAATCTACCCTTTTCAGACCAAGCAGAGAACAGCAAAAGAAGTTGTTATTCCTGAACTCAAAAAGGCAGCAAAAAAGTTGTTACCCCACTACAAGTCAGAAACAGCAAGAAACCTGTTACACCCCCACCCCAAAGTCCAAGTCATGAGGCAAATCATTATATGAAGTCAGTTTCTAAAAATAAAAACTACATACATTACCCATCTGCAGGCACAGTCATTAATTGTTGCTATGCAAAGGCCTATTGCAATAATCAGATATGTAAAAAGAAATTGAAAAATCAATACATTTTTCAAGTATTTTTATACAAACACCTTCCTGTAGAGATGCACAAGATGTTTAAGATGGATGCCTAAGCAAAAGACTGGAAAGAAGGTCTTAAGATTAAAATCTTATATAACACAAAATAGTGCTCACAAAATCCAATCCAAATCATAAGTGTATTTCAGGCCACTGCAATCATCAAACAAGATCTAAGGAAGAACTAGAAAGCTAATCATGAAAAATATAACACACAGAAAAAAAAAAAAGTGGGTAAGAAAACCCTGCAAACAGTCACCCACACGAAGGGGGGGGGGAATAAACAAAGAATGCCACCCCAAACAGATCTACAAAGTCTGGGAAACTATTCAAACTAATAAAGGCTAGAAGACCAAACAACATTAGGTACTTAGTAATGTGTCTACACCTACTTAGCACTTCTGATCTTTTATCTAATAATTTTAAGTCACTACTCAGCTCAAATATCATTTTAAGTTACTATTCAGCTCAAATATCATTTTAAGTCACTACTCAGCTCAAATATCATTTTAAGTTACTATTCAGCTCAAATATCATTTTAAGTCACTACTCAGCTCAAATATCATTTTAAGTCACTACTCAGCTCAAATATCATTTTAAGTTACTATTCAGCTCAAATATAGCCAATTTTTTTTTTTTTTTTTTTTTTTTTATTCCAAACATATTCAACATTTGTCCTGGCTACTTTCACGTGGTTTACAACTTTTAAATATTTTCTGGGTGATTTTAGATTTACCTAATTTATCTTTCATTTTCTAATAATAAGCTGACACTGCGGTAATGTTTTCCTATTTCTTATGAAACTTACTTTATTATGTATACGAGGTCTGTCTTAAAAGTAACTGGACTGGTTGTGCTGTCTGAGTTATGGGCATTGTCCACAGTGAGCTCTTGTCAGACGATCAACTGGCAAGTCTACAAAGAGTTCCACACTTTGAACTCAAAAAGTGGCTTCCCTGAGGTAAAAAAAAAAAAAAAAAAAAAAAAAAAAAAATGGAAGGTGGGATCAATTCCTGTTGGAGGTACTTTTTTTTTTTTTTTTTTTTTTTTTTTAAAAATAGGACTTCTCAGTTTAGGCCAATTTTTATTAATTTCATTGTTTCAGAAAATGAAAAACAAGAGTTTTTAGTAGGTTCACATGTTTGTGAACCCACTAAAAATAATGTTTATTGTTTCAAGTCAACTGCTTACACACACACACAACTGCAATTGGGACATTAAAGTCATTGAAAAGCCTACAATCCTTTCATTAACAGCATGGTGTGTGCTTCACCATGGCTACATGCAGTTTTTGGACAAGCACAACATTCCCCAGGTTTGCTATCCACCATATTCCCCAAATCTCAGCCCTTGCAACTTTTCCTCTTCAAAATCAAAACCTACTTGAAAGGAAAAAGGTATTAAGGAAATCCAAGAGAATGCAATGGCACAGATGCCCACTAAAAAAAGAAGTTGCTGCAATACTTCCTTCAATGGAAATGATATTTGATAAAGTGCGTGGTTTCAGAAGTGAACTACTTCAAAGGAGATTAAATGCCGAATTGATGTATGTTGTAGTTTACTTTTTATAGCACTAGTCCTGATGTATTTTTGTGTTTGAGAAGTTTTTTTAATGTGTGGAGAAATTGTCCACAATGTTGGATTCCATAAGCCCTTTTAAAGCTTAATATCTTAACCGTTTTCAAAGAGTGATAACAAGGATTAATAATATATTTTTATCTTGTTATAATGTGCGGCATGAGAATTATTTATTTATATTTTATGCTAGTGTTACCCAGTACGAGACTCAAGAGCCACTCAAGGTACAAAGTTACTAAATGAAGTGGTTTAATAATAAAGTGGTTTTATAGATGTAAGAGGAGGGAGTAACTGATTGATGGCTTTGTTTTTTGAACTTATTAGCTTGTCAACTCTCAGTGGGTTACTTAAAGACAAAACATTTCTTACTGAACGAATATTTTTTTTTCACACTACCAAGTGAATATTACATTAACAATTTTTGGAGAATAAAAATGACTTTTTCATACATGTCCTACAATTTAACCCAATACTGGAGAGAGGAATTTTTTTTTTTTTTTTACACTATGGTTCAACTTGTACTAGACCTGGGGGTCACTGGTGGTAGAGGGTTATGTTGAAGGGCAGTTTATACAGATAGGAGAGAAAGATAATGGTTAACCCTATACTTGAACAGATTAAGATTGTAGTGATTGGGGCAACATCCTCTTAGAAGTCTATTCCACAGAGTGGTTTGTAGGAAGAACCTGTTTGAGTTAAACTGACTTCTCACCAAGGAAATATGGTTGGTTTGCTACAATGTAAGTGGCATGGTGGGACCTAGCCATGAAGGTTAGGGTTAGCAGAACCAAACAATGTAGTTTGTCTGAGCACTTTCCATGGAATTAGCAAAAGAGCAGCGAGAGACTTGTCACATTCCACTCGTGAGAGACAGAGGAGAGAGTATGATCTTGGTTTGGAAGAAATGGCTGCACACACCTACCACTATCCTCAAGCGTGCCCATTCTGGGATCATGTCGGGAGTTGATGACTCATCCTGAAAATCTTGTGTCCATTGATCTCACATACACATTCAATATTATATTGCCTTGGGCGAGACAGATGGTGTTTCTTATACTGCTAGCTATGGCAAGGATGGTGGTGTGGACGACGTAGATGGAAGGAATCTTACTATACAAACTTTGGGCATCAGCTCAAGAGGAAGATCAGAACCGACTGCTTTTACCAATCTTTCATTGAAATCTGTTGATAAACTAAAAAGTTTATCAGCAGATTTCAATGAAAGGTGGATAAAAGCAGTGAGTTTAGTTTGTGTGAACATGGCCTCTCTTGATTTTCCTTTTTAGTCTCCTTTGGACACAACAGGACAATTTCCTGTTGGATCTCTCTCCTGGTTAAGCTAGACACATT
This sequence comes from Acanthosepion lycidas, assembly GCA_963932145.1. Lineage (NCBI taxonomy): Eukaryota > Metazoa > Mollusca > Cephalopoda > Sepiida > Sepiidae > Acanthosepion > Acanthosepion lycidas. The sequence continues at coordinate 70,763,904 of OZ010605.1, forward strand.
TATTTACTTAGTTAATGGATATTTATTGAATAAAAATACAATTATGGCACAAGGCCGAAAAGTGGGGTTGAGGCTGGTCTTCACTATCTCATACCTAGCTAATCCAATTCACGACCCATTCACTCATTACAATTTACACATTCACCACAAAAACTCGTCCGTCGTCAACCAATCCTCCATACATCGTAATACCACATCCTCTCAAGGGAAACCTACAAAACATGCCCCATGCCATAAAATTTAATGATAATAACATATATATATATATATATATATATATATATATATATATATATATATATATATATATTATATATATTTCTAAAGATGAAAAATGAGAGGGAAGGGAGATGAACCCAATAACAAACTAAACATAAACACAAAGTAAACTAAACATAACTAATGTTAGTAAGGCCCGTCCAACCCTCAATAAAGGAGAGGCCACTGTATTCTGCCTGTTGGACAAAATCAAGTTAATGTAATTGCTGTTCCTGGCCTGCTCATGGCATTCTCTTTTGTTATTATACATGTTAAGATTACCAACTTCCTAGTTTGTTTCGTTTTGACCACCTTTTTATCTTGACTAAATCAACCTTTGGTAATTCTCCACTCTAATTTATTTTATCTCTTTCTTGCTCCCACTATTCATTCTCAGTGCTACCTGTCCAGTAAGTACAAGCTGAACTTCCATTATTGAGCCATCCTAGGCCTAAAGTCTAATGCCACCCAAGCACAAACAATTGTATGGTCTGAATAGCCTAACCAGTGGAACATGGGGTAATCTAGCAGATCTAGATTGACCCTTCTCACTAACATTCTATCCAGGTAGCTGACCACCTGGGTAGATGGTCACTTAAGAGCCCAGGTTCATATTTCCTGCTCCAAGTGATCGACTCAGTATCTATCAACAAGACCAAATTCTCCAGTCAGATTGGCCAGGCTATGATCATTCACCTTTCCACTATCTCCCCAACCTCTATCCAACTTGGGGTTCAGGATGGTATTCCAATAACCCCATTAAGATTTTGTGCACCAAATCCACCAACAATGGCCCCAGCTGAAGGAAAAAAAAAAGAGACTCGCTTTGACAAGTCGTTGGGCACATACACCGCAATGGTCTGAAACAGACTACTTTTCGCAGCAATATCAGCCACAATCAACTGAAACATTGACATGGACAAGGTCCACCCTCACCCCCAAAGAAATACCTCTGGCCTGCCAGTCTCTCTTTGCTTAAAAGACAACAAAGTTACTAGACAACATACAAACATAGATGTCACAAACAAAGTGAGTTTCCTTAAATTGTGCTCACATCCATGCTGAAGAACAAGAGGTAACAAAGCAGGCAGGCAGCCATACTCAGATTCCTCATGCCCTTTGCATTGAAGCATGCTAGTGTGACAGACATTTTTCAGAGATACTTTTATACACTGGTCAGACATATTCTGTCAGTTCATGACAAACCCGCCAATGTCCATAGAGAATGTTAGTTTTAGTGCCCTATATAGAGAAGAGTAAAGAAAAATTGGGGCCCTGGCATAACACAATTTTTACAATATGTTGAGTTCGGTTGACTCAAATTGTGCCATCTTGATGTTAGGGTACGAGTTCTTGGTGGTAACCAGGAAATCCCAAGCCTTCACTTTGTTGCCAAAGTTCCTTATTAAGGTGATAACTCCTGGAGCTTCCAGTAAATTCTTGGGTTCTTCTGCCTCAAGAGGACCTCCCTCTGGGAGGAAAAATCCCTCTTGTAAGCCTGTCTGTCAATGAAACAAATGGTATCTGCCTTGGGGGAATGGGGTATTCTTTTTTGATGTTTAGGATGGGTTGGAGGAGGTGGAGAAAGAGAAGCTGGCAGAGCCCAAACAGGGGAAGTGGGGAGGCTCCTAGACTTACCTTTATTCAGGTCTTCTGGCTGGTAAAACGGGGACAGATTTTCCTGGCTTTCTTTTCTTTTTTAAACTTCTTTCCTTCTTCATCGTCCTCCTCTATATCAGCTTCCAACTGCACCTGTTTCAACAGTTGTTGCCGCTACTGCGTTTGCCATTGTTGTTTTTGATGCTGCTGCTGTTGTTGTTTCTGCAGCTCTTGCTACTTCTTGATCTGTGGGACATCCTGCTCGGGAAATGATTTACGTTCCAATCATTATAGCATTTAGGCATCTTGCCTGGTTTCTCCATTCTCACTGTTTCCAGTGGTGATTTTGACTGTGTTGTGTGGTCATCAGCCTTCTACAATTATCAGTATTTTCTGGCCCCAACATGTCAGTGTGTCAGATATATCAAAAAAAAAAAAAAAAAAAAAAAAAAAAAAAAACTTTTAAGGGGACATTGTCACCTGAAGGAAAAAATCCTCAGTGGCAATGCCCATTTTGCTTATTACAGGAGAGACATTCCCAGCCTGTCCAAATTTCAAGAAGTACCCTCGGTAATGGTGGTGGGTACCCTGTGTACTGCCACCCTCATCTTTCAGGTGCCTATAGTCTATGTCTGAAGACAGTCTTGCTGTGAGACAGATGACTGACCTCTTCTGTTGCTAGCAAGATGTGCCAGATAGCATTTGATCTTTTGGCCAGGATTTTTGGCCCTATTTGAAGAGTTAAGTGCCACTTCCATTACGTCACTGCTGATGCCAATTAATTTTCAGGTTATTACATTTTTGGTCAGCAGGGAGATTGTCCTAGTTTTACCAAAGTCTTTGGTATTGTGAGCAACTCGTTCCCATTTAAATATTGGGAAAATTTTTCCTGTAGTTGGGAATAGTTGCCCATATTTTTTTCTGTCTACTCTCAGCCCAATCTGTGTTTCCAATGGGTGGTGATTGTTCCACCTGTTCCTCCAGTGGCTAGGGAGAATTTTCCGCTATGGGGGTCGGATCCCCATCGCGGCAAACACAATCTATAATGTATATAAAGAAAGAAATGGATATTTATTGTATATAAGAATACAATTATGGCACGAGGCCAAAAAAGGGGAGGAGTTGAGGCTGGTCTTCACTAACTATCCTATACCTAGTAAATGCAATTCACGACCCATTCACTCACTACAATTTGCACATTCACCACGAAAACCTGTCTGTTTCCAACCAATCCTCCATAATACCATATCCTCTCAGCCTACAAAACATGCCACAAAAATTCAATGATCATAAATTATATAAAAATCTAAAGATGAAAAATGAGTGGGAAGGGAGATGGACCCATTAACAAACTAAACATGAACATAAAGTAAACTAAACATAACTGATATTAGTAGGGCCCTCAAAAAAGAGAGACTGCTGTATTCTGCCCATTGGACAAAAATCAAGAAGCTCTCTCACTAAGGGAGTGGGAAAATGAAAAAATATACACGGATATGGGAAAGAAATAGAATAGAAACTTTAAGAAACCTGTTACACCCCACCCCAAAAGAAAGAGATGTTTGTAGAAAATATTAAAATTCCACAATAAAAAAAAGGAAACATTTTTCTTCATGTAACCAGTTAGAAATAAATGCTTATTTTTCAGAGGATAAACAGAGTTACTTCCCTTAGACGTTAAATTTTATAACCGTTTCGTGGAGAGGGCGGCGGCTATATTGCGTTTCTTATAAAATTCGATGAAAAACAAGAATTTTTTATTAAAAGAAACGAAAAAACCTTTACACAAAGTGGTTTTAGCCATCCCCACGGAAAAAAAAAATGTTCATCGTATTTAATTAGTTATCTTAAAGGAATGACGTCTTACTTGAAAAGAAAAGTTGCTTCCCTTTTTACACGTCAATAAATAATCCCACCCCCTCCACGCCCCAAAAGATTTTTTTTGCCTCATATTGCAAGAAATATCAAGTTATTTTTTGTAAAAGAAAAAAAAATAGCAATAAAATAAATAAAGTAAAATAGTTATGATGTTGGATAAAAAGATAAAATTTTAACAGTACGAATTGTGTGAATTTGAAAACTTTTTTTTTTGTAATTTAAAACTTGTGCAAATGTTTCCAGCAAAAGACAGTATCCAATCCAGTTTATTATTTATTTTGAAATTTTCTACACATAAGTAACTAAAATATTTTAGTAAAGTAAACCAATTATAAATTTATTGTCATTAGCGTTAAAAAAGAAAAAAAAAGAGAAAAAAAAAGAAAAAAAAAAGAAGCCTAACCCTAGGCCTGGGAGTAGAAAGTGTCGACCAGCCTTTTCTCCAATTTCCTCTTTCTGGCCTTTTGCCACAATTGTTTTAACTAAAACAACAAAATATACATTTGCGTAACGACTTTTCAAAATATGGCAACGTTATCTTTAAAAAAGTTAAATGAAATGGATTAAAAAAAAAAAAAAAAAAAAAAAAAAAAAACGATAATGTATTTTATTTTTTTATTCAATCAAGTCAAATGTTTCAAATCTTAATTATTTGGTAACAAACAAATTTAACCAAAAATATATTGTGAAATAAACAATTGTAGATTAAAGAGACCCCCCCCCCAAAAAAAAAACAAAACAAACGCATTATTTTTGTTTGGGGTTATTTTTTTATCGGTGTTCATAAACAATTTTTAAAACATGCATTTTGATACAAGTAGTAAATCGAATAGCGACTTCTGATCAGAAATGTTTATGGTAAAAAGCAGACAGTTTATTTATGCCTTCTTTCATATTCTATCTCAGGCAACAGTCTAAAAAAAGTGTGGGGTGTGGATTCGTGAATTTTTGTCCATTTTCTGTTAAGATTTTCAAGAAACTCATTTTATGAAATGAACAATAAAACATTTTTATTTCATTTAAATAAATTTATTTGCTTGCTTAATGCTTTCATTTCTTACAGCTTTGAAAGAAAAGTGATGATTTATTAAAATAAGAATAATGTTACTCGAGTTACGAAATTGATTTTTTTTTATAACATCGATTTATAAAAAAAAAAAAAAAAAAAAAAAAAAAAAAAAACAAATTCGAAGAGAAACGCTTTTTTTTTTTTCTTTACTTTTATAATTAATTAGCCACAGTTTTTAAAAAATATATTTTCCATTCCAAAACCCAAACTGGAGTTAATAAAAGATTACTTATAAAAAAAACAAAAAGTTCAACACCAGGCAACAAATCGATCTTTGAGACTATTTGAAAGTAATAATTTTTTTTAACCTATTAACTAAACTACCATATTCATCTCTAGCCCCATCCCTTCATTTGGACATCTTTTCTAGCTATCAATGAAGGACATAATTTATGAAAAATATGTACAAGTTTCTAGGGTGTGTAAAATAAATTTAAAAATGTGAGAATCCCAACATGGGATTTAGTTAGTAATAAAAGAAAAAAATCCTCAACAGTTCTCTTTGTGGCGAACACCTCAGGCATCAGGGACTGGCGGCTTTACGGCAAAATCACTTTGAAACACCGAAATTAACAACGGGACTGGTCAGTGTCTAAATGGGTGACCGCTTCTTGTGAATACCAGGTGCTGAAAGTTTGGATGTGCGGGTGGTGTTCAACGGCTCGAATTTGAGATCGAAGAGCCGCGTTCCAATTCCAGTTGGGTTCGTTATATTCACTTAGAAAGGTGCGAATCCACGTCTTTTCCCTGCGGCTATAGATTAATTAGTTGGACTGGTATTTATTCGTACAAAAAGTACAAATTGTGGCACGAGGCCAATAAAGGGGAGGGGTAAAGGCTGGTCAACACTAACTATATACCTAATCAGATTCGCGACCCATTCGTACATTACATTTTACACATTCACCAAAAGAACTCGTCCATCACCAAACAATCCTTCAACCACCATAATACCACGTGCTCTCAAGGGAGACCTACCAAAATCGCGCCCCATACCATATTAAAAATTCTAATGATATACAATTCTAATAATGATAAAATGAGAGGGGAGGGAAATGAACCCAATAATAAACTTAAAATAAACATAAATACAAACTAAACATAATTGATGTTAGTAGGGACCGTCCAACCCATAAAACAGAGAGGCCGCTGTATTCTGCCCAAGGGACAAAATTAGTTAGTGGGACTTGTATCAGTAAATTATTATTACTATTATAGTGTAACCCGGATATAAAAAAGCTGACAGTCAAGATGTCAAAAAATAAATAAATAAATAAACTGCAAAGTTGACTGGAAAGCAAGAAGCTGGAAGTGCAATAATAACATTAATACAGAACTTAGGGTTACAATACATTCATTAGCCATTTCCACTGTAAAATGATGAGGCCTTGCTGGTAATTTAGTAGTGCTTAAATTCATAAAGTCTAGCTATCATCAACTTGATATTATTCTTATCAAAAAGTTTAAATAATTTTAAAAACACATTCAATATTATGGAAAAAAACTGAATTTTTTAGTGTTTTTTTTTTTTCTAGAGACTTAGCTTAATTTACAGATTTTGATATAAAAAAAAACAAAAAAAAACAAAAAAAAACACAATGACGTCAAAATCCGCGAAAATTTTTCATCCTTTATTAAATAGTCAGTTTTGCTTAATTGAATTTGTAATAAATGTAGGTAGAAAAAAGCAAATGTTGATAAGATAGCGAAGGTCCCAAACAAAGCACTGCCTGAGGCCCCAAATCAGGCCCACTCTCGTCGGGAAAATCGAGGGTACTACGCGCTACAAAATAATTAACTAATGTTTATTTTTATACTGCCAGTGTTATGTTTGAAACATTTGAAAAGAAACAAAGGGTACCCAGTTAAATATTCATGCAAATTTTGATTGTTGAGACAAAAAATAAATGGCCATTTTGAACCACAAACTTCTAAATCTAAACGTTACAACGCGACTCAAAAACAACTTTATTAATCAAAAGCGCCATTAGAATTGGTACAGTGTTGGAAATAACCTGGCAATTCACAGGAGGCCTGGTGAACAGGATCACGATATAACTAAATGCATCTATTTTCGCCGGTAGTTTGCGATGCACTGGTTCTTGTCACATATAGCAAAAAAGTTCCTTCCCTTTCAACATTGATGGTCAGATATCAGTTCCCCAATCACGACAATATGAAGATTTGGTTGGGGGCGGGGGTTAAAGAGGAACAAGTTCGTTGACCCAAAGAAAGACAGGTTTTCGATCGTCATACAAAAAAAAACATACGCAAACGATCAAGTTAATGACGACGCAACTTGCAGTAAGCGTCAATCTGTTGTCTAGAGATCGATTAGAACGACTGAGAAAGAAAAGATCAGTATTGTTCACTATCCTATTTTTATTCGAGATCCTTTCGTGATCCAGGCATACTGTATTTATTATTACAAGCATTCATTCGTCACTTTCAATCAAGGCCGGCGCGTACTACTCCCGAATCCGCAGACCGGGAGAGGGAGCTTGATTGAGGCCCCCCAGTCAGTGCCTTGTGACCTGCGCTATCTTATCAACATTTGCTTTTTCTCTACCTACATTTAAGCTGAAGCACAACTTACTGAAAGATTTTCGCGGATTTTGAATTCAAACTGGGGTTTATTTATTTATTTTTATTACTCCAAGTCCGTGAATTTGTTGATTTATTCAATTGTATGAAAAATACAATAATGGCATAAGGCCGAAAAAGGGGGTTGAGGCTGGTCTTTACTAACTATACCTAGCTAATCCGATTCACGGTCCATTCACTCGTTAAATTTGCGCATTATTCACCACAAATACTCGTCCGTCACCAATCAATATTCCATACACCGTAATACCGCATCCTCTCAGGGGGACCTAAAACGCACCCCAAGATTTAAAAATTTAATGATAAATATTTCGTGGATAAAAATCTAATATTTGACAATGAGAGCGGGGGATGAGACCCCCCCCCCAAAAAAAAAAATTTTCAATAAGGAATAAACTGAAAAGATCTCATGATTGGCTGTACGTGAAGTCGAATTGGTTGACAAACTTTTTAATTTTATCCACTCCATGCATGGCAATGCAATTGAATATTGTAATAAAAGAAAAAAAGATTGTTTCTTTAAAAAATAAAAGCCATATTGTTCAATAACTTAAAAACAAATATCAAACAAAGCAAAATAAATACAACTGATGTTTTATGATATTAATTAACTGATTTTTTTTTTTTTTTTCTTTAAAAATTATAAAAGAAAAAGTATAAAAAAAAACAAATCCGTGAATTTGTTTTGCTAAGTCTTGAAAAAAAACACTACAATTAAAATTCACTATTTTTTTTTTTTTATCCATAATGTTGAATGTGTTATTATTCAACTTTTTAACAAGAAAAATTTCAAGCTGATGTTAAAAATTGCCGCAAAACATTGATTTATTTAAGACCACACCGACAGATGCCTTTTAGTTTTCTTTGAGAGTTTATTTTTTGGTCTTTGGGTTTCTGGTGCGGGTTCTATGGGCTTCATTGTCTCACAACTTTAAGAACTCTAACATTTACCAAGATTGGCACCAAAAAGAACCCTAGATTACGAATTTCAATATTTTTTCTTTTTTTTTATTTTGAATATTTTAAAATGTTATTTTTAAGTAGATTTTAGAGGGAGGATTATTTTTCAAATGTTAAACTTTCAGAAATCACGTATCGTATTTATTTTACCATCCGTAAGGTGATTCTGAATTTATATATAGCAAACGGGATCCCCTAGTTTTATAATATTTAATTTATAGAATTCTTTTTTTTCTTGTTTTTTTCGTAATCTGTAGTATTTAAAATTATAAAAAAAATAAAAAAAAAAATAAAAAAAATAAATCAAATAAAAATTATATTTTATTTCTGGTCTCATAGCCATTCCAGCTTCAAATAAATCTATGAGATTATTCAATCAATCATTTCCTTTCGCATAAAAAAATATATAAAAATGTTTATTTATAGTGCAAAATACACAATTACGGCACAAAAAGTGGGGGGGGCGGTTGAGGCTGGTCGTCACTATCATATACCAAGCTAATCCCATTCACCGCAAAAACTCGTCCGTCACTAATCAATATTCCATACACCATAATACCGCATCCTCACAGGGGTGGGGGAGGTCCTACAAAACGCATTCCATTCTATAAAAATTTAATGATGATGAATAATTAAAAATTTATTATGAAAAATGAAAGGTGAGGGAATGAACCCCAAAACAAACTAAACATAAAATCAACTAAAACATAAGTGATGTCAGTCGGGCCCGTCCAATCCTCAAAAATATAAAAATGTGCATAAATGTTTAGATCATTTTTTTCCTTTCCATCGGCTTTTACCTAGGCTTGAACTCTGTTTTTATTTGAAAAGCTGTGATGTAATAATAACGGTTTCGTCACGTTGCGTCCGGCAACGAAACGCAAATTTCGACCAATTTTTTTGCAACAACGACAAAGCCGCTCACATCTTCAAAGCTACAGCAAGTATTTTCGGTCGTCTCTGCAGTCTGAAAGGAGATTGTTAAAAGAGACCATTTTTTTAGGTAAGAAAAGAAAGTATTAATTTTTTTTATCTTTATACTACTCTATACGCTACATGAGTCTTGCTTTTTTTTTTTTTTTTACATTTTTTTTTTCTATTAACTCTTTCTAGCACAATTTCTTTATGGAAACTTAATTTATATTAATATCATTTTTTATTATTTATCCTTTAAAGTAAATGAACTATTTAATTGAACATTTTATCAATTAGAGTTATCTTCTCCTTGATAGAAAAGTTTTTTACTAATCAAATTTTGACAATTTAAAAATTCAAAAATAATTTTAAATAATTGTAAAAAAACTATAAATTTTAGTAATTAGTAAGTTACAAATTAAAACAGATGTATAACTTTAGTCTTGTGATTTTTTCTTTTTTTTAACATTATTGCTAATTAAATTTTAATTAAAAATAAAATAATCGACGTAGGCTTTTTTTTAAAAAAAAAAAAAAAGTATCAAAAAGACGTATAACATTTTCGACAGGTCATTTCTTATATTATTAGAAAAATCTTCTGTCGAGTTAAGAAAGGTCTACTGAATTGGTTAAATTAAAAACGCTGAAGGAGTTTGATTTTCCAAATAATGTAAAGTAAATTCTGTAAATTGAAAATAAAGCTTTTCATCAAAATAAGGATTATTATTAGAAAAATAAATTTTATAAAATTTAGTATTTTATGTAGAAAGCGTCTTAATTGAAAATTTTAAAAAGTCAAAAACGTCAGCGTTCATTTCAAATCCGTGAGATTTTAAGTTTAAATTTAAAGATAAAATAGACGATTATTTTAATAAATATACTTTTAAATATGAAATTAAAAAAAAAAATTCTATGTCCTTATTTATAATTTAATTACAAAAAGAAAAAGGTGCTTCGTAGAGAAAGATACTATTTTTCATTCAATTTTAAAGATTTTTTTTTTTTATAAACTATTAATATTTTTTAATATTTATAAAAAGAAACTAAAAATTAATAAATATGTTAAAATAATTTTTTAAAAGCTTACAAATCCGCCGCTAACTGAAGTTTATCTATCTTTATTCCTATTTTTTTTAGAAACATTTAAAAAAATCTGATATGTCGAGACAATATGGATTTAAATACGTTTTTATTGACAATGGAATTGTTTTCCCCTTTTTTTTTCTTTTCAACAGGTAAACTTTTCGTTCCTGTAGCTTAAAAGTTCTGTCCAACTGCTTTTGGCCGTAACTTTTTTTTTAACATACCGTTAAAGAAAAGGTAAAAGGTTTGGTTTTGGTTTTTTTTTTTTTTTTTGCTTATCAAAACAAAACAAAAAAAAAAGAAAGAAAAAAAGATCAAATTAAAAAACAAAACTAAAAAAAACTATAAAAAAAAAAAACAGAAAGTGTGCATCTCACCCATTACTATTTTGTTCCGTGAATTCAGTCAAAATTAGGGACCGAAAATTAAAAATGAGTGCTGATTCCGAAGTAGGATCCTTAGTATTATGCACACGTAAAGGTGGCTGTTGCTGTTGTCAACCCAAACAACCAAGTGGTCCCAGCAAATCATGCCTCTTGAAACAGCAGGCCAGAAATTCTGCCCGTCAGGCACAGGTTGCCTGTCAACAGGCCCTTGTGGCTGCAGAACAATCGCGAATTGCGGCCCTTCTTGCACATGCCTGTCAGAAACCATCAGCACCACCAACACAAACCTTGGAAATTCACACGGCCGATAGCAGTGCCAACAACAATGTAGTCCTTGATGTGAGCGGCAACGAGGGGTGCCCAGTTGAATCATGCGAATGTGGTCAGTACACATTTATTTTAAATGTTTTTGTTTTTTTGTGTGTGTGTTTTTTTTCGTTTTCAAATTTAAATTGTTTTTTAATTGCAAAAAAAAAAAAAATTTTAAATTAATTTTAATTTTTAACTATTTTTTAAAAAAGTGTTGAATTGCGTCTTAGCAACTTAATTTTTAGATTTAAAAAATTGTAAGATGAAATATTATAATTTTTTTTTTTGTTTGATAAATCATCTAAAAAATAAAGGATCATTGCTAAACATTTTTTTTTTTTACTTTTATTAAAAATGTCAAAAACGCTGTTTTGATTTTCCGTTTTTTTTTTTCTTATAATTTTCTTTTTTCGAATCGATTCCACGCGAAAATCTTTCAACGGATTTTTTTTTTTCTATTCTTTTTAATTTTTATTTTCCTTTTTTTTTCTATTTTTGTTTTTGTTTCATTTCTTTAATTCTTGCTTGTTTTCTTTTTATTTTCTTATATTTTTGCATTCAATAAATTCTAGAAAATGAAAAATGAAATAAAAAAATAATGATTTTTAGAACTTTTTTTTTTCTTTTTTTTTAGATTTTTTAAAAAATTTTATTCGGAAAATTAAATCAAAATTTTCACAAGTCATTTTTTTTTTCATTCTATTAGCCCGGATTTTAATCATTAATTTACTATTATTCAAATTTCAAACATTAAGTATATATAAAAAAGGAATTTTAAAATGTTCTTTGCAAGTTATTTTATAATGCCACGGGAGATAACTCTAACTTTCAAATTCGATTTTAAATTTAGCGTCTTTCAAACAGGCGTTCTTAACGGACGGGTTTTTTTGTTTTTTTGACATAAATGACCTTAAATAAATATATTAAATTTATCTACTAAAAATGTTATAGGAAAATATATCATTTTGTTTTTTAAAGTATGTAAAGTCAACAAAAGGTTACATAAAAAGAAATTACTATTGTTAGACAAGTGTTTTTTTTTTTTTTTTTCGTAACTGCAGGACAAAATAATTTATTTTAAAAAAAAAAACTAATTAATTATTGACAAGAAAAAAAAAACAGTTTCATGGTGAAGTAATCTTAAATACAGACTGACTCATTCTGGGTTTCTTTATACTTTACATTGTTTCATATAGGTACCTCCAAAAATGCGATACCCAATGTTTTAAAAAATGCATTTTATTTTTAAAAATGAAAATTCATTCTTGTGTTTTTTTTTTTTTCGTTTTTTTTTTTTGTTTGTTTGTTTTAATTCCAAGCTAGAAAATTAAATAATATTTTCAATAAACAAAATAATTTGCTAATTCAAACCGAATTAAAATTATTTTTTCCATGTATCACTAAAAAAAAATCAATGAAATCATCCATATTGACAAATCTGTCAACACAAAAAAATTCTCCTTTATTCAAAAAAAATTTCAAAAACGGTTTAATTGATCTGAATAAACAAATATTACTTTTAAATTATCACATGCTAGCATTTTTTAACATGGAGGTGGTGTTTTTATGAAGTGTTGGCATGTTTATTCGGATGCTTGAAAAATTTATCTAAGGAACAGATAATTGCTATAAAACTATATAACAAATACAACATAAGCGCCCTTTTTTATATATTTTTTTAACTGCCCACTAATCTTTAAAATTTACAATATCTTAAGCATTCTACTGTTTTATTGAATTTTAGGTACTTTACCTTTTATAGCTTTACTTAGAAAGACACTTGAGAAATTGATCAATAAATTTTAAATTTAGTATTGTTAATAATTAGTTAATAATAGTATCTAAAAGGTTGAAATTAATACAGAATTTTAAGATTTACAACTTAAATTATTCAAATTAAAATTTTAAAAAAATAAAAACAATTCATTATGCACTGAAAATAGTATTCATAAAAGTAAATTAAAAGCATTTTTAATTAAATGTCTTTGTTTTATTTCATTTTTCTATTTTATAATTCAGAGCAGATTTAAATGTGTGGGATAACGAATATAAAACAAAATAATTTTACCAACATTTTCTAAAAAAGAAACATTAAAAAAATAATTTTCATAATTTTTTTATGAGTCCTGAAAGTTTCATTAAAATACAACAATTATCTGATTTGATTTTCCAAATCAATGAGTTTTTCAGTACCAAAAAAAACGCTCCAATTTCCCATACTAATTTATGGTCCCCCATTTACACCAGAGGAGAGTTTTAACAAAAGTTTCAAAGGTTCTAAAATCTATAAAAACACAATCTTTACATCAAAAAATTCTTTGGTCTTTCTTCTTAATAATAGCACAAAATTTGACAATAAAGCCTTGTTTTATTAAGTTTTGGGTATTTTTCATCATCTATGCTCAATTTTTAGTGGATCTTTGGAGGTACCTATATACCCACACACACAAACACACACATATATGATGGAAGTCAACTCATAGATGAGTATGACCATCTCTGATACTCATAACTTCCAAAAGAAGCATTTAGAGATGACTTCCTTGTCATTGATGCACAAGAGATATGCATTTCTTAAATAGGTAATGTGCACATACACACATATATACATATATCTATATGTACATGCATATATACTTTCAGCCATCATACCAATGCACTGTCGTAGTCTGACCATTAGATGTGGCCGCAAAGCAGTCATACTAAAATTCAAATTACCCAAAGGTATTATTATATTCCTGCATGATTTTAGATAAATTCATATTTCAAGTCTTAACTATTTGTGATGAAGATTTTTCTCACTTACTCCTTATTTATTCATTTATTGTGAATATGTGACTTGGATACATTTCAATTAAGTAATGAGCCGGACTCTTACTTCAAAGAACCTCAGTCTACAGTGCAAAAAGAACAGAAAATCATTTTACAGTTGAAATAGCTACATGTAATCATATGACCTATGCTAACTTCTATGCTCAAGTTTTTTTCTCTCACTTCTCACTTGTGGAACTCTTTTCTGACTTCTTGCTTCCTAGTCAACTTTAATCTTCAAAAATTTAAATGCAGTGTCAATCATTATCTTCTATCTTAATTTCTGTTCTTTTATTGTTCTCTCTCTCTCTCCTTAATAAGACTTACTTTTTCTCATATTCAATCATATTCAGTAAACCCCCTTGGCTTTTATTGCCTTGCTTGGGGTGAAATGATTTTTAATTTTTCTTTAACTATCAATTACATTAATTTTGTGTCTTAGTAATTCATCCTGAAGATGATCTTGAATGAGATTGAAAATACTTTGGAAAATGAAAGAAATGAAAATAACTACGGCTTCTTCCTTGATGAGTTTAATAACAGCATTAAGAAATTGATCCGTGGATTTGAGAGGATTAAAATAAAAATAGACATATTTCCAGATTATTGAATGAAACCTGCTCAAATGAATATATATATATATATATATATATATATATATATATATATATATATATATATATATGGAACATCATTTTATAAAATCCATTAGTTTTCGTTTTCAGAGTTGAAGATGTAGCACATAACACTTTTCTACTCTGTTTCCATTTTCCAACTTCTCCCTATCTGTCTTTATTTTTACTTTAAATGTTTCCGTGGTAATTGTTCTGATAAGCTTTCCTTTTTTGGTACCTAGACTTCATGAATTTAAGCATACTACTAGATTGGTATCATAGCTTCATTATTTTTCAGTTGAAGTGGCTAGATGTCACCATAAGTTCTATGCTAACAGTTTCTTCCCTTGCACTTGTCACTTATAGAACTCTCTTCTAACTCCTTGCTTTCCAGTCAACTTTGATCTTCAAAATTTCAAATGCAATGTCGATCATTATCTTCTATTTTCTTAATTATTCTTCTTTTATAGTTCTCTCTCTTTAATAATGGTATCCTTCCTCATATTTTCCGACATTCAGTAACCCCTTGCGTCTTCATGGCTTTATTGTCTTACTTGGGGTGAAATGATTTATTGATGAATCTGCTGGCAAATTAATTTGTCACCTGTCATAAAAACGATAGAAAAATATAATGATAATCGATAGTGAAAAAAAAAAACGAGTTAATATTATCTGCATTCAGTGAATATTTTATATAAAATAAAACTCCAGTGGAAGTAGGTATTTTGCATTGGAGAGGGACATATGCTCTTTTTGCAAGCAGTTGAATTGTGGGTCTTTTAGAGGCTGGATGAACATTTCAGTTGATGGTATATGATAGTTGTGTTGTAATGTAATTTAAAAATGACATTTTTTTCATGTTTGACCGATAAACTAGTATCATCAAAAGAATTTTACTTCATTTAATTTTTTCACCTTGAGCAAGGAAATAAAGCCACTAAGATGCAAAGGGTTACTGAATGGGAGAGAATATAAGAAAAAGAAAACCTTAAGGAGAGAGAACAATAAAAGAACAGAAGATTACAATTGACATTGTATTTAAATTTTTGAAGATCAAATTTGACTGGAAGCAGGAAGGCAGAGGCGATTTCCACAAGCAAGAAGTGCGAGAGAAGAAACTGTTAGCATAGAATTTACATTTAGCCATCTGAACTGTAAAATGATGAGACCTAGCTGCCACTCTAGAACAGCACTTAAATTTCCAAAGAGGAAAGCTCATCAGAACAATTATTACACTGAAAATATAGAAAAGGCACACTGAAGCTACATTACAGTGGTGAGAAACTGACTGATGTTGAGATGCTAGGTCAGGACTAATAACATTGCAGATACTTTGTATTTTACCAAGAATCACTAATTATATAGCAGGAGCAGCAGAGCAGATGTGACAGCAATTCCCAATGTATAGATGAATGGTAGACTTATCAAGATGGAAAATAAATTCTGGCAAGAAAAATTGTCTAGCACGACATTAGGAAAACAAAATGTCAGTCATGTTAACCAACTGGGAAACTTGCTTGAAGCTGAGATGCCAGGTCAAGACCAATAACATTGCATATTCTTTAACTATGTCATTTTATAAATTAGATTTTGACTAATTTCAACCCAGCTTTTCAATTTTTACATATTCAGTGGAAGATTTCATTGCTCTTGATACACTTCTTCTGCACTGAAATAATAAATTGTTTTCACAGTTTCTATTGTATGACAGTTGTCAAGCTTGCTTGTATATTATTTTTGGGTCTTTTGGTAACATTCATTTATCTATCCTTTTATTGCTTTCTCTTCAGAGGCAGTATTTTGGCATTTTTAGAGGGGTGGCATGATGTAGCTTGCTCTAGATAGCAATAATAAGAGATATTTGTTTCTTCTTGAATAACCATGTCCATGATTTTTGTCTAACAATATAAGGGTGTTCACTGGAAATCTTGTAATATGTCATGTAATTTTCCATTTTTTGGATAATTTCATGACATCTCTGAATTAATGCAATGTGAATCATCATGATCTTGAGTCACTACACCACACCCATCCAGTGTTGCACACACAGAGCCCTGCCTGGGGAGGGGCTATCATTTCAAGATTGTTAAGTGTGCATGGATCTTTGTGGCAAACTAGAAGATGCTCCACTGTTTGTGATTGCTGGCATTGGCATTTGGGATCAATACTGGTGGCATCAACCCCATTTTTGAAGGTTGGCTCTACAGCAACCAATTTTGAAGGCAATTTAGGCATAACCAGAAGGGCCAGGTATCACAGGATCATGGGGGGTGGATTATTCTGCAGGATTAAGAGACAGCCTGGATTAACATTTATGTGAATGTAATCTTGATGTCCAATAAAATATATGATTCTTCAAATTTTTAAGAATTCTTTCTCATAATCCATCATTACTTTTTAATTTTGGATTTCACTAACTTGAGAGAGAGATTGATGTGCAGTTAAATTTGTCTAAAAACAGAATACAGCAGCCTCTCTTAAATCTTTTTGAGTGTTTGACAGTTAAGAACTAATATCAGTTATATTATTTTGTTTGTTTTTTGAAATTTTTAGGATTTTTTTTAGGCTCATACCCATCACATATCATTTACAGATTTTTTTCATCTCGATTGGGTCAGCTTTTCTATTTCTCATGGCCGTATATATATTTTCTCTTTTCCCACTCCCTTAGCGAGAGAACGTCTTGATTTTGTCCAATGGGCCGAATACAGCGGCCTCTCCCCTTTTTGACGGTTGGACTAGCCCTACTAACATCATTGATGTTTAGTTGATATTTAGTTTGATTATTGGGTTCATCCTCGCTCCCCTCTCATATTTAATCATCAATAGAATTGTATATATGTATTTTATTATACTTAAATTTTAATATCATGGGGTGTGTTTTCTGTAGGTCCCTCTGAGAGGATGTGGTATTATGGTGTATGGAGGATTGATTGGTGACGGATGAGTTTTTATGGTGAATGCGAAAATTGTAATGAGTGAATGGGCCATGAGTCAGATCAGCTAAGTATAAGATAGTTAGTGAAGACCAGCCTCAACCCCTTTCCCCTTTTTTTTAGCCTTGTGCCATAATTATGTATTTTCACATAATAAATATCGAGAGAGATTGATGTGCAGTTAAATTAAAACCTCCAAAGAACTTCACTATAGCCTAAATTTCTAAGTCCTCTTTCCTAATTATGTCGCCTCAAATTTTCATTTGACTGTTTTTGAGTCTAAGTATACATGTTACCATATTTTCTAAAAATTCAGTCTGTGCTTATGTTCCTTGTTCCTTCAGGATGCGGACAATCATGGTTCTCCACATCTTCATGTCCTTTATAGGTCTTAGCAATATTTGTTTTTTTTTTTGTTATTTCTCTTAATCCCTGTCCTATCAACCTTTTACACAAGCTTGTTAGGTATGTTATTCACTACTTTCCTCTGTCTCTTTTGTCTTCAACATGTGAGTGTGAAATTTTCCAAGCCTTCTTTTCTCATTATGTACCCTAGAAATTTCAGTTGTCTCTTTCTCATTCTAAGTATCCATTTTGTTTTCATTTTCTCTAAAACTTTGTCGTTACTACCGTGTTCAGTCCATAGTTTTCCTTATATAGAAACTACATATATATATATATATAAACTACATATATATATATATATATATATATATATATATATAACTACAGTAACAACACTGAGCATGGTGAGGCTGTGGCTTTATATTCCACAGAGAAATCTACAGGATGAACACGCATACATATATACCTTCCTATTATTTTATTTGCCCAGTCTTTTTTGTCCAAAGTAAAATAGTGCATGGTTGGATTATATTCAGATCGGCTTACAAACAAGTATAAGTGGCATGCTAAAAATAGGTTTTCCCAAAAGGTATTGTTTCTTTGTGTTCCGTCCTAGCCGAATGAGACAGAAGAATTATTTACACTGTCTGTCCAAGTTGTATACCAAACATGACGTATAGTTTGACAATTTTTCTCGGTCAAGAATTCATGAATGTTAATTAGCCCTTGGATTAAGAGTAATTGAATAACAAATTAATTCATCAGTAGAAAGCACTGCACAGCTTTTAATTAGTATTTGCTGACCTCACATTTACATGGCGTCAATGGCAAATAATTTTCTTTGTAATAATCCAAAAGTGGAATCCTACCATATCTGGGTTGGTGCTGCTTACTGTCCAGTCTTGACAGAGTTAAAAATTAAAAGATTACATGACTTTATGGCCAATAAATTATCTTCTACCTGACAAGCCTTTTCACACAGACAAAACATTACTAACTTCCACATTATTCTGTCACTATTTCCATGGAAATTGTTCAGTCGGGCCACATTCCTTAGTTCAGACCTTCACAGCTAGGATTCACCATTCGTATACCATTGGTAAGGAGGAAGTTCCACTCAGAAAGCTTCTTCTTCAGATCTGTCACTTTGTGGAACAAACTCCCAAAGGGATGCTTCCCTGATCACTACAATCTTCACCTTTTCAAGTCACGTGTCAACTGTTATCTATTCTAAATATCCTCATTATATGCACTTCTTACATCTTCCCATTATGCCCTTAACTGATTCAGTAACTCTCTACCTTGAGAGACTCTTGATCCTTTTATCAAGTGAACAATAGTATAAAAAGTAACTATTACACATTTGCATGGGAGTGGATGAATAAGTCTGTAGTTCAACAAATCTGAATTTTTTCCACTCAGTGTGTCCACTGGTCCTGGAAATCAAGGATAATTCATATATATATATATATATATATATATATATATATATATATATATATATATATATATATATATATATATTTTTATTTTTATTTTTTTTTGCATGAAATATGTCATGAAATTTTCTATTATTGGGATAATGTCCTGGAATTTGTCAGCCTGTATGACATTTCATGTCACATAACCTAGAAATTAATCCATCATTTCTTACTTTGGATTTTGCTAACTTGAGAGGGATGTTGGTGTACATATATCATTCTTTTTTTTTTTTTTTCTTCTGTTTTCCTTTCAAGAACTTATTGTATTCTTATTGTATTGATGATATTTACTTGTCCACAGTAAATAGGAATTACACTACTTACGCCATTTGCTATTAGTTTTGGTTGTCATTCTGTTAGAGATTGTCCTGGAATATTTTTTGTTGATATTATATTCTTTTTACAGACAATTGACTATAATAATTTTTTTTTTTTTTTTTTTTTTTTTTTTTTTTTTGTTAATCTTTTGTTAATTTTGTCAATCTTATCCAGGTGAAAATTTAGTGGACATTCTGAATTTCCAAATTGGTCTTATAACAACTGTTTGGTTACTACAAACATTAAGCATTGGGATGTTTTGTTTTGTTTTTTTTTAACTTCCCAAACTGAGAGGATGTGGTATTATGGTGTATGGAGGATTGATTGACGAATGAGTTTTTATGGTGAATGAGGAAATTGTAATGAGTGAATGGGTCGTGAATCTGATTAGTTAGGTATAAGATAGTTAGTGAAGACCAGCCTCAACCCCTTTTTGGCCTTGTGCCATAATTGTATTAATTTACAATAAATCTCAACATTAATCAAGTGTCAATAAAGAAGTTTTTTGTATGGAGGAATTCAGTGACACAACTCTACTTCATATGCAGTCAGATGCTAATTTGCCAAATTGACATAAAATTATGGGTTATCAGTGGGGATATTCAACATCTAATATTTATAAAATATTGAAGGCATTGGTTGAAACTCATGTATATATTGCCCTTTTGATTAATTTTTATTCAAATAATTTACAATTTGAATAAATGATTTTTGAATAACTGCTTTCAAACAATTATTTTTGAACAATTTTCTGAATACAATTCAAATCCTGGCATCTCAACTTCAGTCACTTCCCCACCAACTTGACATGGCTTCTCTTTGTCTGCTCTACAAATATTTTCATGGCAACTGTTCTGATGATCTTTTCTCCTTAGTGCCTCAACTACATGAATTTAAGCGTGCTACTAGATTGGCAGCTAGGTCTCAACTGTTTACTGTTGAACCAGTCAGTTCTATTCTAATAGATTCTGTCTTCACACTTATCACCTGTGGAACCTCTTTCTGATTTCTTGCTTTTCTGCCACCTTCAATCTACAAAAACTTAAATGTCAGTTACTGTCTTCTGTCTTCCCAAACCCTGTTCTTTTGTTCTCCTCTCCTCATGTCCCCTCGCTAAAGTCTTCTTTTTCACTCCCTGTAACTCCCAGTTGCTTGGGGTGAAATGATTAAAAATATATATATTTATATATATATATATATGTGTATCAAAACTTATTGACAAGACATTAATTCAGTTTGGATTGAATATTTTATTATCATGTTTCTTTCTAACAGGACCTAAGAAACAAAAGAAGACCAAAATCACAGTCCAGGTAAGATCATTCCTTATCTCACATATGATTATTTCTTATCTATTAAAATCATGAAATTTTTTTCACCACTAGAATATGAAAATACACATTGACAGACATTAAATTTCATCTTGGATAAAATAGCTAAGATCAGCATTTCTTTCTTCGCTTATTTGGTAAGATGCATAAATAAATACATCTATAATCAGATATATCCAAGGGACAGAAAGAGAACTGAATTTACAGTTATTTAAAAAATTTTCACATTAATTTAAATATTTGAGCTTAAAAAATAGTTTGATGTCTGTTACTGCACTGACAGATTATCAAATTTCAAATCTAAATTACCTTTACATTTAAGATAATACATTTATTAGAAAATATATTCAGTTATAGGAGGAACAGCAAAGTAATATATATAGGCTCAATGGATAGTGACTCAGATTGAGGAATTGGAGAGCCAAGTTCGAATTCCGGCTGAGTTCATTAAATTCACTTATGTGCTAATACCCTTGAAAAAAGCATGAATCTATATCTTCTCCCTCAGCTATTAGTATATATCTTCTCCCTCAGCTATTAGTAAATAGCAGGGCTGACTGGGTCCTATTCAAAACCTGAGGTGGGTCATTTGCTCTTTCCATACAAGTTATGAATAAACTAGCAGGACACACTGGATCCTATAACCATGGTTGGCAACCAGTTTAGGAGATGAAAAAACTGATTTGAGCATATTGAATGCTAAGGGGTGAAACAGGCCACCTAATATTAACTGTTGACCCCACCTACAAATATTATTATTGGCCTGCTAAATTGCCTTGCTTTTCTGTTTGCAGAATGAGGGCACTTGCTGCCAACCTTGCTGCCAACCATGCTGCACTCCTTGTGGTCCTTGCAGTCCATGTGGTCCTTGCAATCCATGTGGTCCTTGCAATCCATGTGGTCCTTGCAATCCATGTGGTCCCTGTAATCCATGTGGTCCTTGCAATCCATGTGGTCCCTGTAATCCATGTGGTCCCTGTAATCCATGTGGTCCTTGCCATCCATGTGGTCCTTGCCATCCATGCCAACCTGATCATCAACATATTCACATTAAACCTGCTTCCGGTTCACCCGCACCACATAATTCTTTCACAATCGCTGTAAAGAAAGCCAACTCCTAGCTTGGAAAGAAAAGGACTTGAAAAAGGCAGAACACTATGCAGCTAGGATCAATAGTTTCTTTCTTTTTCAAATTTAAATAGGAAATAAATATTTTGTAAAAATCTTTTCTTTCCTTTTATTTATTTACTTACCCAACAGAAACTCTTTCTTTTGGTAAGAAGATACAAAATTAAACAATATTGGATCAATATCAAATTTACTACAGCAGTTAATTACCCAACAGAAACTTATCTTTTGGTAAGCATAAACTAAATAGCACCATACCTCCAGGTGATTGGTAAAAAGCTTGCAAAGATGAACCAGATTTATGGTCATCCATAATTTTTTTTCCTGAGGTCTTAAATGATTACAATGATCTTCCTATGATATCAAGCAAAGAAGCACAAAGTAAGAATTAATATATAGCGTGTCCACATCCTTGTGGGTAACAAATTATTTTCTATCCGACAAACCCCTCACTGCTTTATTGCTATTTCCATGGAAAGTGCTCAGATGAACAACATCCCTTAGTTCCACTTGTTTTAACAAACATGGCTAGGACCCGTCATGCTACATATCTTTGTAGTCCATTCGTGAGAAGTAAGTTCCACTCATATGAACTACTGCCTTGTGGAACCAACTCCCAAGAGGATATTTTCTCGATTACTACAATCTTAACTTGTTCAAGTCTAGGGTTAATTGTTATCTTTCCCACATATCTGCATAAACTGTGCCCATTCTGTAACCCTCTTCCTCAAGTGGCTCTGGAGCATTCTACACAGTGAACCTCACTGTAAAAAAAAAAAAAAATCTATATCAATTCACCTAACTGAAGCTTTTCCAACAATATAATTTTCCAAGCTATCTAAAGAAACAGTTAATTTAGTGTATGTAAAATTATAACCAACTGAGAATAGGTAAAAACAAAATAAATATGGCAGCTGCTTTTGAAAAAATGGACACCAATCAGTTGTTAATTGAGCCAAGGAATGACTTGTAAATTTTAATGCCACCAAAATTAATACTATCTTTTAAATCACCATAGAGATGGAAAACCCTTTTTTCACAATATAAATTTTACCACCTGTATAATTTCCTCACAGTTGAAAAAAAGACTTGAGACAACAGATATGGCTCTACAGAATGACATTGAGAATACCTTAGAACATGTGAGCTACAAGTGAAAAATGCAAACAAGATGCACACTACTATTCAGAATCAGAAAGAGGACTTATTAAATGAATAGCAGGACATGAACATGACGGGATCATCAGTTAAGTGTAGTTTTCACCAAAAAAAAAGTGGGGTTTCATGAAGATTAGAACTAATAGAAAATGATTGGTTTTAACAGATTTTAGCAACAAGTGGGTGACTGCAGTGAGCCAGGTTTGCATGGATGGGGCTAGCCTCGATTTTCTTTTCCACCTAAGTCACAACCTCCCAAATTTGTTTTTGGCCCTTTTTTCATTTCAAGTGGGTCAACTTCTTTTCCCACTGCCATATTTTATCTTTTCCCTCTCCCTTAGTGAGAGGGCCTCTTTGTTTAAAGGCAGAATACAGCAGCCTTTCTGAATTCTTTTGAGGGTTTGATGGGTTCAGCTAACATCATTTATCCTTTTATTTTGTATATTTATTTTGATATTTTACTTTGTTTTTATAGACTCATCCCCTCCCCACTCACTACGCATCGACAGATTTTTATATATACAATTTTATAATCGTTAATTTTTATGTCAAGGTTTTTTTTGTAAGTCCCCTGATAGTATGTGGCATTGTGGTATATGGAGGATTGAATGATGATGGATAAGTTCTTTTGGTGGATGTGCAAATTATAATGAGTGAATGGGTTGTGAATCTGACTATCTATAGTAAGTGATGACCATCCTCAACTCATTTCCGCCCCCCCTCCTTTTCGGCCTTGTGCCACAATTGTATTTTATAGACATGGACAGCATTTGGAAAGCCAAATTGAAAATGATACAAATAATCTTGTATTTTAAATGCTATTTTTCATCTTATTTTGAATGCAGGACTTTTCATATCCAAAACGAGGGAAATTTAAGAAATTTACGTGTTCATTATCATCATTTATTCAGTTAGCACATTTTGTGCCACTGTGGTCACCACTCCCCATAATTGTGGTTCATGGTGACATTTCAAGGCAAAATAGTGCAATGGCTTGCTGGTTCCTTTTGTACCAGGTATGTTGAGGTTACTTTGTCCTCGCACTGAGAAGTACCTCCATCCACTGGTAAAGTTGTTGACCTCTGAGGCGCAGTGCGTATGTCCAGACCTGTGACTGGCCACTTGGCACAGTCGGTTGAGAAGAGGCATTCCCATCACCAGTCAGGAAACCCTTTAAACTAACCTCACTGATAAAGCCATTGACCTAAAAAGCATAGCTCCTAAACCCAGGCTGGCAACTGGCCGATGGCTACTTGGCACAGGTGGGTTTGGAAGAGGCATTTCCCTTCACTGGTTGGGTTGGCAAACCCTTTCAACTACCCTCACACTGTTTAGCTGGCTGGTTGATACCATTGAACAGCATGAGTGGCCATCACAGTGGCTATACAACTTCTTTGCTGCAAAGGTATTCCACAGATGATGCACCCCATATACCACATTTACATTCAAACAAAAAAGAAATTGTTCTAAATGTAAGAATTGTCATGAAAAGCAAGAGAATGACTAAATTGGTTTCATTTAAAAAATTCAAACATTGAAGAGAATTTTTCCAACATTTAGTTCCTCATCATCATTGCTGGGTGTGGTCTTAGGGTCAGTGCGTATCTGAACACTTGACCAACTCCCTCCACATGTCTTGGTAGTTATTAATTCAGGCATAGTATATCCTGAGGTAAAGTGGACCAGACAGAGTTCATCCTTCTCGAAGTCCAACAACCAATGCCTTCCAACTTGAAGGCTCACCTTGGTCACAGACACTTTGGTATTGATCCAATCGGGGGAACCCTCCACCCTGGCCATTGACTTCAGTCTGGAATGTCCTCAGTCCAGTGATGCTGTTGGTACCAAGCTGGATATATGTCACCGAGCTGCTTGTAGTTCTGTCCTGTTCAGATTTAGCCTGCAGCCGGTTGAAACTCACTATTGCTACTGTCTCTAAGCTGAACTCCTCACTGTTGAGTTCTTCAGAAATACTGCATATTGAAGTGTACACATGGTTCAAGGCCAGAGGTGGTCCACTAAGGTTTTTTTTTTTTGTTTTTTTGTCAAATATAACTTGTTCTTGTTGCAGCTAAAACTGTTGTTTACTTTTTAAATTATAGAAAATAATCAAATAATGTTCTTTTTTTTTTTTTTTTTTTTTTTTTTTGTCCATTAGACATTAGAAAAAAAATCCTATTATAATTCTTCTTGTTCCTTAGCACTAACCCTAATTCTGCCAATACCTCCTAATAATGGTCTCTTCTGGTTTGATCAGAGAAAGAAATAAAAAAAAAAGATGGTAAAAGTGATAGTGCTCTCATGTGTTTGTCTCCTTCAGTGAAATGGTAAAATTGATCTGTTTCAAATCTTTTCATTTGTACCCTCTTACTTCTTTAAATAATGATTTGTGCTCATATTTATGATTGTCATTGTAACATTTGGTTCATGTTGCTAAGCCCAAATATTTAACAATGCCATAGGGAAATTTCGATGAGTATTTTATAGTTGTAGACTCACAAAGAGTTTATCCAGACATTAACATAAGAAAATTCAAAATAGGAAAACCATGAAATTTTCATGCATACTTCAAATTATTGTTAAATTTTTAATTGATAATAGAAATTAATAAAAAAAAATTATATATATATATATATATATATAATAAATAACAAAATAATTTTCATATATTTATAATACTCATCATTATTATTATTGTCTTGTTTAAATGTTAAACCCTAGAAAATAATCAACCATATGTAATAAATATTTTTTAAAAAACATTACAAAATAAAACGTTATGATTTGAATCACCTCCCTTTAAAAATTCAAAAATACATCCTATTCCTAAAAAACAATGTTAAATAAATAGATGTTAAAAAAAAATTATAATAATGTTGCAGACATGTAAGTAAAGTAATGTGTACCATGTCCTATTGTAATTTACACTTGCAGACAGCAAAAAAAAATAAATGGCTGAAACATATCGAGAATAAAATTGTTGATGTGATTTTAAGGAATATATTGGTGACATATGCATATAAACAGGCACATGCTGTCAGTAATTACTCAGGGTATGCAGCTTGTGATTTTTATGTATTGAAATCGACAAAATAAAATATTTTGCATTTTATGCATAATAATCAAAGTAACCTTCATAATTTTGTTGGATTACGTGCATATTGCACCACAGAAGGAAAATATAGCCGCTGATCTATTTTATTCACTGCCTACCTTGATGGCATGTCCCTGCTCCACCTAAGAAACAACTCTTGCGCATTCAATTTTGAAATTTACAAAATCAGTTTCATGAAATCCTTTTCATTAAGGAAAGAATATAGAACATAGATGACAGTAAGAAAAAATAAAAGATGAATTAAACTGTTCTATCAGCAACTACAAAGGAACAGTTTTCAATTGTCTATCCCACTTCCACTAACCCAAACCATACCAAAGTTTAATCTTCTCTCACTCACTCTCTGTGTAAATCCTCTCTCTCTCTTTTCATGCACTTACTAACTTTTATTTGAACTCAGACATCTGAAAAGAATATTCATTTCTTTCAACCAAATAGCACCAACTTAATTTCCATTTTGGAATCTCAGTTGTTTTGCTAGAACCATACATATAAAATTGTCATTGTTATTCTGTTAATCCATGTATGTTTTGTGTTGATTTATTTTAAAATGGTGAAAATTTTTACCAAAATTTCTAAGGGGCTCATGGTTAATTTAACCCTTTAGCATTTAACCTGCATAAACCCACTCTGTATATATCAGCTCTCAATATTCAATCCATCCCATGTATACTCTAATGACATCACCACAAATAACACCAGAAGTCACACAAACTTTGAGAGCCGATGTTTATGGTTGCTTGTTTGAGCCTGTTGAATGCTAAGGGGTGAAACAGGTCTCCAAATATTGACTGTTGACCCCCACTTACAAATATAATCAGTGTTATAGGTCTGCTTATTTGCCTTCCTTTTTTGTTTGCAGAGTGACGGCAATTGCTGCCAACCATGCTGCCAGCCCTGTCAACCATGCTGCACCCCCTGTGGTCCTTGCCGTCCCTGTGGTCCTTGCAATCCTTGTGGTCCCTGCACCCCATGCCAACCTTCTTCACAAAATAATTCTTTCGTAATCTCTGTAAAGAAAGCCAACTCCTAGCTCTGAAAGAAAAGGACTTAAAAAGGACAGAACATTAAACCGCTAGGATCAGTGGCTTTCTTTTTTAACTTTAGATAGGAAATAAATTTTTTGTTAAAATTTTTTCTTTCCTTTTATTTATTTACTTAACAGACAGAAACTTGTCTGTTGGTAAGAAGTAACAAAATAAATAAAAAAATGTTGATTACCAAATTTACTACAAGAGTTACATATCCAACGAAAACTTGTCTTTTGGTAAGCATAAACTAAATAGCACGTGGTTGGTATTAGGTTGGTGCAAAAATAATGACGTAATAATGTCGTTTTTTGACGTATTTTTAACGTCAAAAAACGACATTATTACGTTATTATTTTTGCACCAACCTAATAAAAAGCTTGCAAAGATTAACCAGATTTGTGGTCATCCATAATTTTTTTTCTGAGGTCTTAGATGATTTCAATGATCTTCCCAAGGCTTTAAGCAAAGGCACAAAGTGTACAGGTGAGAATTAATATATAATGTCTCTACATTCTTGTGGGTAACAAATTATTTTCTATCCTCTTTCTCACAGATGAAATGTCACAAACCACCCGCTGCTCAATTACTATTTCTATGGAAAGTGCTCAGGTGAACAACATCCCTTAGACCCACCAGTTCTAACCTTCATGGCTAGAACCCACCATGCTACATGTCTTGTAGAAAACTGTCCTTATTCCCTTCATAGTTCATTGGTGAGAAGTAAGTGCCACTCAACCAACTTCTTCACATGAACTACTGCCTTGCGGAACCAACTCCCAAGAGGATGTTTTCCGGATTACTACAATCTTAACCTGTTCAAGTCTAGGGTTAACTGTTATCTTTCTCACCTGTCCCCATTACTCTGTAACCCTCTACCTCAAGTGGCTCTGGAGCATTCTACACAGTGAACCTCACTGTAGTAAAAAAAAAAAAAAAAAAAAAAGTACCTGCTGGCTCACATGTCAAATTTAATCTCATATCAATTCACCTAACTGAAGCTTTTCCAGCAATGACATTTTCTGGAATATCCCAAGCTATCTATAGTGTCTCCTAATCCTTGTGGGTAACAAATTATTTTCCATTCTACAAACCCTTTTCTCCTAGACAAAATGTCGCAAGCCTCTTATTGTTATTTCTATAGAAAGTACTCAGTTCTAACCTCCAGGAGATATTAATATATGATACGATAATAATATCTATGATAGTGTATACTGGCCAATTTCCTCAGGCTTATGGCCGCATCATGTTGAAACACCGGTTTCCATATAATAACAAGTTGACATGTGTTAAGCAACATTGAGTGTGGTCAGTAGCTTGATGGGTGACTATTTGGGAATACCAAGTGTCTGTTGTAAGCTTGGATGTGCAGGTGGTGAAATTGATAATGGCTCAGAATTGTCAATCGGAGAGCTGAGTTCCAATTCCATTTGGGTTTGTTTTATTAACTTACATGCAAACACCCTTGGGAAAGGTATGAATCCACCTCTTCTCCCCCAGCTATAGGTTAATTAGTAAAACCATTACTATCTCCAAAAATAAAATAAAATTGCATACAAAATATTTAGATTTCAGCATAAAATAACACAGATGTTAATATGCTGCTAAAAAAAAAAAAAGAACCAAATATTTTCCATAGTGATGAGAGGAGACTTGAGACAACAGAGATGTGGTTCTGATGCCGAGAATAACATGGACAGAGAAGTATAAGTGAATGAGGAAAAGAGGGAGAAAGAAGGAAAAAGGTACAAAAGTGGAGGAAAAAGCAACAAACAGGAAAAGCTGAGAAAGAGACAAAAAAAAAAGATGAGCAGAGCATATGAGTAACAGCAATATGTTGTCCCTGTATTCTGGGTTGAAACTGATGGTGTTTCTATCGTTGCTGGCTTCGACCCAAATGGTGATTTGAACAAGACAATTGGGGGAAGTGTGGCTATTCCCATCAGGATCTAATCTGATTTTTTGAGCATCAGCTCAAGATGATTAGAACTGATAGAAAGCGATTGGTTTTGCAGATTTCAGCAAAAGGTAGGTGACTGAAGCAAATCTGGTTTGTGTGAATGGGAGTAGCCTTGATTTTCTTTTTCAGGCCCACCTATGTCACATCAGGGTGGTTTCCTGTGTAACCCTCCTTTGGTTAGGATAGACCTTTTTTGTATACCTAGTTAATATGAGTATTGTTCCTGGCCTGTTCCCAGCTCCTCCTTTGGTTATGATCCAAGAAGAGATTCCCAACCACCCCAGTTTGTTTTTGGCTCCATTTTTTTTTTTCTTGACTGGGTAAGCTATTATCCTTCCCTATAGCCGTATTTATTTTATCCTTTCCTTTTCCTTAATGAGAGATCCTCTTAAAACAGAATACAGCGGCCTCACTTAAATCTTTTTGAGTGTTTGATGGTTAAGAACTAACACCAGTTATATTGTTTTGTTTGTTTTTTGAAATTTTTAGTTTTTTTAGGCTCATGCCCCATCACGTATCATTTACAGATTTTTTTAATCTCCACTGGGTCAGCTTTTATATTTCCCATATTCTCCTTTCCCACTCCCTTAGCGAGAGAACCTCTTGATTTTGTCCAATAGGCAGAATACAGTGTCCTCTCATTTTGAGGGTTGGACGAGCCCTACTAACATCAGTTATATTTAGTTTACTTTGTGTGTATATTTAATTTCTTTTGGGGTTCATTCTCTCCCCTCTCATTTTAGTCATCTATAAATTTTTAATTATAAATTTTATCATCAAAGTTTTATGGCATGGGGAGTGTTTTGTAGGTCCCCCTTGAGAGGATGCGTACTATGGTGTATGGAGGAGTGATTGGTGATATACGAGTTTTTATGGTGAATGCGAAAATTGTAAGGAGTGAATGGGTCGTGAATCGGATTAGCTAGGTATCAGATAGTGATGACCAGCCTCAACCCACTTCACTTTTTTCTCCACGTGCCACAATTGTATTTTAAAATACAATAAATATACAGATTTTTATACTCATTAAATTTTTATGTCATCGAGCATTTTCATAGGACCCCTGAGAGTATGCAGTATCGTGGTATGCAGAGGATTGAATGATGATGGATGTGTTCTTGTGGTGGATGTGCAAATTGTAACGAATGAATCGGTCGTGAATTGGATTAGCTAGGTATAAGATAGTAAGTAACAACCAGCCCCAACCCTTTCCCCCTTTTAGGCCTTGTGCCAAAATTGTATTTTATTTACAATAAATCTCTATAAGAAAGTTTTAAGGAAATTAGAAACAAATACATTTATACACAGGATGTGCAATATACAATTTTTTCGTACAGTTGTATATATTCCATCACAAATCACAATTTTAAATATATATTTTTTTAAAAGGAAAATTGTCCATACATATATCATGGGTGTATTATTCGGTCATGTAGTGGAAATATTTTGATGCATGTTTGAATCAAATGATGGCGGATGAGTTCTTAATGGTGTTTGTGTAAATTGTTAGAATGGATGGGTCATAAAATCAACTAGCTCGGTGTAGGATAGTTACAAATAACCAATCTCTCTTCATTCGGGCTTGTGCCACAATTAATGTATGCCATTATTAAATAAACACACATCTATTAATAAAATTCCACCATCATGCAAATGATGTCTAGTACCTCTCACATTCGAACATGTTCTCATAATTTGCCATCATCTCAGCCAAACCCAAACAATAGATTATCCAGCAAACAATACAAAAGAACTGTTTCAAAACACTAAACTGAACAATATCCATGAATTCTTAAAGGAAATAAAACTTTATATTAAAATATAAAACTATAAAATTTCCCAACAAAAGTACATAAAATCTTTATTTTGAACGATAATAAAAGGAAAAAAGATTCCTTCAGAGTTCAGAATGTTCCACACTAAAAATAACAATGCAAACTCTAATAACCAACTTGTATCAAAAACTGAATACTAACAAAACAACCTGTAATAGAAAGCAGTGTCTCTAATAACTGATTAAAATAAAAAAAAAAATATTCCTTTCACCAAGTAACCTTAAGATAAAACTCAAACTATCAGTGATCCATTAAAGCAACCACGATTCAAAAACTTTACCTGGCCTTAAATAATTTTATTATGTCTGAAGGGCTGGCTGTTAAGCAGAAAGGAAACAAAACCAAACTTAAGAATATAAATACAAGGAAGAGGGGCAGGTATAAACACATGATTACATTTATGTACCAAAAGGAAACTGGGAAATGCTGAAGAAGTCCTTCTAGAGGTCGAAATTCTTGCAGAGATTTTTTTCTGAATTTTTATTCATTTTCTTATAATTTTTCTGATATATAAACATTTATATTTTAAGACATTTTTATATTTATACATTCTTTTTTTAATTTTTTTTTAATAAAAATTCTTAAAATAATTGTCGGACTTTGTCCATTTCATAAAACTTTTATATTTATTCTCTCTCAATCACACACATCATATTCTCTCTCTCCCATATATATATATATATATATATATAGAATTAGTGTAAGTAAAGGTTTGCCATTCAGCTGATTGATGATACCTTCAGCATCCTGACTCCAGAGTTTCCACTGAATGTCAACATACTATCTTTGACATCGCTACATATATATATATATATTATTAACCATATCGTTTCAGTCAGCCACTAAGTCAAAGGGGTTACTGAGTATTAAAGAATATGAGAATATAAAAAAAAAAACTCTTAAAGATAGGGAACAATAAATTAAAAGGAATGAAAAAGGCAGTTGATAAGAATTGACATTACAGGAAATACTTTTATCATGACTTTTCAATAGGAGATTTAAACTTGACAAATATCTACTAAAAAATGAAACTTTCCCATTAAACAAAAGATGTCAAGTATTTTTCACAGTTGAACATATTCTCATAATTTGCTATCATCTCAGCCAATCCCAAACAAGAGATTATCCAGCAAAAAATAAAAGAACTGTTTCAAAACACTAAACCAAAGAATATCCATAACTTCTTAAAGGAAATAAAACTTTATATTAAAATATAAAATTATAAAAATTCCCAACAAAAGTACATCAAATTTTTAATATACTTTGAAATATTATAAAAGGAAAAAGATTCCGTCAGACTTCTGAATTTTTTTGTCTGATAACAGTTTTTATAACTTGGAAATAAATTTGGGAATAATCAAAATTAATTGTGAGATGCAGAAAAAGTCACCCATGAAATAAAAATAATTGTTTGTATGGAAAGTAAGGATCTATGTACATCAAATTGTCTTTAAACTAAGTGTCAGCAGAAGAATTATTGTTGAATTTTTAAAAGGTAAGCTTAAATATTAATGTAATACTTAAATTTTGAGTTCTTCTGTAGTTTATTGTTGCCTATCGCATCTACTACTCCCTACCTATTTTGCTGAAGGCCCAATCAAAAGCCTTCTGCAGAAGATAGCTTAATTGCTGCCCTATTGAGTGGCTTTTAAGCTAGTTATTAAATAAACACATCTATTAAATAATTTCACCATCATGCAAATGATGTCTAGTACCTCTCACAGTTGAACATGTTCTCATAATTTACCATTGTCTCACCCAAACAAGAGATTATCCAGCAAACAATACAGAAGAATTGTTTCAAAACACTAAACCAAACAATATTCATAACTTCTTAAAGGAAATAAAACTTTATATACCAAAATATAAAACTATAAAACTAAAGTACATAAAATTTTTAATATATTTTGAAAACTGAAAAAAAGGAAAAACCCTTCAAATTTCAGAAATATTCCAATTAAAAATAATGCAAAGCCTAATAAGTAACTTAATAACTTAAATTTCTTTTAAATTGTGTACCATAATTCCCCATGTATAATACATCTTCATCCATAATATGCATCCCTAAAATTGTGCTGAAAGTGTGAGAAAATCCTTCTACTCATGCATAATACCACAGCCCTTGTTTGGTAAACAAACCCTATAAATTTTACCTCTCCAATTTAATTATGGCCAGTGTTTCCTACTCTTATTCAAGCTGCAATTGAAGATATTTATCAAAATTTCCAATCATCACAATTCGGAAATACCTAACGGGAATACCCATATTGTGTCTACTGCATAATCTCATTAACCTGTTTTTGTTTGATAAAATGTGCAATCTACCAGATCTGTATGTAGTTCAAGTTATATATAACTTGAATTTGCTTAATAGTTCAAGTTAGATATACATAACTCGAGTTGTCTTTAAAAAGTAGACAGAATAAGAATTGGTCTGAGAAATATTTGACAAAGCAACAAAGAAATCAATTCAGTTAAATTTATTGGTCTTGATCATGAGTTTTTTAAAAAAAATGGTTTTAAACAAAGAATAATATTATTCTAATTTAGTTTTATGATATTTCTTATTTTATTTTACATTTGTAAGTATTGTTAGATACATATGACTGTATTTGACATCTTTATGGGAGTTGCAATCATTGAATGTTGAGATTTATTGTAAATTAATACAATTATGGCACAAGGCCGAAAAGGGGGAATGGGTTGAGGCTGGTCTTCACTAACTATCTTAGACCTAGCTAATTGGTTTCATAACCCATTCACTCGTTACAATTTTCTCATTCACCATAAAAACTCATCCATCGTCAATCAATCTTCCATACACCATAATACCACATCCTCTCAGTTTGGGGAGTTAAAAAAAACACATCCCAATGAGATGATAAATATTATTTACAATTTATATATACAAATTGGATGAAAGGGAGAAGTGTCAAATTGTCACATGTTTGGGGTGAGTAGTCATTTCGCAACTGAAATCGACCTATGAAACGGCAATTTTTTAAAGATATTTTGTAGCTGTGCATAATACGCGGCCCTAATTTTGCTTATTATTTTTTAGAAAAAAATGCGTATTATACATGGGGAATTATGGTAGTTGGGCATTTTTTATTTGATTTAATAATTTTACCCCACTTCTTTTATATATTTTTGTAAAAAAAAAAAAAATTCTAATTGTATATATATCGTGAGGATATTATTAGGTCCCCTGTGAAAACGCAGAATTTTGGTATATGTTTGAACCAAATAATGAAGGATGAGTTCTTATAGTGCTTGTGTTAATTAATAATTAATGGATAGGTTGTGAATAGAACTAACTAGGAGCTGGATACTTACTGATGACCAACGTCTCCCTTCAGCCTTGTGGCAAAAGCATTGTAGTTTGCTAAATAAACAAAATAGCTTGCATTAGAAACCAGGATCTCTCATAACTGATTAAAAAGAAACACAAACTCTCTTCAACTAACATGCCCCCAAAACTATCACTGATCCACATTGTAACATTAAACAATACCCAAACAACTGTTATTCAAAACTTTTATCTGACCTTAATAACCCTAAAGTTGTTGATGGGCTGTTAAGCAGAAACAAAGTCAACAAGCCCAACTTTTTTTTTTAAGAAAAAACATTTTTAATGTTAAAATGAACATGCAGAATTCTTTTACTGCCAGTTCAAGAAAGACATTTAGGTCACTAACACACAAAATAGAGAATGTCTCATATCGAGAATATTTAACATCGAAAAACATAAGAAAAATTTATTCTTTTTAATAATATGTGAAAATATCCACTCTTTGCCTGATGAAGGTCGCAAGACCAGAAACCCGTGTAGCAAAATTATGGGAAATAAAGCATAATATTTTTTTTAAAAATCCATATTACAACCAAAAACGTTTGCGGTTTCTCTCTTCTTTTTATTATATATATATATATATATATATATATATATATATATATATATATGAAGAAGTATAGTCTTAAGGTGTGCTATATTTATGGGATAAAGTGCTCAATATCAGAGATAGAGCGTGTGTAAATATAAAAGTGAACATAGAAGTCAACACTTAAAGGCGACAGTCTGTTTCATGCTACATGCAATCGTCAGGCCACACGATTGTATATAGCATGAAACAGACTGTCGCCTCTAAGTGTTGACTTCTATGTTAACTTTTATATATATATATATATATATATATATATATATATATATATAGAGAGAGAGAGAGAGAGAGTTTCGGATAAAGGATACACAACCTATGTATATATATATATATATAAAGTTGTGTATCCTTTATCTAAAACTTCGAAATCTTTTTTCAAGTGCTAACATGACTTGCTACAAATGGAATGTTTGAGAGAGCACTGGGAAGTTTCCTAGATGATGTGCAGCTGTTGTAAGTGACCTCATCTGCCCTGGGTGGAGGTTCCCTACCACAGTTTTTTGTTGGCGATCGTCAGAGCAACACCTTCGTTCGTGGATTACTTACCAGATGTTTTGTGCTCAGATATTATTCAAAACGCCCTGCATTTATATATTTTTGTAAGTAGTGATCATGTTTTTTTGTACACATACAGAAAGCACAAAACATAATTTTTACATGAAATCTTAATTTCACCATTTAAAAATCCATGTGATCAAGACCTGACTATTACATGTATCTGTATGTACACAAATTTTATTAAACTTTATATTAAACTACCTTCAGGGTATATGTTACCTTCAGAGTATATGTTATTTATATAAAACTACCTTCCTGGTATATGTTATTTATATAAAACTACCTTCAGGGTATATGTATAATCTGTGTTATGTAAAGAGATATCATGTTTATGCTTGGGTTCAATTCCCAGGTTGCCGCATTTTAGAGATGCTATATACAAGTTGGAGGCACAGTGGGGTAATGGATAATGGCTCCGATTGAGGAATCAGAGAGCCAAGTTCAAATTCCAATCGAATCCATTATATTCACTTATGTGCTAATATCCCTTGAGAAAGATATGAATCATCTTCTTCCCCCAGCTGTGGGAAAATAGAAGAACAGACTGGGTTCTATAGCCTTGGATTGCAACTGGTATACCGCGGTAAAAATCTGCCTAGTCAGTCATGTATCAAAAGATACATGGTCACCTTAGCGTGTATCACGCATGGCACATAACTATTATACAAATTAAGTAGAATGTACAGTTGTCCCTTGCCACTTTGTACTTCAACTTTTGTAGCCAAAATTGCTCTATTGCCTTTTTTTTTTTCAGATCTTTTTATTAAAAAAATTGTTTCACCCAATGCAAAGCAGTAAAGCTACTAAGACGCAAGGGGATACTGGCAGTGGGAGAATTAGGAACAGAAACATTAATAATGAGCGGGAAGAGAAAAGAGCAATCAGGAGGATGGTGGATAGCAATTGACATTGTATTTAAACATTTGTAGATTAAAGTTGGCTGGAAAGCATGAAGCTGGAAGCGAATTCCACAAGCGAAAAGTGCAAGAAAAGAAACTGTTAGCTTAGGATTTTCGGATATTATTTAAAGAAAAAACAAATGGTATTCAAAACTTTTGCAAACATTGGAACTTGTCAAATAACAAATAGGTAATTCAATAAGATAATATTTGATAAACAAAAAACTTTATTTGGTGATATTTCAATTTTTATTCACATCATTCTCAAATTACAGATTGAGTATCTTTTATCCGAAATCCAAAAGTTTTTTCAGGTGTCGACATGACTTGCTACAAATGGAAATGTCCAGAAAGCCAAGCTATGTAATCTACATTAGCACCAGTTTTTTTGTTAGCAACTTTGTTTATGGATTACCTACCAGGTGTTTCATGCTCAATAAAGATATACAAAATGTTAAAAAGAAAAAAATACCATTACCTGTATGTACACAAAATTTAATATAAAACTACCTTCAGTTATGTGTTATGAAATGTAAAGTAATATAGCGTTCACTATTTACATTGTCGCCATATTTATTACAAGTTTTTGTCCGGCCTTCTTCATGTGGTTGGAATACCGAACTGAACCCTTTATTTTGCTCACTGGTGTAAACTGTTTTAGTTCCACGTTCAATGGATGTCAGTTATCTCCCCTCTCCAAGTTCTCCATTGCCTTAACTGGGTATTGAACTCACACTCTTTGGGTGCTGACACTGGACTTAACCAACACCTTTATCGACTGTGCCATGTGTCCTTGAGGACATCAGTGTATGAATTTCTGGGTATTATAAACCAAATGTCTTCAGCAACCTTTTTTTTTTTTTACCAGTACTCATATTGCAATTTTTGCTGTTGTCATTGCACAATTTTTACCAGAGGCCATATTGCAATTTTTGTTGTTATTATCGCTTTTCTCTGGCACTCCTTATTACTGGTTCCCATATTGTATTCATTTCTATGCTTGGTCGGCTAAAGAGATTTTTGTAGCTTAGCATATGTGAATACTGAATATAGTGTTTATGTTTGTGTTCCAGTGCCAGTCTGTCACATTTTATAGATGCTATACAGAAATTAAATAGCCCGTTAAACATGAAAATAAATTATTAGTGAATAAAAGTTCAGAGTTCATGTGAAGTTACGATAGGAGTACATAGCTGAAGCAGACTTTAGAAGGAATCGGAAACCCAATCCTAAAGAGAAAGCAAGAGATAAACTTCTACTCTTTTTCAAAAGACTGGGGAGTAGTGTGAACTGAACGATACAACCAACTGTTAAACACGGTCCATTATACTGGTCTACAAAAAAAAAATTGAAATGGTGTCGACACATCAAACAACTTTTTTTAGCTAATATGACTGAGCTGAGTCTGAAAATGACCTTACTTTTTTCTTGGTAAGCTACCGGTTTGGTAGCCTCATTTTTTTTTTTCATTTGGTTTTTGTATATATGATATTGACCGATGGCAATATTTCTCAAAATAAAATCGTAGAAACCTCTCAATTCATATTTAAACCAACAAATATTGTCTGCTTATTGAGAAATACTATTTTTTAAATAATAATCAGAACTTATGTCTTTAAAAATAGCATAATTGAATATACTAAGACCAACAAGTATTTTCGCAAATCATTTAATAAATAAATCATTTAATAAACTAACAGTAGAAATAAAACCTTCGTGAACAAAAGAACTATGGTAAAAATTGTCTCTTTCTTCATTGTCATGTTCAATGTTATTTAAGTCCCTTTTGATACTCCAGCAGTATCATTTACAATAGAATAGGTACATTCAATTGGAATGTCTTTAGTTGGAATTTCTTTTCAATTGTGGAAACAAAATGCTCTCAGTATACTTGGTTTCCTTCCGTAGTGAAGAGATAAAAGTGTTGGGATAAATTTATGAATATCAAACAGAAGATTTTATGGTTTCATTTTTTTTTTTTTTTTTTTTGGT
Source organism: Acanthosepion lycidas (assembly GCA_963932145.1). NCBI lineage: Eukaryota > Metazoa > Mollusca > Cephalopoda > Sepiida > Sepiidae > Acanthosepion > Acanthosepion lycidas. The sequence continues at coordinate 70,802,415 of OZ010605.1, forward strand.
GTTACCTTAATTATCATGTTTGCTAAAGTGTATTACTGATAAAGTTTATCAGCTAATTTGAATTTTGACTATAAATTGGAAAACTTCGGTACATCTATTTTAAAATTTTGAACTCAAAAAATACTTTTTTCCTTATAAAAATAGTTTACTTCAGATGGGTTTCTACGATCTTTATTAACTAAATTTTGCGCTCAGCCAAGATCGTAAATTGATCTTTTTTCCAAACATGAGCAATTTCTCTACAGCAAAAACAGTAGCTAACCATGAAAAACAAAGTCATTTTCGGAATCAGCACCAATCAAATTAGCTAAAAAATGTGTTTTGTTTCTTGGCACCAAAAATCATGTTGACTAGTGCTGGAGACCGATTTGGAATACTCTTCTCCCGGCGTTGGTAGAATACAATGGTAACATTAAGGCTGAAAATATATTTCCATCCTTCAAGAAGGAATTTCTTCTATCTTCTCCAAGTATCAGATGGCCAAAGGCTTCATATATTTAATGCAAGACGACGCTCTTTGTCTTAATTCAAATGTGACACGAGTTGTACCTTGGGCAAGTTAGTCACCGGACATGAATCGCATTGAACATGTCTGGCTTTATTAGACAAATCACTGCATGGGAAATGGTGTGAAACTTGTTTCTTATGACGAATTGCTTTGACTTCTGCATCGGGCAGAAGTTCTCCAATCAACAGCTTGTCACTCCTTTGCCAGATAATGTCAAGGACGCTAAGAGAACGTTGATTATGTGCGAAGGTAAATCAAAAATTATCCGCTCTTTCGCCATATCTTTAGATTTGTCACATTGCCCTCAGATCCTGCGTGCTTAGAGTTGGTACTATTGTGGTTACGGGATCGAAGTTTGAGCTTTTCTTACTTTCATTAGCCCCTTGCGTCTTAGTGGCATTATTGTCTTATCTTGGGTGAATTGATTAAAAAATATGAATTAGTTGGAATGCGCTTATTCTTTGTGTTAGGTTGATTTTTACTTTGTGTGTGTGTGTGTGTGTGTGTGTGTGTGTGTGTGTTTGCGCCTTTGTGTGTTTGCGTGTTTGTGTGTTTGCGCCTTTGTGTGTTTGCATGTTTGTGTGTGTATTTGTTTGTGTTCGTATGCGTCAAATGTCATGGCTATTTTTCCTTTGAATCATTTTATTGTCTCCTCGTTCCTATTCATTTTTCTTCTGTTTCTCTTTCGACTGAGATTTTTTTTTTTTTTTTTTTTTTTAGTATTTCACCCGAAGCAAGGCGGGAGTGCCACTAGCACGCAAGAGGTTTCAGAAAGCGGGACCAAGGGTAAAGAGGCGTGATAGAGGAAAGGATGAAGAGAAGGAGGGGGAATTAGACGGAGGCATCTGAAGATGTCGACTGACATTGTATTTGAATAATTGAAGATTATAGTTATCAGTGAAGCAAGTAAGAGGAGGGGAGTTTCACCCACTAGAAATGCAAGACATGAAGCTAGTGGAGTAGAAGAGACGGCTCCATTTAACTGTTTCGACAGTGAAAGGGTGGGACTGAGATGCTAAGTGTTAAAGATAATGTAACATTGTATATTCCCGTTCTCTACTTGCATGCAAATTGTTTGTAAGCTAAATTAACATCTAAAAGAATGCGAACGAAAATACAATCCAAAGAAAATCTTGAAATAAAAAAAAAAGATTATTGTCATTAGGGATGCGTTGCAACCCCACTTTCGATTGGCAATGTGCACCAAGAAGGAACAAAGAGTAGTAACTCGAATCTGCATGCTACCTCATTGATGATAACTCACTCGTTCGTCATTACCATCTTTCGAGATTGCCGAATCTTCTCGTAAGTGGTTGGTGGTTGCTTGGCGTCCTGCTCCTTTTTCATGCGTCACTCTTGTCCGGCCACTTATAAGCTTTTCGATCCACTCATACACACTCCAATGTGGTAGCGCATTCTTGCCGTATTGTGTTAAAAGCATCTGATGTATTTCAGCCCCAGACACACCTTATGACCAGGGAAATTAGATCACTTCTCTTTATTCCCCCTTGGTGCATACTGCTAGCAGAGCGGCCATGTTTACACTGTAACAGCAGCAAAAAAAAAAAAAAATGGCGTGATCCACCTCAAACTTCGATCACGTAACCACAATAATAGCAACTATACGAAGTTTGTCGGAAAAGTAACGAGACTGGTGTCACAAACAATTTATTTTAATTTCAAACAACAAATTACATAGTTTTCCCCTTCAAAGTAATATCCCTTGAATCTAACGCGCTTTTCCATCCTTCTCTGCCATGTTTTCATGCACTGCTGGAAGGATTCTTGTTGGATGTCCTTCAGCTCCATCATTATAACCTTCTTGATCGCCTTCACGCCTTCAAAACGGGTCCCCTTGAGGATCCGCTTGAACTTGGGGAATAGAAAAAAGTCACACGGAGCAAGAATAGTGAGGTTATTCTAGTACGCTGATGTTACTCAGTGCGCTGCGGGCAGGTGAATTTTCATGGTGTAGCAGCCATGATTTGTTCAGCTACAATCCTCGTCTCTTCTCTCACTTTGAACGAAACAAACACTGCAGGATCTCTTTTAAAACTTGCTGATTGATCGTCTGGCCTTGTGGCAAGAACTCGCTGTAGACGATGTCCATAGCTCACACAGAACTCCTAGCCCCGTTACTTTTCAAACAAACCTTGTTAGCACGCATGAGCACAATGCAATGTTACAAACTTAATAATATGTTATGGCGAAAGTACCGTTAATTTATCCTTATATTAATTGATGCATCCATTGAATAATGTTTCCCATCTCCCCAAATCTAGTTTGTTGATTATACTTGCTTTCTAAATCTGTTGAATGTCTGTTTATTTTTTAAATGTTTCTGTATATTCGTGCTAAGAAGTCATCTAAATCTTCTCTTGGCTCCTTGTCAAAACAATTAATTCACCTCCAAATCCTTAAATCGAAAAAAAAAAAAGAAAAAAGAAGAAAAAAGCAACAACAACAAATTCCTTCCTTAACTTGTTGACAAAATACTTGCTAATGAACGTTTTTGATTGGTCGAAATAATCAGCCTCGATTTAATCTATCCATGTCAACAAGTCACTCTCTTATAAAATCTAACTGCTTATTTTTATATTTCTTGAGCATCCCTTTTTTTATTTTTACTTTTTGAGTGACCACTTTCTTACAAAGCAAGTCTATTGAAAGCTTCCTGTTGAATTCAAAACAAGTTTTTACTTCTGCCATAATGGTATCTCTGATTGGTTCAATAAGGTCAAATTGGTTCAATAAGGTCAAATTGGTAGCTGAGCTCAAAAATTACCTATACTCTGCTGTTAATTGGAGCAAGAAATGGTTTGTTAATTTTAACGCTTCTAAAACGAAATTCCCCCCTCTCTCTCTCTCTCTCTTTGCCTTCCATCAGTATGGCTGATGCTAACCTCCAGGAGAGTAACTCATTTCACCTTCTCAGATTAATGTTTTCTGTTGACATGGAGTGGAAAGAGTATATTGAATCAATTGCTAGGTCTGCTGCTAATAAAATTGGTTCACTGTATCGTACTAGATCATTTTTCTTGCCAGAATATATCTTACACATTTATAAGTCTATCATAAAAATAAAAAAGGGATGCTCAAGAGATATAAAAATGCAGCTACCATGCATTGAATATTGCTGTCCCATCTGGTTTGGTATTTAGAGATTCTTGATAAAATCCAAAGAATCTACAATTTTATCTGTCTTGAACTGGTATCTCGGTTTCAGTTAAATTGTTCTGGTCATCTTTCCTCCTTTGAACCCCTACTTTACGAACTTAAACGTAGTACTAGATTGGCTGCTAGGTCTCATCGTTTTACAGTTGAAATAGCTAGATGTAAACGTATGTTCTATGTTAACAGTTCTTCTCTCTTTAAAAATATTTCTCTTTTTGTCTTGTCCCGTCATACTCAGTAATTCCTTGCGTCTTAGTGGTTTTATTGCCTTACTTGGGATGAATGGATAATAAAAAATGTAGCACAGACACGGAAATATCAAAGTATAGTATTGTTCTCTTCTTTAAGCTATGGAGAAGCCTAGTCCCAGGAATTCCAATTTTGCAGCAGCACCTCCCACACTAAAGATGATGAGTTAATACATACTGACGAAAGCATGACAGTGATCGCAGGGGCTGGGCAATTTTTATCATTAGCTCATATATATGCATATGGCTACCCTACATTAAAATGACCTTGTTTCACAATCTACCACAATGGGGGAGGTAGATGAATTCCCCCTTTTGCCGACCTGCATAAGGGCGAACAGGGTGTGACTAAGCGTTAAGCTAGGACTTAATTTGGGCGATTTGCTTTGACCCTATTTTTGTCTCATATACTCAACACATTGAAACATTTTCAAGTCAGTTTGAATTAAAACGTGGTTTTAATGTCTACACTTTGTTTTCGGTGTCTTTCTTTTTCATTTCAGGCTTCCTTTTTGGATTCCTTTGAACCTGTTGTCACAATATATATTTTAGGAGTAATTAAAATATCCGAGGAATATTTATAATTCCACCGGCAAGTCTGCCCAAAGCCACGTATATTGTATACCACTGTAGGAATGCAAAGGGCCGGTGAGCGACGTTAGTTCCTGGGGTGATGAACCCTAGTTGCTATGTAAACCTCTAGGAATATAGATGTCATAAACCCACAGGGGTAGGGCGAACTGAGGCGACCACGTGGTCCCACCTCGGAAGATAGAAGACACCACAAGTTTGGCATTTCTCAATTTTTTTCTGTTCACACTGCTTGTTGCGTTCCTATGTGTTATAATTTCTCTGTGTGAGACAAATAGTGATGTAACAATACGATTTCCCACACATATTTAGAAGATATGTAGATAAATTTATTTTCTTTTAAGTCCACTTAGGTATCTGAGTTTCGTAGGAATTTTGTCACCAGTTGGTCTTTGAATAAACTTAAGTATCAGTGTTTTGGGGGATTTATGTCTACAGCTGCTTTTGAATTGGGAAACATAAACATTTTATCAATGATTTTAGATAGTCATAACAGTAGTCCTTTGAAAATTTGACCACCGATGTGGATTTGGGGTGGTCTCCAAACTTCCGGAACACAAGTGGATGTAGGTGGGTGGGACCCCAGCTATTATCCATATAAGGAGAAAGGCGGGAACTCAGGTAGAAAGGAGTCCAGCAGTCAGTGAGTTAGTAGACGCCTAGCGGCCAGGCGGTGAGAAATCAGCAGTGACCAAGGCGACAGACAGTGAATGTAACGGCTCTTTTTCGTTGCCGGAAGTTAATAAGATAGCCGTCCACTTGTCAAAGAAAGAAGGGCCTCACTTTTAAGTGAGGCATCGTATTGTTGCTGACTCCCAATCAGTGTCTTTAAAATAACAGTTGTAGTTATTATTTTTTTTTTTTTTTGTTGTTGAATACTATCACGGCCAAGTGGACAAATCTATGAGCATAGGGAAGTCGGGTGTACATGCATATACATCCGATATTGGATGTCAACACAGCTGCAGTGAACAACGGACGAGCGGAGAACGTCGTCACAGATCCCGCCAAGAACGTCGTCACAATGACATATCTTGTATGACCAATCGGTATATAAAATTACTTTGAGAACAATGTGTGTGTGTGTGTCATTCCTTACTTTCAGCCATTCTGAGCCTTCTTTCCGTTGTATTAAGGTGTTAGCATATAGTGGGTTATTAGTAAATAGTAAAGTGTATGAGTGTTGAAACAGATTAGTTTGATTTGGCCTTGTTAGTTCAATAGCCCACCATAAGAAGGGTATAAAACAAGAAAATCAAACTGTAAAGTGAAACAACAAATTTATATACTTATAAATTAATTAAGGTCTCTACAAATAAAATGAATGTATTATGGTTGATACAAGGTCATAAATATGTTCGTAGTAGTCCTTGCAAGATTGAGTTTATGTGTACGTAGGCAGTAACGTATGTATATGTATGTATGTATGTATGTATGTATGTATGTATGAGAGTTATCGTAGGGTAGGAATGTCTTTGAAGCAATCGCTCAGTCTTAAAATGTTCCGTTCGTTTATCAAGTATAAAAGAGTTGAGGGAGAAAGGTAGAGATAATAATAACGATCGCTAGACGTTTGTCAAGGGACGTGTTAATACGATCGTCTCCTTCTCTCTGGTGACAGGCGAACTTCCCCGTCCTATATTTTGTTTGTTGGGCTTGAAAAGTTCATTTGGGAATTCACTCCCGGATATGATTCCGGCCTTTCCATTGGACGACGAATAAACTTCGCGTCGGCTCGCGAAAAGGTCCGTAAAATAATTTGTTTTAAATGTTTCGTAGTTTTCTATTGGCTGAAAAACATTTCGCATCAAGGTGTGAAATTTCACGAGTTTTGTTTTGGATTCACTTTTGCATATGTGTTAAGCAAAGTTTGTAAATTTGAGTCTTTTTAATTTCAAACAAAATCAATGAGTCGGTACTTAGCATTTGAATTTTAAACCTAGATCTTGTTTTGTTCAGTACAAGTATATCATGGGGTAACTGAATATATTCTCTCTTTCCAAGCACCCCAACTTACCATGTATACTAGTGTAAAAACCGAGAAAAACGTGACAAATAATCTATAGTAAAATCGGCAATCGGGTTACGTTCAAAGTCAATATTTTTCCGATTTTTACAGGCATCAGCATCTATACAAAAAAAAACAAAACAAAACAAAAAAAACGCCAAAATATCTAGATATTTACAATTAAATACTTAGTTTTCCTTAGATTTTAGAAGCATTTTAGGGAATCATTTCAGTACTCACATTCCTTATTTATATTTGTATATAAACTTAACTTGCAAGACGTGAAATGTTTTTCAAGCTTTTTTAAGGCATGCGTTTCATTCGATTTGTATGTTAAGTAAAAAAAAAATTTTTCGGAAGATGGTGCTGTTGTTGCCTTTTTTTTTCTTTTTTATCGATTCATTCCAAGCAAGGTGATAATGCCACTAAGACGCAAGGAGACTACTGGGAGTGAAATAGAAGAAAAGACTTTAAGGAAGCAGAAACCATTTCGATACCCAAGAAACGTCTTGGATATCAAAATATTAAAACTTCATAAAAGTAATTTCCACTACAAACTACGCCATCTGAATATAGTGTATTGATTATCTTCCCCGTCTTATACACGTGGTTTAGATCTTTACCTATTTCTCACGTATAACGTAAGGAAGGTTTAACTTATATCCGGACCGGCTTATATACGGTATATTTCAAAGGTATCGCATATGGAACAGTATAAAGAGATACTCGATTAACTGCCTCATCTTATACACGGGTTTTAGATTTTTGTTCATTTTTCAAATATGCATCAGGGAAGGGTCGGCTAATATTCGGATAGACTTATACACGAGTATATACGGCATGTTTGAAAGGCATTCCATATGGTACAATATGAAGAAATACTTGACTCACTGACACAGCTTACCACAGATTTGGGGATTTTTCTCAATTTCTAAAACATAGCTTAGGAAAGGCTTGGCTTATATCCAGATCAGCTTATATACGAGTACATACTGTAAGTAAAAAAATATTATCTAAATATATACGTATATAATTAAATGGACCCATTTGAAAAAGTCTGCCATCTTAATCGAGTCAAATGAACGGAAGTTTCTTAAAAGAATTCTGATTGAAAGAGTTACACTTTATCCTCTGTTATAAAATTGCCAACTATTTTCTGCCTAAGTTTGTTTTTTCAGCTTGCCCCGGCCTCGGGTCCTATCAACAGAATCCTTGAAGGAAGTAAACATTTTGTGAAAATGTCAGTCAAAGTTGAAAGGTCATGGAATGTTGTTAAACTGAACCGAAATGAGGACCATTTCGATCACAATTTCATTTGACCCGAACATTTTGTCGTAACTTTCATCTATTATTTGGGGGTGTCAAGCCACAATCAGAAGAAAAAAAAAGTTTGTCCAACATTGTATCCATTCATGCTAACTTAATTTCTTATATTTCTCATAGATGGGGGTAGCATGACTTACAAAAGATTAACTTAAATGTAAATTTACATACAATGGAAATGATTATTGTTATTAAAACCAGTTAATCCCATATACAGAGTAACCCGGATATATGAGACCCGGATATAAGAGAAACTCGGATATAAGAGAGATTTTCTCTGGCCCCAAATTAGAGCCTGTGTTAATGTATATAAAATAGACCAAACCCGGATATAAGAGACTTCTTATCCGGTCCCGACAACTCTCTTATATCCGGGTTACACTGTGTGTGTATATATATATATATATATATATATATATATATATATATATATATATACTAACCCTTCTTTTTCAGAATACGTGCAAAAATAATGTCGTTTTTTGACGTTCAACTTTATGTGAGAAAACGACATTATTTTTGCGCCAACCTAATAAAATAAACAAAATGAAAGAACTTAGAACAGGTATGTCCAATTATATACAAGAGGAACCATGACTATATATATATATATATATATATATATATATATATATATATATATATATATATATATATATAATTAGAAGAAAGAATCCAAGTGTGCTTCATATAGTTTATAAAATAGAGTAGATAAAATGGTTAATAAAACAAAGACAAAGAAAATGATACCGACGTGATCAGCACGAAAAACGTTTATTAATATTAACCACATGACAGAAATGAAGCACGGAGATTAAGGTTCCAAGTTCGGAATTTTCGGACACGCCTGTGTCCTTCATCAGGTATACTCGGATACAAGCGACCAGCCACTATTAGTGGTGTGGTGTTAACAAACACATCATTCAAAATATTGCATCCTGTGTTTATTAATTGTCTAGTTATATATTGTCTTAAGTTCAGGTGCTCCATTCATTCAACCTTTTGCCACATCTAAGCTACGCTTAGTAAATCTCTATATCGTGTTATGTTTTCTAATTGTATTTTATAGGATGAATAAAAAATGAAAAAGTTTTTATTCCAAAACCCTACTGAATTAAAAAGTTAGTACGAAAAATTAATTTGTAGGTTTCAATAATTTAAATACTCAAAAACATGTTTAATTTTATGTTCATTAAAGAAATAAAACTAATTGTAATTAAGAAAAAAATATTAGGACTAAAACCAGAAACTCCTTGACTTTAGTTGACAAAGGCATTCAAAAAGCTGTTTGACTAAACACGAAAATTTGACTTGTCAATGTGTGGTGATGTGTTTGTAATTAACAAAAAATATTATGACTAAAACCAGAAACTTCTTGACGTGACTTTAAAAAGCTATTTGACTAATGATGAAAATTTGACTTGCCACTTACTACTAAAACTTAAGTGGTTGGAATTTAGTTTGGAAATCAGTATATATCAATTGATTTTTTAATCATTTCACCAGAGGCAAGGCAATAAAGCCACTAGGACACAAGGGGTTACTGAGTGTGTGAGAATAAGAAAAAAAGAGAAACATTATTAAGGAGCGAGAACAACAGAAAAGTAGTCAAGACGACAGTAGATGACGATCGACATTACATTTACATGGAAAGTATAGAGCTGTAAGAGAGTTTCATAGGGAAGCTGTATTACTGCAATGGGAAAGATTACGATATGATATCATTTTTTCGGAAACATACGCACGCACACACACACACATATATATATATATATATAGTCATCCACAGACAGACTATTCCGCTGTATCACGTGACAAGTGTGGACAGACGTCCGGTTGCCTCTAGCTAGGATCGAAACCCAACTGAATTGGCGTCATTCGAGGATTCTACCAGTAAGCCGTTGGCTGCAGAGATTAAGGTGGATTTAAGCATATTTATTTTTAGATAAACACACAATGACTGAGTGAACTCGATTCGATTTACCGAAGAGTCTTGCATTATTAGCCGTAATAGTCATGTTTACAAATCCACATTCCTCCCCAGAGAACTCAACTGAAATAAACTTTTCAGGAGCATATATATATATATATATATATATATATATATATATATATATATATATATATATATATATATATATATATATATATATATGAGAAAGAAGTTATAGTAGTTCCAACGAGAGAAAAATGTGTATATTAAAAAGAAGAGAGAAACCGCAAACGGTTTTGGTTGTAATGTGGATTTAAAAAAAATGCTTTATTTTCCATAATTTTGCTACATTTTTTCTTATGTTTTTCAGTGTTAAATATTCTCGATATGAGACATTGTCTTTTTTCTGTGTTATTGACCCTAATGTTTTTTTTGAACTGCTATATATATATATATATATATATATATATATAATTCTGTCATATCATTCAAGGCAGTAAAGCCACCGAGAAACAATAGATTACTGAGAGAACAATAGAAGTGTAATCAAGAAGACAGTAGATAAAAATTGACATTGCATTTAAATTTTTGAAAATCAAAGTTAGTTGGAAAGCATAGAGCCGGAACATAGTTCTAGAAGAGCGAGAATTGCAAGAAAAGGAAACTGTTAACATAGAACTTACGGTTACATCTAGCCAATTCCAATGTGAATTGATGGAACATTGCCGCCAATCTAATACTGCGCTTAGATTCATAGCCGCCGTACAATTATCATGAAATTACTTTACTCAAATGATACGGATCTTAATCATTTTATGATTCGACTCTAAATGGTTAATTGGCAATTTGTCAAGAACGCCTATCACGTTGATTAATATATTTTGAAGGGATCATACATCTTGTAGCGGACCCCTCCCCGGAGTAGGGGTTGGACAATATAACATGGCCTGTGCGCCTCAGTAAGGGACAGATGTCACAGGAGACCCGCAAACATTATAAAAATAAAAGACGCGAATCTGACAGGTCAACAACAAACAACAAACTTAAAATTAATACAAAATTTATTTATATCACATACAAAAGTATGTGTTTGCATAAAAGGAATATGAACAAACAATGTATCAACATTATTTACATTATTCGGACTATTGTCCTCATCTTTGTCACCATATTTATTACAACGTTTCGGCCATTGTACGGTCCGGCCTTCTTCAGGTGGTTGGAATGTCGAACTGAACCCTTTATTTCGTTCACTGGAGTAAACTGTCCTAGTCCCACGTGCCATGTTTAATGGATGTCAGTTATCAGTTATCTCCTGTTAATTTCCCTCTGAAAGTTCTCCACTGCCTTAACCGGGTATTGAACTCACACTCTTTGGGTCCTGTCACTGGATCTAACTAACGCCTTTATCCACTGTGCCATGTGTCCTTGGAACTAGAACAGTCTACCCCAGTGAGTGAAATAAAGGGTTCAGTTCGGCATTCCAACCACCTGAAGAAGGCCGGAACGTACAACGGCCGAAACGTTGTAATAAATATGCCGACAAAGATGAAGGCAATAGAATAATGTAAATAATGTACATAATACCTCATCTCAGAAATATAGACAGCAACAATGTATCAAGTAATCGAGGTAGAATTAGGTATGTTGTGGACTGTTAATAAGAATGGATCATTTGTAGATGTCTGTTATTAACATGGCCACACGACTTATATTTAAAGTAAATTACCATAAAATATGAAACACAAGAAGGAATAAAAACGGTTTTATAACATCAACATTTATATTTATTTTTGTATGTACATGCGTAGGGGTTTTGGTGCTATGTCCCTTTGATTGAGTTAATATTTTTATCTGAGCTCACAAAAGTTGAATGAATTATAAAGCTGAGAAATGCTGAATAAACTGTAGCTTTAGAAAAGTATTTCAAGGAAAAAAGTTGTTGCTTGTTTGGAAATGCTTCGTATGTTTGTAATGTAATTTTGAAAATTTCGTACGTACGTGCATGCATGAATATGCTTTTAACGTCTGACCGCTCATGATCAAGACGAGAATCCTTCAAGGTTACATCTTCTTAGGCGAATGAAGAAATGAGAGAGAGAGAGAGAGAGAGAGAGAGAGAGAGGGTGTGTGTGTCTGCTATTTATAATTAATGTAACCACGTGAGAGGATCACGGAAAATTGGCGGGAAAAACTTGACTTGGTCACGGAAAAATATTTGAACGTGGATGGATTGCAACGACCACTTGTGTGTATTGACCAATTAGAAGCCGATATTTCCTGAAAATCTCTATGAAGCTGAATAAAATTTAACATTGATAAGAAAGTGGTAGCGAGATGCTAAAAGTAAATTGAGGAAGACTGACCAGCTACAAGATCTAGCTAATATAACTATGACTAAATGTTAAAAGTAAAGTTCATGTAAGTTAAGTTGGCATGCAAGTCCAGAGTTCGAAAGTTTAGTTCAAATGTCAAAGATCACGGGGGTCTGCATTTCGCCTTTTCCTCGTCTTCCTCTTCTCAACAACAGGTCGCCGGGTTATCTAAAGGAGTATTAACTGGGCCTGCAAAGTACCAAAAATCTCAAGAAAATTAATTCAGAGTTGCTATGAACTATAAAATATAAAAATATTCACAAAAAGTATTCAGACTAAGTACATAACACTGAATTAACTAAAAAGACATGATGAATGTAAATTAACTTGCTATGTTAAACTAGATGAAGTGCGGCAAAGCAATGAAGAAAAGGTCAAGGTCATGAAGATATATAACGTCTGCCCTTGATCACGTGAACGGAGTAGCGTAGCGACTACGATAGTCTTGGTGAAAAAGGTTTTACTATTTTTGTTTGAAAATCAATTGTTTTGATTTTATAATTTGCAAAGGAGAACTAGATTCAATGTTATAAAAGAGAACTATCCAAATTGCTTCACATGTGAGTAATTTTTCAATAAGCATCTCCCTTGAATAAAAGTGTCTTCCTCGAATAAGCGCCCCTCCTAGAGGTCCAATTTCTAAATAATCACCCTGGTTGTTTATTCGAGGAAATATAAACTAAAATATTTTTTTTCTTCTTCTGGAGTGTCGCTCGGACTGATTAGCTGGACTAGAATGTCGGTTAATGTATAAATTCTCCAGTAAGAGGAAATGGTAATGGGGCGAAAAACAAAATAAGGCGGAGACGGGTTCGTTTCTCTGGCATACCGCAACTCCATCCACGGCCTCTTAAAACTGAGGATGTTTGAGAACGCGATGACAATCATTCCAGCTGAATTGTAAATATTTAAAGATTTTGTTTTTACAAATCTAGGGCAGAGGAAACAAAAGAATATTATTTTGACAGAGTTCTGGAACTTACAAACATATTTTTACTAGTTGAAGAATATACGTCGGAAATTTAGGCAAAAATTAAAAATCGCAGCTGGTTATAACGACAATAAAAAAAGAAATCCAGCAAACTTGAACATCTGTGCCGGAAAACAAAAAATAAAAAAAAACAAAAAAACCCGAAAAAATCGAGTTTCAAAATGACGTTTTTTTCCTTGGCACCGTTATTATTGTAACTACCTTCATTCCCTGGGCAATATTTATTGTTTTAACCCTTTTAATCCTGACCACCGTTTTACCGGTGGTCGAGAAAAATGACGTAATGCCCAGTCACCGGTTGAACAGTGGTAGAGAAAAATAACTTATTGTTCAGCTACTGGTTGAACGGTGGGTAAATACTTGCGTCGTGTTTTGCTATTGGTTGACTTATTTTGAAGAGCCAATCAGAAAAGCCGTAATATTCTGATATCATCGAACCTTATACCAACACGTCCGCACCTTTTCAATGTGTTTTTTTGTGCATGTGTTTTGGATAAAAAACAAAAGATCGTGCAGAGTCTCAGTCTGGACCGTCAGGGAAGCATTCAGGAAGTTATATTTTTGTAACTATTTTTATATCTACCGTGAAATATTAAATACCAATTATTTGCAAATTTTAACCCAGGAGCTCAGGCACAAGGGTTAAAACTGTTCAGGAACGCAGGGCTCAAACGGTTAAAAGGCGACGATTAGAATTGTAATAAAACCTAAACATATGAAAGTGAATTTATATATTTTCTTTACTCTTGAGAATTTACAGCAAAAATAATAAACACTATTTATTTATTAGAATGTTTTTTACACTATTGCGGGTTGTAGCTGAGTGAAAATGTATCAGAAGGTAATTTATGTAAAGTCAAAGATTATGCGTGCTTATTATGCAGTATCACACAACACGTAGATCAAATAAAGAATATAAAGACAATTTGCATTGCAAGAAATTACTAAAAGCACAGTGGTTAGAGATCCAACAATTAAGAGATTTTTATATATACAATAGATATACATGCAAGGATAACAGAATGTTTGTTGATTGTGGCAATTGTGGCCGAAAAAGGGGAGGGGTTGAGGCTGGTCATCACTATCTTATACCTAGCTAATCCGATTCACGACCCATTCATACATTACAATTTCCCCATTCACCATAAGAACTCTTCCGTCACCGATCAATCCTCCATACACCATAATACCGCATCCTTTCAAGGGGGACCTACAAAACGCGCCCCATGTCATAAAAATATGATTATATATGTACAATTAAAAATTTACGGATGAATGAAATGAAAGGGGAGGAAGATGAACCGAGTAAGAAACTAAAACGATACACAAAAGTAACAAAACATAACTGATGTTAGAAGGGCCCTTCCAACCCTCAAAAATGAGAGGCCGCTGTATTCTGCCCATTTGGACAAAATCAAGAAGCTCTCTCGCTAAGGGAGTGGGAGAAGAATAAAAAATTATACGGTCATGGGAAATATAAAGCTGACCAAGTCGAAATAAAAGGGACCAAAAACAAACTGGGGAGGTTGGGAATCTCAACCTGGATCATAACCAAAGATGTGGCCGGGGACAGGCCGGGAACAACACTTACTCACATTAACTAGGTACACAAAAGCTTGTCTAACCTAACCACAGGAAACCACCCCGATGTGACGTAGGCTTGACCTAAAAAAGAAAATCAAGTCTAGCCCCGTTCAAACGAACCAAGCCGCCTCAGTCACTCACCTTTTGCTGAAGACTGTCGAACGCAAGCGTTTTCTATCAGTTCTAATCTTCATCTTGAGATGGTGCTCAAAGAATCGGATCAGATCCTGATGGGAAAGACGGATACCCCGCAAGACTTCCTCCTGTCACGTCGTCCAAATCACCATTCGGGCCGTGGCCAGCTGCGCCAGAAACACCATCCGTTTCACCCCGGAATACGGGGGCGACATATTGTCACACGCGTATGCGCGATCAATGGGTACGAGCTTTTCGGGAGCGAGACGAGCCGCCAGCTCGGCGACATGGTCCCATAAGGGGCGGACCAGGGGGCAATGGTAGAAGGCGTGCGAAACCGTTTCCTCTAAACCAAGGCTACACCGTTCACAGTCTGGCAATTCCGCCAAGGTCCATATGAAGGCCTTGTCATTGAGAGGCACCCGATTCCGAGCCAATCGCCAGGTAAGCGAAAACT
Organism: Acanthosepion lycidas; assembly: GCA_963932145.1. Classification (NCBI taxonomy): domain Eukaryota; kingdom Metazoa; phylum Mollusca; class Cephalopoda; order Sepiida; family Sepiidae; genus Acanthosepion; species Acanthosepion lycidas. Next base: position 70,817,742 of record OZ010605.1, read on the forward strand.
CAGGGTTGCTGAGATAATCCGCAGCTGGCGCCCATGACCAGTAAGAGCGAAACTCCTCCTCTGACAAGTTGAGTTTCTCACGTAGAGAATCCTTCGCGACCCCCTCCACTAGAAGACGACAGAAGACCTTCCTAGGCCGAGAAAGGTCACTGGACCGAGGAACAGCCAACCAGACCGACCGAAACTCGCGAAGGAAATCCGATTGATCCTGGGGTTTACGATGGCGCTCAACCCGCGAGATGGGTGGGGGCTGATAGTAAGGAAAGGGAACGCGTCCCTAACAATCCCCGCCATTAATCGAATCTCCCGCCAATGCGGTGTAGGAAAGCCAACCTCGAAGCATGTTTGTGGGTCTCCAAGTGTGACATTCCCAGCCCCCATGACACGGACGTTGTGCACAGACTCTTCTGTTAACCCGATTCCCGCCTCCCCTCCATAAAATGGAGGATAGCGAGCGCTCGAACGGCTTCCTATGGTCGTTACAAAGAGGAAGTACAGACAATCGATAAAGGACAATCGGGAAAACGTAAGTGGCACATGCCTCCGCCCTGCCCTTCACGGACAACCTCCGTCGACGCCAAGTCTGACCGGCCGCGTCGACCTTTGCTCGTACTTCCGACCAATTTTTCTCCAGCTGGAGGTCGGGTCCAAACCACACTCCAAGAATGCCAACAGGACCGTCCGTCCAACTGGAGGGCCCCGGAAGATCGACCGTCTTCCAGACACCTAACCGCAAGCTGGACGACTTGTCGCGGTTAATCTTGGCCCCTGTCACCTTCTCGTACCGATTGTATAGGAATACATGTGTTTGCCCTATCTTCTTTCTTCAGCTTACTCAAGTATTTTCATACTGCGTCGTCACAACATATATAATGGTGCCAGGAGGCCGATCATGTTCTTTTAGTGTTCTAATTTAATTTAATAATATTTCATTCATGATCCTAACTAATAACGTTGATTAAAAAAGATTCCAATACATTTCCTACGAAACAGCACTGCGATCGACAAAATCTGTGAAAAAAGTGGATCACAGAGCCTTGATATTTCTCTGATTCCTGATCGATCAATTAATACCAATATCATCCTTTCGTCTACGTCCGCGCGGTTAAAATTAATTTACTGTCAAAAATCTGTCTACGCGTTTCGAGCCTATCACGTGACATACAACATTATAAATACTAGCGACATTTTTCAACCCTTTTCTTTTTTGCCTTCTCTACCTTTTTTCGAGAATCAGTTGCTGCAAGCTGTGCTGGTCGAACTCTCCGCCTTCGGGCAGGGAGGAGCCCGGACGGTAGAAAACATTAAGGATAACCTCATTCAACACGTCTTAAAGACTCAATACTAAGAGAACGTGTATTAGTGCAACCTGATTTAACTTTAGACAAAGCAAATCCGGCTGGACAAAGTGCCGAAGAAATAAAAAAAATTACTAGACATCCCTTCTGAATACAAACAGGTCGAAGTAGCTAATATACGATATAGCCAACACTTCAAATATGGCGGAAAAAATTCTAAACGCCCGGAAGTGACAATAAGCCCGCCAAAAGTTCAAACTACATAGACTCATGTAAATACTGGGGACAAAATTGTCCCGCATTTTATAAAACATGTGGTAAATGTAATAAGAAAGGACATTTTGCTAAAAATATGTACACCCAAGAGAGCTAGAGACAAAATAGAAATCTCGTCGGAAAAGAACCAGACGAGAACACGCTGAACTCTATAAAGATAAACAAGTCAAATCTCCGTAAAATTTACTCAGTAGAAAGAACAAAGTTAGACTGACAGAGTGTGTCATTATACATAAACACTACTAAAATGAATTTCAAAATAGACTCTACACTAGGAAATATGCATACTACCAAATAAAAATATATAAAAATCAATATCCAAGACCAGAATTAAAGAAAAGATCCGTTAAGTTACATACATATAACAACACAAACATCTCTACACGAGGAAAATGTGTAGGAACATTATCATTATAAATAAATATAATATGTAATAATAATAATAATAATAATGAAAATTATAAATAAAATTAAACTTAAATAAAAATGTTGTATAAAATAAATTAAATAAAAATTAAAAATGATAAAATACACCCTGCATACAACAAAACTGTTCCTGCCGGAAATACGGACATCCCGCCAAAGACGTTAAATTCAACCTCTTTGCCATGAACCCTCGGACAGTCAACACGTCCCTACATACATTTCAACACAATGCCTATTAACAGCCTACAACATCACGATAAACTATCACGGCAATGCAAATATTAATTGCACACACAAGAACTCTTCATGGCTAGATACCCAATTCTACATGGTTGATGCTCCAGGAAGAGCCATACTGGACATTCCAACATTGGTAGCACTTAAGGTCGTGACAATGAACTGTGCTATATCAGTCTAGTAACAATCCATCAACAGTTGAGCTGATTTAATGAGCCTCTATCCTGACATATTCGACCGTATTGGTGTATTCCAGAGGACTCAAAAGCTTGCCGCGAAACCCAATGTGCCACCAAGAAGAACACCTATAGCCATGCACAAAAAGAAATCAAGCCTGATCTCGATAAGACGGAATCGCAACGAGTCATTCGCCGTATTGAAGAACCAACAAACTGGGTAAGCTCTCTTATGTCACCAAACGTAACAACACAATAAGAGTCCGCCTTGACCCACGTGCGCTAAACAAAACTCTAATACAGCCATACCACCAAATCCCAGAGCTCAACCAGCGATTCGCAGGAGCAAAATTCTTCTCAAAGTTAAATGCTAACTTTGGATACTGGTCCATAAAATTTGATCACAAAAGCCAGGCACTAAAAACTTCCAAAATGCCATTTAGGAAACACTGTTTCGAACGACTTCCACTTGGTCTGAATGTACGTCCGGATATCTACCAACTTGAGATGGACAAGATACTTGAGAAGTACACCAGAGAATGTGGTATAGCTGATGATATCACCTTGTACGGGTCAAGAGAACACGAGCGGGATCAAAACCTAAGGAATTTTATGGGGGTCGCTACCCTGAACTCGAAAAAATGCAAAATAAAACACTAAGAAATCTCCTTTGGAAACCTGTACACTCATACCTGGATGAAACCCGACCTAGCAAAGGTACGAAAACTACAGAAGATGTTAGAACCACGTAACAAAACAGAAGTGCAACGGTTCTTAGGTGTGATGACATACCTATCTCGCTTCACCAAGGACTTCGGCTCTAAAACCGCAGTCTTGCGTGATCTGTTACACAAGGACTCCATGTTTCAATGGGAGCGAAAGAGAAAGTTCAGAGACTTAAACTGTGAGGTATCTGAAACGTCACTGCTTCACTCCCAATTTACATGCACTGTGACGCAAATCTTTATGGAGCAGGCGTAGCACTAGTACAACCTGATTAAGCTGACAATCTATCGCCTGTCGCCTATACTAGCAAGAACTTAACAAAAACAGAAAAACAGGCATGTCTCGAGTGGGAGCTACTGGTCATCGTATTTAGCACGTAATCCTTTATATAGTATATATATATATATATATATATATAATTTAGTATTATATATATATACTATATATAGTATATACATATAATTTAGTATTATATATATATACTATATATAGTATATATACATAATTTAGTATTATATATATACTATATATAGTATATACATATAATTTAGTATTATATATATATATATATATATATATATATATATATACTATATATAGTATATATACATAATTTAGTATTATATATATATACTATATATATATAATTTAGTATTATATATATATATAGACATATATATATATATATACTATATATAGTATATATATAGTATGTATTCCATACATATTTATATGACCACATTTACCAAGTTATTACTGACCATAAAGCTCTCGTAATCATAATCGACAAACCGTTCACCTCATCCCCGGCACGCCGAAAACGAACGCTCATACGACTTCAGGGGTATAACTTCAAACTCACCTATAACAAAGAATCTGACAATGTCTCGGCTGATGGACAATCAAGCCTAACATCACACTGTAATTTGGTCCCTATCGAGCTTGATGTCCGGGTTGATGCTGTTTCTCCACTGACCGCATAGAACGACTGCGAAACTGTACAACAGCCAATCCTTTGCTTAGCCAGCCTAGAGATACCACAATCACGGGATTCCCCGAGACCATCAGACAGCTGCCTATGGATATCAGATCGTTCTGGGGTTTAAGAGACCAGCTCTCAGTTGGTTATGGCTTTATCCTCAAAAGACAACAAATTGTCATTCCTCACATTCTCCAAGAAGACATACTAAGACAGCTTCATGCCGCTCACTTAAGACAGGAGAAAACCAAACTCCTCCCCAAGTACACTGTCTACTGGGTAAACATAAACAGAGATATCGAACAGTTAACGAAGTCATGCCACATTTGCCAATAGCATCAACCATCTCAAATGCGAAAGCCGCTTATGCAACACGACATTCCAACAAAGGCACGGGATGTAGTTAGCACAGATTTGTTCGATCTCTATCGACGTCATTGGCTGATCATAGCCGACTACTAATCCAAGTACCCTGTAGTCAAATACTTACTTGCTCATTCACCAAGCAGTGTTCTAGTGAATATCACACGCTAAGTCTTTGCAGTTTGGTATACCATCAAAGGTAGCCAGGGATATTGGATGATATTTCTCAAGTGCCCGCTGCGGTGGATTCCCTAAAGAATGAGGTTTCAACCATGTAACCACTTCACCTCATTGGCCACAGGGAAATGTCTTCATAGAGCGTCGGATAAGAACTGCCAAGCAATCCGGGACAACTCCCGAAGTCGCATTGCTGCACAGATGCTATACTCCTTTTTAAATATCATACCAAGTCCCGCACAACTACTCATGAGTAGACGAATCCCATCTCTACTAAAAACAAAAATTGCAAACGATCACCAAGATCAGGGCCAAGTTTATAATGCGATGCAACAACGGCAACAAAACCAAAAGAGGTACTTCGACCGACATGTGACTATTATTTTTAAGGGAGATGGTATCTTTCCCCGGACTTCCTGTGGTTGAAATTTGAGGTCAGATGGAAGGCAAAAGAAGGAAGTCGATTTTGATTGGTTGAGCCAGCGTGGGACTTATAGATATAGAGAAAGGGTTTTAAGTGAGTTGTTTCTGAATCGTCAAACAATCTAGACGTCTTTTCTTTCGTGTCTGAAACGACTTCCCAGTGGAGGGGGAACGACCCTCACTGGATAGATAGAACATGTCGACTTGAACGTTAGTAAAATAGTTAAATTAAAATCCCCTGTGTTGAAGTTCTTTTATTTCTGGACTCAAAACAACTAGTGATCACCGGCCGCGTGAGAAGAATACAACTTTATTATCGAATTGACGCCGTCGCCCAAGATCTCCCCAGCATACAACTCCCCGGCTATACAACACATGCACTTAAGGAGGAACTACCACTCCTGTACCTTGGTCCAAAGTAAGAGTACAAAACCGTGTCTGGAACCTGGGACCAGCGACTGTATAATCCCAAGCGGAGGGTCAGCACTCCTATCTCCTGAAGAACGTCAATGGGTATGTGCTGCAAAGCTCCACAAGATGTCTTGAAAGCAGCTTTGCAGAAATGTGTGACTTTTGTGGATCCACCTGTGTGTGCAATCCTAGATATTCCAAATGACTCTCAAAAGTGCACACGTAGTGGTAGGATGGTGCGATTCACAAGGTACTGCGATTAAGCTTTTAATTTAATTTTTCTTCTGTTCGTACAAGTGTTTTATTTTCTGGACACAAAGTGTGCATATCCGTGCGCTTTCGGCTATACTTTTAGCCATTATCAAGGATAATTTTAGTTTTTAGTTTTAACAGAATGTACGGATTGCGTTATGTATATGTAGAATTTTTGAACAGCTTTTACACACTTTGCATTTAGAAAAGAAAGCACTTGTGCGAACACAAGAAAAATTAAATACAAAGCTTAATCCCAGGACCTGGTCAGTCATCATTAACGAAACATGAATAAAAGAGATTCATTGTCAGACAGACTCTTTCGCTGTATCACAGCTCCTCAGTGTGGCTGATTTGACATCAGTCAGATATCTTACCTCTAGGCCATCGTCGCGTGACAGGAAGATAGGGAATTTTAACGTTTTTGCCTGTATGAAATATGCCAGCGGTTCAGAGAACTCAATTCATACTTGAAGAGTAATATATATATATATATATATATATATATATATATATATATATATATATATATATATATATATATATCTTCACACCTATATAATTTACGGACACATTCATACATATGTATATACACGGAGAGTTGTTTAATCGAACTTGATTTCTCTATACTGTTTGATAACTAACTCTCCCTAACCATTCTAAGAACATATTTTATTTTTTAGCATTGTTATTGAATTGCATTTAAGTTTGCTCGACGATGTTTTATTCATCGTTTTGGGCATGCGAAGGATCTTTCTTTCTCTTGTCTGTTGTCGGCCGAAACATTTACCTCTTTCAAACAGGAAGGATTAGCAACAAACAACTTAAATCCACAGTCAAACCAAGGCCAGCAACAATCAGCTGTAGCCCCAGCAACAATCAGCTGTAGCCCCAGCAACAAAAGCAAGAAGATTGAAGAGTGTTCCACAGGCCAGGAGTGCGAGCGAATAATATTTTAATATTATTATTAGAATTAATTTGTGTAATTTCAAATTAAATAATTTCAGGATCTCAACTTTAAGGGCTTTTTTTAAAAATCATTTCACCCCAAGCAAGTCGGGAATGCCATTAGTACGCAGTGAGGTTAGAGAGAATGAAAGTGAGAGGAAAGTCTGTGTTTAAGATGGACTGAGGAAAGGATAAAAGATGAATGTGAATAAAAATATAGAAGATATCGATTGACTTCGCATTTAGATTTGTAAAGATTGTATTTATCAGGGAAGCAACTAAACCGAAGGAATTTCCAGAAGCGGGAAGTGCGAGAAAAGAAACTGGTGGAGTAGAAGTGGCAGTTAGATTTAACTATTTCATCAGTAAAAGGGTGGGACCTAAATGCCAATCTAGTAGCACTGTTAAATTCATGTATTCTAAGCATCAGGTAAAAAAGCTCTTTAGAGCAGTTGCCATGAAAATATTTGTAGAATAGACAGAGAGAAGCCTCGTCATGTCGGAGTGACTGAAGTCGAGATGACTGGCCAGGATCGATTACATTGCAGATCCTTCTTTCCATAAAATAATTTTGTAACAAAAGAATATTTTTTGGCTTAAACCAGCAGCTACAAGTATAATCTCATTTTCATATCAGACTTTTCATCAAAAATATCCGTTTTCCAGAATTCCTTAGAGAAAACTGTTCTGTTCATTCTAATCACAGGCTTTCTCATTAGATTTTATTTTTTATTTTTCAATGTTAATCTTTCTTTTCTCTTTTTTACTTCGTTGTGTTTTTCACGATTGGCTCGAAACTAATCATATTTTCTCCTTTACGTTTTCTTTCTTTTCTTTTTTTTTTCTGTCTGTCTGGCAGTAGTTTCCATGGTGATCTCCCCTGATATTTGCTCTGTGACCAATAAAGTGATCTGCGCGTGCGTGCTGACACACACACAAACACACGCACGCACCTTTGGTGGCAGCATTAGAGAGAGAGAGAGAGAGAGAGAGAGAGAGAGAGGGAGAGGGGAGAGAGAGGGGGAGAGAGGGGAGTGAGAGAGAGAGTAATGGTCAGGGTGTTTCCAAGAACCGGAATAACTCAGAACTAAGATAAACATTGAATTGCGATTATTTTTCCATCAGCAGGAGCTGATACCAAGAATATTTCAATGGTAACCAAAGTAATCAAGTGAACACACACACACACACACACACACACACACACACACATATATATATATTCAAATGTAATGCCAATCGACATCTCCAGTTGCCTTGATCTATCCACTATCCTTCTCCTCATCTTTTCCTCTATCACTCCTATCTGATCTTGCTCCAAATCTTCTGTAACCCCTTGCGTCCTAATGGCTTCCCGCCTTGCTTGGGGTGAAACGCTTAAAAAAAAACATTCAAACATAAATTGATAAATATAACAGACAACGAATGTCTATTATGTTTAATCATGAGCTGTTCTAATTTGCTTTAATTTTGGGAGAAAATAACGACAAAAATTGTCCAACATCGGGATATTTTTTCATTAAGCTAGATCATTAAGCTTCGGCTCACATGAGACATCTTCAGAGTGGTTATATGGACATTTAATAAAGATATTCACCATCAAAGATGATATTCTGTTATTTTGATATAGAAGATTGCTATGCGATGATAACGGTCGTGGAATAGTAGACGCAGGTCGTAAATTCATGATGCAGTTCTATGACGTCGTGCCACTCGAGAGAACGAAATATTAACAACAGAACCATATGCCTAGATACAATTTAATCATTTTAATCGTTATTTTTAGTGGATATTCATATTTGAGTAGACGCTCCAAGCAGCTTATCAAAATAACTAAATATAATGTTTAATAAATAACTGACCTGTCAACTCAAATATAAATATACACTAAAAATGACGTTTCAATTAATAAAAATCTGTTGGATTAATAAATATAATTTAATTTAAAGAAAAACAGACCACTTTAAGGTTTCATTACTTATAATTTATTTCACCAGAGTTTTTATTTTTCTCTGGATCTTCAGACTTCACTTTCAAGGGTGAACAAATGAATTTAAAATTTACACTTTTGACGGGCAGTATATATATATATATATATATATATATATATATATATATATATATATATATATATATATATATATATATATATATATATATGTATATATATATATATATGTGTGTGTGTATATATATATGTGTATATATATATTGCCTATTTAGGCAGCAATCCTTCATTTATAAATGTTTCATTAAAAACGACAGAGACGGTACTACGATTAAGATTAAGTGTTCAAACAAATGTTTTCTTTTCTGGGCACAAAGTTTGTATAAAGTGTCCAAATGTTCTGTAATTCCGAGAGCTTTCGGCCATACTTTTAACCATTATCAGGGATGATTTTGTTTTTGCTTTTTAATTGGGTGTATGGGTTGTGTGTATACTTGTAGAGTTATAGAGATGTTTTATTTTCCGAACACAGCGCATTGTGGCCGTGTTCGTAGTTGATATTATTAAGCGTTGGCTTTTCTTTTTAATTATTAAGGCTTCCATTATTTTTTATTTTATTTTTCTTTTTTACATGTGGATGAGGTAACTGTATTTGTATTTTCTACTAGTACGTTTCGGATGGAATCTGGTATGCTTTTGTGCGTATTTAAATGGGTTCTAATAAAGCTGTCGTCGAATGTGTGTAACGTAAGACGTCTGGATAGGCATGTATAAGTGTGACTGATGTAATTCTTTATGAATTCGTATTGATCAGAATCACAGTTCCTTAAGTGTGAGAGAAGAAACTGTTAGCATAGAACTTACGGTATATATATATATATATATATATATATATATATATGTGTGTGTGTGTGTGTGTGTGTGTGTGTGTATGTGTGTGTGTGTGTGTTATCACTCAGCGTTAGAAAAACTCTGTGTTTGATGCACGGCACAATCTTCAGGTGCTGAGTATATATATATATATATATATATATATATATATATATGTACGTATGATTTTATATATATATATATATATATATATACGTATGATTATATATATATATATATATATATATATATATATGTGTGTGTGTGTGTGTGTGTGTGTGTGTGTGTATATGAGATGATAAAAAAGATGTTGCTTAAAATGTATTTTAAAAACGAAAAACTAATGAATTAAATTTAATATTTCCAATACATAAAATACATTGCTGTATTTTAAACCCAATTTAAATTGATTGGAATGATTTTTTCCGATCATAAAATTGAATAAATCGTCGATATTGACGAATCTGTCAAAACAATTCTTTTTATTAAAAAATCTTTCAAAAATAAAATGTATTTTTCTGAAACGTTATTTGAGAAAAAATAGCTGATTTAAAGTCTAAGCTAAATTGAAACAAATACTTACTTCTCCTTTAAAATATCACAGAAAAACACTTTTAACACAGTGGTTGGTGTTTTCATAAGGTGTTGGCAAATTTATCGGCAGCGTGATGTTTTAGAAATTTATCTACACATGAGATAATCGTAATAAAAGTATATGACGTGTACAACTTAAATGCATTTGTTATATAATTTTTAACTATCCAGTAATGTAAAAAATTTTAAAATATTTTTGATCCTTCTGATATTTTATTGAATTTTAGGAGCTTTGGCTTCATAGTCTTCGACGCTTGTTGAGGACATGTTAGAAATTTCCCAATAACTTTTAAATTATACTATATTGCACTTATTTTATGATAATGTCGTGTATGGATGTTCGCATTTGCAATAAAATTCTTTTATAAAATAATGGTGATCACTAAATTATAGTAAGCTTTTTTTTATATTTATGATTAGTAGATATAATTTTTACTTAATAACAATAATACTTAATCTCTACAAAATAATGCAGAATTTTAAAGGATTTAAAACTTTATAAATTATTATAATTAAATTTTTAAAAACGTGAAAACAATTCTTGTAAAAATTCATTTTTCATTGAAAACATTTTTTTCAAATAAAGTTTCCATAATATACCTTACTCATAAAAGCAATTAATAGCTTTTCTAATTTAATAAGCTTTTAGTTTTATTGCATTTTTATTTTATGATTCTGAACAGATTTTCTATAGGTGAGGGTCATTTTTGATTAAAAACATTTGATGATTTAAATTTTCCAAGGACTTCTTCTTATAACTAATATAAACATTAAATACTACAACGATAAATCTTTCAAAATTTCATAAATTATAATTTAAATAAGTGGTGAGTAATAGATGCATTGTAAAAAGAAAAACGTTTTCCCGAGATTTTCTTTAAAAAAAATTTGAAAAATAATTTAATTCAGTTCTGAAACTTTCATTAAAAATCAGACAATTATCTGATTTTTGAATGAATTTCTAAACCGATGTGTTTTTTACCGCAAAGAGACGCTCAAATTTCTCATACAAATTTTATGATAATTGATCTAGCGAGACAAGCTCGCTAGCCATTTTACACCATGTCAAAATGCCCGTATGCGGAAAGAACCATTTTATGTATATAAATATCTAAAACGTATGCAAGTATTTTACATTTTATAGTAATAGCCTACGTGTTAGAACAAAACGGTATGATAAATAAATATGATTACAATATGAAATTAGTTAAAAAAATAAATTCTAAACGTTACGCTTTTTCGATGTATGCGACTTGTTTTCTATTTATATTCTGAATTATTAGAAATGCAGACCTCGTTTATGCAATTGTGGCAATTAGCCACTTGCTGGACCATGTTGCATGCCATAAAATTGATTGCACTAACAGCCAATTCTGTGTTTGGTTTTATTGATTGCAGCCTCGAAAGTTTTTTTTTCCTCTTTTGCTTGCTTGCAATGCATTCAGATCGCCGAGGTGAATGTTTATTCAGAATTAAACCGCACATTTGGATTTTGATTGAAAGGAATCAAGAAGAGTAAGTGAAGCCTGAACAGCATTACTGGATAATATAAAATATTTTAAATTACAATAGAATAAAAAAAATGATCCACGCTATAAAATAAAACAAATAAAGCCATTTAGCAAATTAAATGTTTCATAAAACAAAGCAAATGAACACATTATTCCTATCATAGGCACCTCCGCTTTTTGCAGGAAAACAGCATAGCGTAATAAAAAAGGCCACAAACTTAATGAAAATAGTTTTATCATCAAAATGTTTTTATTATTAAGATGAAAGAGCAAAATATTTTTTAAATTAATTTTTGAAATTTTTTAATCCTTTCTATTTACGTTCGAAATTTTGTCTAAAGTCTTCTTTTGTTTACGTCATCGCGATGACTATAATAACATTAAAAACAAAACAAATGAAGCATCATCTATAAAACAAGACAAATGAACTATTTATTTCTTATTAAATAAAACATATGAACCCACGCACATAAAACAAAAATAAACAATCTCTTGTTAAAAAAATGTACACACGCATATAAAACAAAAAAAAAATGACCACCGATAAAACAAAACAAATGAACCATCCACCATTAAACAAAAAAAAATAAAATAAAATAAACCCCCTAAAATAAACCCCCTAAAATAAAACAAAAAAAATGAAGAAATAAACCCCTGAAAATAAAACAAAAAATGATCTCCGAGAAAACAAAACAAATGAACCATCCCTCATTAAAGGAACGAAAAAATAAACCCTCGAAAATAAAACAAAAAATGACGCCGAAAATTTAAAAAAAAAAAAAAAAATGGCCGCCGATAAAATAAAACAAATGAACCATCCACCATTACACAAACAAAAAAGAAACCTCCGAAAATAAAACAAAAATATGACCCTGATAAAACAAAACAAATGAACCATTCCCCATTAAACCAATAAACCCCCGAAAATAAAACAAACAACAACAAAAAAAAAAAATAAAACAAAACAAATGAAACATTAACACTTTGCAGGTTATTTAAAGCCAGGAAATATTTTTAGACAGTAAGATTCTTTTTAGCATATAATGATTATAGTGAAAATTAACCTATCTATAGCTGAAGGGAGAAGAAATGGATTCGTACCTTTCCCAAATGTTATTTGCGCGTAAGTGAATATAATGAATTCAACTGGAATTGAAACTCGGTTCTCCGATTAACAATTCCAAACTATTATCCATTACACCATACTCACTTTCACGCTTAGAGAACCTGGAATTTTCAAGCGGTCACCCATTTAGCTATAGACCAGGCTCAACGTTATTTCCATAAAAAAAAATAATTGTTCCCCTCTCATGAAACAAAATAAATATATTCCTTCCACTTTAACAAAATTTTTCTCCGAGAAAACGAAAACTTAACCGCCTATCATAAAACAAAATATATAAACTCCATAAAATAAAACAAATGGACCTTCATAGAAAACAAAACAAATGTAGCCTCCCAGAAGACAAAATAAACACATCGTATAAGGCGTAACTAATTAACACCCACAAAACAAATGAACCACTGACAGAAAACAAAAGAAATGGCAGCATTCACATAAAACGAAAAATGAATTCCTCCAAGAAAAAAATATTATGAACTCTGTTATATAAAGCAAAAGAAATGGCAAGATTGACATAAAACAAAAAAATGAATTCCTTCAAGAAAAAATATTAGTATGAACTCTGTTGCATAAAACAAAAGAAATGAACCCATTTATAAATCATAAGAATGTTTCACATTCTATAAAAAAACATCAAAAACTAATTAACTCCTTCATATAAACAGAACAAATGAACCTGTTCTGTAAAACAATACAAATGACCACTCCCTTCCCTAAAACAAAAAAGGGGAGCTTCCCATAATGGACTCACTGGTATAAAACAAATGAATGCCTTCTCATGAAGCAAAAGAAACGAACACCATGAAAAAATCCCCCCCCGCCACCTCATAAAACAAAAAGTAAATGAACCCTTCACATAAAACAGTATACATATACATATACGATACAGGCCTTCACAACCCACAATACATACTCAGCATATTCACTTATTTCAAGTAGATGAAAAAAAATCAGTTGTCTTTTTTTGGTGCAGGTGAAGAGGGGTGTTTCCACTAAACGGATTATCTCTTCGTGTGTGGCTCAAAGTGATGAACCTAACACGCATCATGTGTTAGGAAACGTTCAAGCAAACCAGCTGGATCTCTCTCAGATTTTTCCGTAATGTGATTGCTTGATTCGCTTTTGATCAGGTGTCAAATGATGTGGCACTCATCAAGCAGAAACCTTGATCATGCCAAGTTCATTGTGAAGAATATTCTTAACTCTCCCATGAGATATTCTAATAACACTGGCTATTTGATTTATAGCCAGTCGCCTGTTATCCATCACCATGTGGTGAACACGATCAATATTTTTTATAGATAAACGTAAAATCAGAAATGAAAGAATCATTATTCCTTGATGAGAATAAATGTTGAGATAATAATGTGATTAGATGAATAATTTAAATGCATGGCTAATTATTTTATCAGGGCAGTGCCTCACAATCCGAGTAGAAAAGGATTGTCAAAGGTTAGGTATTAAATCAAACTTAAAAGGGGGGAGAAAACGATGCTAAATACAGGTATACCTCCCCCTACGTCGTTAACTGATTCCAGCGGTCACATCATAGGTCGAAAAACGACATAACCACACTATAAACAGCAAATATGTACTCCCCGTTGTTTATTACAGTTTTTATATATACGTAGTGTAATCTGAAAAAAAAAAAAAATTCACCTTATCTTCCAGCGAAGTGCTTAGCATTAGCACTTGCACAGGAACTTTTCTTCGGCGTCATGGACAAAAATCTATTCTAAATCACAAATTAAATGTAAGTGAAAGAACGTCAACGGCAGAGCACAGATTTAAAAAACGTCTGAATTCAAAATCGGTGATGGAACGGGGAGCAGCGCACGAGTGCCCCCTGTCGGTAGGAAGTTGAGATATGAACATCTGCTGAACATACTTTATCCTGGAATATTTTTGTTTGATTTCATGAGATATATATAGTATACATAATATTATTTTTAAATTTATTTAAATGATTTTATATGAGTTTATTGTTATTTTAGTATTTTGACATTTCTAATATTTTTAACACGGGTAAAATGACCAAAGGCGAGTTTTATTTTTCTGCATAATATTTAAGAAAAAACGACGTATCTTCGAAAATGACTTAACTCGACTTAATGAATTAAGACGAGGTATCATTGTAATTGTTTAAAGTAAGCGAAATAAAAGACTGAATATGGTTATAAGATAGACACTTTTGGAGAAAGTCGTCAGAAACGGAAAAAGGGCATCCTCCCACACTCATCGGAACCCCCCCCCCAAAAAAAACAGTATTCTGTAATGGATTTTTCAGCGCTCCAACATCGCTACCGAATGTAACACAAGGTCGAGATTTAAAGTGAGTTTAACGACAATAACGTGTAAAAATGGCTCACCCACCCCTTTGGCACTTCCTCTTTTGGGGACGCCTCAGGCATTGGGTAATGACTCCAGCCCCCTCCCAAGGAAGAGGCACTTGTTGGAAGGAGTGAACCCCTGGAGTTTGAGCTTAATATCATTTTAAAAGTAACCCAACTGATGACAGGGAAGAAAAATAACCATTTTTAAGTAAAAAAACAAAACAAAAATGATTTGTAGATATTTTTTTCGGTTTTTAACTTGTTCCCGCTCTCACCCATCCGACATCGTTTCAACCATTCGCTTTTCCAGCCGTCTTTAGAAGCGGTCTTAATTTTTTCGATCTTCAAAATTTCACTTAATATAAGGCTCGAAAGCCATTCAAGGTAGAGCGTTATAGTTGGAATAATAATGACGGATGAGGTAGGCGACAGAAATGAAATAGGTGGTAGGAAGTGGAGTTTATGAGGATAAAAAGAATATATAAGGACTGACGTGGTCAAGATTAGAGTGTCTAAGGAAGCACACATGCAGGAGCCTGTTACACAATGTGGTAGGACTTGGAAGAAAAATCTCATTGGAACTTGTTGCATTTTAAAAAACAACTACAAGTTAAAATATTGAGAAAAAGAATTACTTAGGATATTTACTTTGTTTAGTTTAAATAATTATTCAACGTCTTGTTTTGTCTTCCCATCGTAAACAATTTTTATAAAAGTTACTCATCGGCAAATATTTACATGACCGCAAAAGTTTCTTTGTTTCTTTGCCTTCTCCTTTCCTGGTCATAAAAAAAAAAAAATTAATTTTCCCCTGTTGACACTTAATCGTATACGACAATCAAATATTTTGATTGCTTGAAAAAAGTTGTACTTAAATGACCTTTCCTCTTGACCTCAGCCGATATAAGTATACATAAATAAAGGTATATAAATAAAGAATACATCATTTTTATATATATATTCTCTGTGTTTTTGGTGTTGTCCTCACAATTAGAAACTATAAAAAACTAAATGTTCCACTTATCCTCCTGATTCGGAGTTTTGCAGATATGATATCCGCTCGTCAGGGAGTCTAAAAGTAATATTTTACTGTCAAAATTCATGATGAACTGATACCATAACTGCGAAGTTCCGAGTTGGTAAGTAAAGTTGAATATTTATTTTTATTTGTTGCAATAATAATAATAATAATAATAATAATAATAATAATAATATATAGGCAAAAAAGATAAATGCCTGTAGGAAATTCACTCGTCCAACATAAAAGTTATGCAGGAAACCCCCCCCCCCAAAAAAAAAACTTCCAAATCGTCAGCGAATTTACGGCTTAGCGGAATGAGTCGTATTAGTTCTCAAAGTGACCGCTTGGCGGCGGTGGCTGGCCTTTCAATTGTAAACAAAGACGGGTGTACAGTATATAAAGTACGATATATTAGCGTGTGCGCGAGAAAGTAGCTGTTAGAATTCTATTACTTTTGTTATTTTAATTAATATATCTATATTAAGTATATATTTATTCATACCATATATATATGTTTATAGTATTTACATTATGATCATAACTACTGGCAGTTACTATGGTGGTTTTATAACTAAAAAATAATCCCTTCCCATCTACGGACAATCGGCTTTAACCAATCACCCATCCCCACTATTAGTCAGTTGATGAGGGGTTTGTATTTCTAAGGATGGCTATCATCTATGGCAATACAAGCCGACTGGAAGGTGGCTAAGATTGCAGCATAATGAGGCCTCAGTGTTCCTCGCCGGAAAATATATGCAGGGATACCTATACATACACATAATGGAACTGCAAATACTCTGATGGTATTTGACTGTTGACCAGAGCAGCTTCTCTAAGCGTTGCCAACGTGTTTGGGCTCTTTACTATTAGTCGGGATGCAGCAACCAGAAAACCGCCAACCCGATACACACAAGATGAATAGTTGCAGCTATTGATCAGTTAGATCATCACCAAGACAGTTAAATCATTAAAGAAAGGAAATAACCTTTAAACGAGCCACATTCTAGACAGGAAACAAGGGATAAACATCTCTTGTTCAATAAATATGGAAGGAGTGCTGCCCGAGTGATAGTTGAAACCTATCTACTCCTGATCAATGCACAGGAGTCTGGGCGATTTTTATCAAGACTTGGAATGTTGCCAAATAAGGCTCTAGACAAATGATTCCCAACGTGGGGTGCATGCTCCACTGGTGGGGCATGGTAATATTTTGGAGGGGCATGCGTAGGATGTGCAACCTCCGGCTTACTATACCAACACGAGCTCAAATTTCATTTTGCATTATTATTTCATGATTAAAATGATCAAACTCAAAGTATATTACAGAATAACATTTCATTCAAATATTTTATATTTCTACCTTTCAGTTCTCTATTATATGTTTTGAAACTATATATATTTAACTGTCTTTATGTTTTTTTTAATTTTTCTCTTTCAGGGATGCCATGGTCTTTGGAGGCTTGTTTAGAGATCAAATTAATAGCCTTGTAAGCTTCCTTCACGTGAATTGAATAACATTTTGAATATGTAAGAATTAAATATTACGGGAGGGGGGCGCCAGAATTTTAGAAATACCAAAGTGGGACATGGCCCAAAATAGATTGGGAACGACTGGTTTAGACCCTTTCCAGGTCAGTTAGTAAAACTTCTCCGAAGGTTACCCCAAGAATTGAAGTTTAAGGAATATTAACATAAAAGTAGACCATTTGAATTTCAAGTAAAAGATACAAGAGTAAAATAAATTAAATTTTAAAATTGTTTAAATCAAAGAAGTCGGGTTCGTTACATTCATTTATGTGCAACTGCCCTTAGGAAAAGTGCGAATCCATCTCTTCTCCACCCAGAATAGCAAGACAGTTTAGAACGTTTCGGTTCAAGTGGATGGAATGTCGAACGGAACCCTTTATTTCGCTCACTGGGGTAGACTGTTCAAGTGCCATGTTTAATGGATGTCAGTTATCTCCTGTTATTTTCCCTCTCCAAGTTCTCCACTGCCTTAACCGGGTATTGAACTCACACACTTTGGGTCTTGTCACTGGATCTAACACCTTTATCCACTGTGCCATGTGTCCTTGATGTATTGAGGAGCGTACAACGGCCGAAACGTTGTAATAAATATGGCGACAAAGATGAGAACAATAGTCTGAATAATGTAAATAGTGTACATATTACCCCATCTCAGAAATATAGACAGATACTGAAGGCCCGAAAGGTTGTAATAAATATGGCGACAAATATGAGGACAATAGTCTGAATAATGTAAATAGTGTATATAATACCTCATCTCAGAAATATAGACAGATACTGAAAGACCGAAACATTGTAATATATATAGTGACAAAGATGAGGACAATAGTCCGAATAATGTAAATAGTGTACATAATACATCATCTCAGAAATATAGACATATACATATTTGGTTCTATAGTCTTGGCTGGCTGCCGTTCTAGCACAGAAAGAAACGGTAACCTACAGTAAGAAGATCTGCCAAGTCAGTCACGAATCGATACAGATGATCGCAAAAGCGTGTGTCATGTACAGCACTTAAACTATTGAAATGAAAGTAGGAAAAATGAACATTAAAGAATTCCACACGTATTAATTTCTATCTTTATTAAACTCATTCACAAAAAAGACTTCCTATCTTAAGGCATTTCAAAAGAAAATTCGAATTTTGGCAAGGTTGATCTAACATACGAGCTGTGTCTGAAAAGTCACGTGTGAGCCTTGGGCGAAAGAAGCATAAGTGGATTGGGTTATTGTTGTAGAGTAGCTAGCATCCCTTCAGCACTCTACCAGATGGCCTGGTTCATAGCCTTAGATAATCAACTGTTGAAGTCCTTAATCGTAGACTATTTAAGGCTATGAAAATACTGCATAGCCAAACGAAGTAAGATCAGTACAAATATTAAACAGCTTAGTATCAACTTATTAATCAACTGCTGAAGCCCTTAATCGTAGACTAATAAGTTGATACTACGCTGTTTAATATTCAGACTGATCTTACTTCGTTTGGCTATACAGCATTTGAGCCTCCTCTATTCTTTGTAAGTTGTCTTGTTAATTGTTTTGTAACTTATTGTTCTGTGCTTTTTGTATGTATCCGTTAGCACCGGATACTGGTGCTGAATAAATATATTAAGCACTCATTCTCTGTCAATCATTCACCTCGACGATACAACAGATATCATCTAACATGATATCTTCGAACTATGTAACTGTAATCTTAGTGTTTGCTTTGTTCAGTGCACGAGAAGAGACGATAGTTTTAGCAGGACAAACCGTGGCTACTTCGCCTGCCCACAACGCCCTTGAGCATCCGGCAGTTCCGAAAAGAACGTCGCCGTACTGAAACAGCTTCCCGATTTACCTTATCTGCTCCGTATGACCTTTTTTTTCCCAAAGATCAAAGGGATCATCCAGGCAACCCGTTTTAAAGGCGTGGATGACTTCAAGGGGGTCGTAACAACGGAGCTGAGGGTCATCAAAGAAGAATCCTTCCAGCAGGGCATAGAAGCGTGGCAGAGAAGGAAGGATAAATGAATTAGACTCGTGGAGTATTTCTTTGAAAGAGAAAACACGTAGTTTGTTGTTTGGGTTTGTTACTTTTTAAATAGACCTCGTAATATACAATATTAATAAATATATACTATTAATATATTAGGTTGGTGCAAAAATAATGACGTAATAATGTCGTTTTTTAACGTTAAAAATACGTCAAAAAACGACATTATTACGTCATTATTTTTGCACCAACCTAATAATAATACTTATATGCAGTGCATCGTTGGCTCATTTAGTGTAATACATTTGCTATAATATCACCTGTAAATGTATGGGCACATAGCCGAGTAGTTAGACCGGCTACGAAACTCAAGTTCGAATCGCTCCATGATCGATTTGTCAGGAGGTAACTTCTTCAGCCGAGGGAGACGTTCCCAGCATACGATACTGTTGAGAAAGTGTTTGAATACCATGCCACTGTTTGATCCAAGAGTGAAGTTGTCTAGATATCATTTTTTGAAGCTGTCGACCTTTGTGCTAGCACGAAGTCACAAGTCATCGTGACTGAGGAATTAAGAGTACTGGTCTTGTTGATCCCTTCATATTATGTGCTCTCTCTATACATATTTTTACTCTCCCCCTCTCACTCTTTCTCTCCAGAAACTGTGATAAGGGTACTCTCAGTATGTTTGGAGCATAAACCACAGGTTTTCTCTGGGGATACTCTGCAAACGTAAAATGTATCTCTTGTCTTTTGACTTCTTCCTTTTCTTTTCTGGTGGCTTCAAAGTTTTTGGTTCCGATTGTGATGGAACATCGCCCGTTGGCTCGGACTCGGGCTTGTGTTTCAAACGATTTAGTCCAGTCACTTTCAGTGTTCTTTTGAGTTTGACCTTCTATCTTCGAAGAGGACAACCTCGTAGTCTTTTCCCTGAAGTGAGATTAACCATAACTCTTCCATTCTTGCTACATGTCCTGACCATCGAAGACGGTGATTAATGATCAGCGATTCGATACTTTGACTGTTGGATCTTTCCAGGACTTTGGTATTGGTCACTGTAATTCCAATGTAACATAATGATGTTCAAGATTAAACGAAGCATTTGCTGGTGAAAACGCCATAAAGTCCAGGTTTCGCAACCATAAGTTGAAATGACAACAGTATTACAGACTATAATTCTGTTGTGAAGTTCAGATCTTTGTTGCTGAAGATGCGTTGGATTAGCTTTCCAAATACCAGGATGCAGCTCCAATTTTGTGTTCCACATCCTTTTTTGAAGTGGACTTGTTTGATAAAAGGCTGTCTAGATATGAAAAAGGCTCTATTTGTTCGAGAGGTGTATTAGAGATGATAATATCAAAATATGGCAAGATGGTATGTGGGGATGACAGTGCAAGGACCTTAGTTTTCTTGATGTTTACTCTAAGGTCAAAACAATGGCAGATCATAGCAAAATTGTTTATAGAGAATTGGAGTTGTTTTTTTAAATGCAGGTGGGGGGCAGCGTTGTCGTTAGCATATTGAAGTTCTGAGGTTTGCTAATTTGTTAATATAATTTTAAATAGATTAAACTATTCTAGAAAAGCGAACCAAACTTCTAGTCATTTTGCCAAGTTTCCCTATTTAAAAAAAATACACGTTTTTCCTTTTTAGTTTTATTGCTTCTGACTCTTGAACGATACGAGTTTTGAAAATGTTTCCCCCTTTACACACAACTATTGCAAATAATAACCGATAAGTGTTTATTGGATAACTATCAACTCTCTGCTGTTTGATCAACAATAAGTGACTTGGTACTCAGTCCACAGCAGCCACCAACACAACTAGCGTAAGTGGGAGACGTGCTGACTGTATGGATAAATATAAATCAATCAGAATTAATGAGAATGCAATTTTTTTATAGCATCCATTATTCAAATGTTCCGATATGAGTTGTCAGTGGTGTTTTTTTCTGGCTTCATTAAAAATTTCGAGTTATTTAACGCCAGATTCTTTCCGGCATGTACCACTCTTGTATAACTTGTCTTCTCGGTTGTCTTCACCCCACCCCACGCTCGTTTTGTTGTTTTTTCTTGTTTCGACTGCCATCAGCCAATATAGTTCTTCCACACAACTACAGGGTGCTTCACAATTGTTGAACTAAAGCAGCGGCCTCCCAGATGGACAAAGCTTGAGGAGCGTGAGGGCCTTCATGCGGAGGAACAGTGGTTCCAACAAGATGATGCGCCTCATCACCCTACTAATGCTAACATGACGTGACTCCTTGAAAACCCTAGGGAGCGTCTCATCAGCAGGAAAGCTTAAGTAAAATGGGAACATCACTTGCCTGACCTGGGGGTTTGTCAATGACATTTGCTAGGGTAACTTTCGCACCATTGCTGTATGGAAAAGAGCAATCAATTCAAGCAGTCACTATAACATTTAATACATTTGAGCAATTATGCCCCCTCTTACTGTGCTAATGTTAGCGTGACATGGCTCCGTGAAAACAAGGCTCATCAGATTGAACTATTCCATAGGAAAAAAACGTTTTAAATTAGTAAATCGATAACATTTTAACTGATATCGATTATATTAATTGGACATCACAATAACATTTTAATACATTTGAGCAAGGGTATAAACCTCCATCCCTTCTCTAATACACTAATTGAGATACAGGGTGTTTCGCATTTGTTGAAACAAAGTAGCGGCCTCTCAGATAGAGAGAGCTCTAGGAGCAAAGGGCCTTGATGATGAGCAAAAGTGGTTCCAGTTGGATGATGCTCCTCCTTACTGTGTTAATGTTAGCTTGACATGGCTCCGTGAAAACATGGGTCATCAGCAGGAAAGCCTAAGTGGAATGGGCACCTCACTCGCCTGAACTGAACCTACCTCTGGGGGTTTGTCATGGACATTTACCAGGCTAATTTTCACACTATTGCTGTATGGAAGAGAGCTATCAATTCAAGCGATCACTCAGGAGAAATGTACACGCGTTATCAACAATTTTGCATTCAACTGAACGGCAGACATCTGGAGCTTGTAATCTAGGTCTCCTTTTAAAATTTTTATTTCATATTTGCGACTAAATGGATGCAGATCCTAAAATATTACCCTTTTATCTTTCAATAAATATAATTTTCTATTAATTTGTGGTCCTTGATTTGTGTCCGATCATTTTGTTTAAAAAATTGTGAAACACTCTGTGTATCAGCAAAAATATCTGGCAGAGGATGAGTTGGCAAGTGAAATGTCTCGGAAAAGGATATATTTCTTCGAAGCAGCAAAGTGGTTTTGGACTCCTGTAACTAGAACAATCTAGCAGGTAACCTTAATGGACTGGTCTTCGTCGTAGTGGTAGGCAATAGGCGTAGGCAATAGGCGAAGATAATAAGCGTCCAATAGGCGTCGTCCCTGTACCTCCACATCAGTCTGTATTTATGGCTGATACCAGCTAATCATATTACTGTGAGGAGGGACCCAGGTGTATGCATATTGATTACATCAACAAGTTATCAAGTGGACAAAATAGTCTCATAGACTTCGTAAATTTTAGCTCAAATTTATAGCGAAATTTTTTAACTTATGTTAGGGAAATCTTACGCGTGTCTTTAACGTTTACATAATTGCTTAATGCTTGGGTCGTTCATATAATGTAACCAAAAAACAAAAAATGCAGTTATATATCATTATATGACGCCATTTTCCCTTCGATCACAATAACATTTTAATACATTTGAGCAAGAGTATAAACCTCCATCCCTTCTCGAGGACATTAATTGAGATACAGGATGTTTCGCATTTGTTCAAAGAAAGCAACGGCCTCTCAGATGGGTAGAGCTCTTGGAGCGTGAGGGCCTTGATAAGGAGGAACAGTAGTTCCAGCAGGATGATGCTCCTCATCACCCTGCTAATGTTACGATGTCATGGCGCTGTGAAAATTTTGGGGATCGTCTCACCAGCCACAAAGCTGTTGTGGCATAAGAACCACACTTGCCTGACCTGAACACTCCCAGATTTCATCCTCTGCAGGTTCCTCAAAGACAACATCTACCAGGGCAATCTTCGCACCATTGCTGCATTTCAGACAGCCATTACGGAGAAGATCAAGCGATCACCCAGTAGAAACATGCACGGTTTATCAACAACTTTGCATTCACCAGTGCCTTCACCTGAACTGCAGACATCTGGAGCATGTACTCTAGGCCCCGCTTTGTGTAAAAGGATAACATTGTTAGGATCTGCAACCTTTTTGTCGCAAATATAAACTGAAGATGTCACATTTTTATTTCCTCAATAACAGTAGAGAGGTTTATCTATCGTCCGGTTCACATTCTCTCCAATCTTTGGAACAAGAGTATACGCTTGTCCCTTGTTTCTGTAAGCCTGTACCTTGAATGTCTCTTGGGACTTTTTCAGGTTGAACATTATTGTAACAAAAACTTTTCAACAATCTGAAAACAGGCATTGACAAACAAAATTAAACCATGTTTATAGATTAAATTTTTAAAATGAAATTTATTTTAATAAACCCTAACTTTATAATCATTCAAGAAATGTATAGTTTGGTGGGGGGGACACCTTGTATAATTCAAATGAATAAAACACACGTCAAAAAGACAGATATAAGCTTTTAATGATACTAATTTGAAGATATAAAACGATTTAAATTTCCTGAAAGCCATCAACGTCTGACTCATCAGGTGTCAACTTTGTTATCTATTAGTTACCCCCGCCACCGACCCTTAACTAAATTTGAGGGCGGAAGATCAGAAACATATTGCGTCAGAAAGCATTAAAATTTTAATCTCGATTTTAAAATAAATTGTCTATTTCCCGGTGGAAAATATTGACGTACCAGGTCTCAATTATATGGTTCGTTTTTATCCGTGGATTCTAACATACGCGGGAAACATATCACCTGCTAATAATAAAAACATATATATATATATATATATATATATATATATATATATATATATATATATATATAGTGGACTCTCCCGTCGTATTCGACGTATGAGGGTCAAGCAGCTCAGTTCCTAGGAACCGACAGCCCGACACTAGCATATATGATTTGATTATAGTCGTGAAGGCTTTTTGCAGAGCCATCCACACTTTTTGAAGATCCGAATACAGAGACTTGGTGCACTACGACCCTCAGAATGTTTTGAATTCAGAGGTTTAATTCTCCTAGACTAGTTGCCATCCAAGCCTATAGAACCCAGTCTTCTGTCCAGCTATTTACCCATAGCTGGAGGCAGAAGAGGAGGATTAATACCTTTTTCCAAGTGTATTAACACATAAGTGAATGTAATACACACACACACACACACACAAAAACATATATATATATATATATATATATATATAAATCTGCCTTCAGGATTTTTTTCCAATATCTTCATTCTTGAAAGAATTACAACATTGAGTTTTATCACTGCATGAGCTCCAAAACTTGCCTGACTTTTCAGTTAACCTGATGAATATTCAAGAACGTTCCTATACCATTAGATTTTGAAAAACCAGTAACATTTTTGGTCTTGTATATAAATACGTGTGGCAAAATAAATTCCTTACATTTGCCTCAGAGTACGAAACGCGCCGGCTAAGTTAAGTTTGTCGGGTTACCTTCTCCTAATGTTTGAAACTACTCCTAGGGGACGCTCTTCGGTACTATAAACACCCGGTGATAATTATTAGCAGCTACTTCTTACTTTTTACGTCAATATGTAAATTTCTTGCGGAAGAACGCGATTATAACGCGTTCCCTTTTGGGAAACGCATGCACAATACACACACACACACGTACGTACGCACATTCACTCACTTCACATACTTTGGACCAAAAATTTTCCACATTCATTTGTTACACATATTATTGTCTTTGTCACTTGTAAACCTTTGTTGTTAATACATTATTATTTGTTTGTATATATATATATATTGGTACTTATTGTTTGTGACAGGGGCAGGGGAAGTTGGAAGGTATTTGCCTTAAAGGAAAAGTTTTATAAAACTAATCCTGAATATTAAACTTATTTCATTAATTTGGGGTTATATGAAGAATGAAATATTAATTTAAAATTAAAAAAGTACCACTCATACTTACGCTAACATACATACACACACGTTCACTCATTGACGTACGCAGACATACATACACGCACGCTCACTCACTGGAGCTCACACAAACATAAACATATGTGAACAATTTGAGACTGGGCATATATGCGCATCCATGTGTCGTTGCGTACATACGTACGCATTTAGTCGCTGTATTCAATGTTGGATTGTGTAGCGAATATTTTTTGTGTCTGTTGCACTGTCAACATGCAGACCGTTATTCAATTTTTATTCGCGGAATAATGTTTTCTCGCTCACACGTATATAAGTATGATGGGTTTGTGTAAGACTATGGTAGGTAAAAATTGCTATTATTTAAATTTTTTAACTCTGTTTTGTTATTATTGTTATTATTTTAAAGCAGGTTATTTGCTTGTTTTTTGGCGATTGCGCATATGCAAATGGTAGAAATTCCAATTTGTAATACTTATTAGTATTTATGCGGTGGTATTAATTTTGCTGGAGGAGGGAGAAGTGAGTATAATTGTGGACTGATACGGTAATGGTAATTGTGGTACAGTAGTGATTATGGACTAATGCGGCAATGGTAATTGTGATGTGGTAGTGATGGTGGGGGGGTGATGGTAATAAGTAAGTATGAGTGGCGTTCCGACGACAATTTTTCCTCTCACTTCCATAAAAACACGGATATACGCAACCATGTATAAATCCAAAATTTAAAAAAAATTAATCAGTTTGACTGACGATCGCAAATAGCGTGAAACCCAGGGTCACAAACTCACATCAATCCAACTCTATATATGAGAATCAATGGGATATTGAGAGAAATGACATTTAAGGTAAGCAGTCTTTGTAATAAAGTGCTCAATATCAAAGATAAAGCATTAATAGAATTAATATGAGTAAAAGATCTCTCACTTACTTGATTGATGTTACCTTCAGCATCCCGATTCCAGAGTTTCGTAGGCGGACCTGTCCGGCCACTTTTTCACTGCTCATTCACCTAACGAATCTTCAGGGTATTACTGGCCAGTAGGTGAAGATCCGTTAGGTGAAACCTTGGTAGGTAGGTTCTGGCTCACTAGGTTTACACACACACACATACACACACACACACACACACACACACACACACACATATATATATATATATATATATATATATATATAATACTACCAATAATACTCGGTTGCAAAAAACCTCGGATTGTAAGTCTATCAAAACAAATTGGTACCCGAGGGAAAAAATTGGGAAAAAAAAAGAAAGAACTAGAAACATCCGAACAGGGCGAAATAAATCGTCCAGTGCCTTGAGTTTTTAGTCCAAAGAAAAGAAAACAAGCCAGTAGTAAAGCTAAAACGTAGAGTTTTCAATACGTTAAGTAGAGCAGTGATAAATGGAATAAATCCTAAAGATCCAGGAACAACCTACCTAAGTTTCACCTAAACGGATCTTCAGGCCAGCTTACCCTGAAGATCCGTTTAGGTGAAACATAAGTAGGTTGTTCCTGGCTCTATAGGATTTCATTTTTATATATATATATATATATATATATATATATATATATATATATATATATATATAATTATCATTTTACCGTTAAACTAGCTAGATGCAACTATCTGTTCTATTCTAACAGCTTATTTTATAGCATTTCTTGCCTATAGAACTCCCTTCCGTTTTCTTGCTTCCCTGCCAACTACAAACTTCAAGAACCTAAATGTAACTTCAATCGCCATTTTCTGTCTTCCTGAAATCTGTTACTTTATTGTACTTTTCTCACTTCTTCTCACTAAAATCTTCTCTTTTCATTATTTTTCCTTCCCTGCGTCCTCGTGGCATTATCAGCTTGCTTGTGGTGAATTGATTAAATATATAACATGACTTGAAAATCTTTCTAAAATAAAAAAAAGTGTTTTCTTTAGGCTTAGAAAAATGCTATTCCATAAAAGAAAAGTTATGGGCAAAAAGCTATGATTGATATTTGTTCTTCTATAAACAGAAAGTGCTTCCTTATAATTTTAAAAATGGTTAACATTTTTAAGTCAACCTGAGAGATTTTTTTTTCAAAAAATCAGTTCATTCCAACCAAGGCGATAATATCACTAAGGCACAAGGATTTACTGGGACTTAAAGACAATTTAAGTTACTTTAGAGGGAATCGGAAAACCAGTCTTAAACAGGACACAAGGGATACACCGCTGTCGGAGTTAGCTCCTCCTTAATTTCCCTAATTGTTCACTAGGAGTCGCTCTCTCTACACTACAAATACTGGGCGACTTCTTGCCTCGTTCTCTTTTTCACTTTGTTTTTCAGCGAACACATATACCATGTAAGCTCTCGCAGAAGATTGCGTCTTCCCATTTGTGGGAGACGCCGTGAACATTATACACGTACACGTACGTACGAATATTCATCAAAATACAAACTCTTTACGTTCACACACAAACACAAATGTTGATGTCTTTGTCACTTGTAAATTTGTTGTTTAATACATATATTTGTTGACATATATATATATATATATATATATATATATATATATATATATATATCGGTCTTGTTTTCTTTAAATCTTCGGTTGGGTTCAATTAGAATCCGCATTGTTCTTGTAGTTGGACCTTCTTCTAGCAGGAAATAAACAGTGAGTGTTTCTAATGCAAGAACGCGTAAACTGTCTCGGTCCCACTACATCGCTACTTCTGTTCAAAAGATCGGATAATTAGTAAGATATGTTCATATTACATCAACTTTATTATATAAATAAACATTCTATTATTGAATGATATATTTTCTATATTTTATCTCTTTTCAATATTCAGAAAAACTAAGTAAATGATTTAATATTCTTGAATAATTTAATTTTTAATTATTTATTTACTGTTTGATCAACAATATGTGTAAAATTTGATCAGTGAAATGTGATCATAATTTTAAAATCAAGTGATAGATGATAAAGCATTATAATAACCTCTAGTAAAACAATATAAATATTTATATGGCTTAAAAATACACTAAATTTGCATATAATTTTAATTTTCTTTAACTATTTAAAAAAAAATTAAAATTATTTACAAACATTTTACAATTTCTTATTTAGTAATTCTTTAGTATTATATATTTTAAATATTGTTGCAATTTTTAAAAATTTAATTTGCTTTAATATTCATTTAAGTCAATCTTTTTATCTGATATAATTATTAATTATAAAAAATTAAATTTTAAACAAGAAAAATGCTAGTTTAGAAAAGATAAGCTTCAAATGCTTGTTTTCAAGGGAGTTGTTGACAAAACAATGTCCATTTTTTTTTTAAATTGACTTCAACGTGTCCCTAAGCCCCTTATGAAAACCAATTATTATTTGATAACACGTAAAACAACGACAGCAAAGTATCTTTAACCCAGTGGGAGGAATAGGCAAGGAAGGATAAACTATGTTCGTGTCATTTTTAGCCACATAGGGATGAGTTTTTTCATGATGCAAAGTATGAAAAGAAAAAGAAATGCAAAATGAAAAAGAAGCAAAGACAAATCACAGGAAACGAATTTGATTAAAAAGAAAGAAACTGTAAATGAAGAAAGGACAAGAGAAAGAAAAGAGATAAAAAAAGAAAGTGTTATGGTTCACGTTAGGACCAAGGAAGAACAACACGAACACAAGAGAAGAAATAACGAAGGTATATTACACGAAATAATAATGTGGAAGGTGTTAGTATGACTGTCAGTCTGGTTTGGAGTGAACGACTATTGGCTCGACTCGATTCGGTATCTAGCCACACCACGAGGGTTGGATGTGACACACGGACAAGTTTAACGTGGGTTTCCCAAGCCTGTAGGTTCGGCCAAAAATGCCAGTAGAACCCGTATAAACGGGATCGGGTTGGTCAACCTCCCCGAACGAGACTCTTCCCTTCGGCGGAGCGTCGTCCGGGTACCTCTCTGCTCAGAGGCAGAGAGATCGACCGTCAAGCCGAGAAGCTCAGCTCGATCCGGTATCTAGCCACCCCCCACGAGGGTTGCATGTGGCACAAGGCCGAGTTTAACGTGGGTTTCCCGAGCCCGAAGGCTCGGCCAAAAAAATGACCGTAAAACCCGTATAAACGTGATCGTGTTGGTCAACCTTCCCGAACGAGACTCTACCCTTCGGCGGAGCCTCGTCCGGGTACCTCTCTGCTCAGAGGCAGAGAGATCGACCGTCAAGCCGAGAAGCTCAGCTCGATTCGGTATCTAGCCACCCCCCACGAGGGTTGCATGTGGCACAAGGCCGAGTTTAACGTGGGTTTCCCGAGCCCGAAGGCTCGGCCAAAAAAAATGACCGTAAAACCCGTATAAACGTGATCGTGTTGGTCAACCTCCCCGAACGAGACTCTACCCTTCGGCGGAGCCTCGTCCGGGTTCCTCTCTGCTCAGAGGCAGAGAGTTCGACCGTCAAGCCGAGAAGCTCGGCGTGATTCGACCCTCTCTCTTGAGAGGCGTAGTATACATAGTGTTAGGAAGAGTTCATTCTGTTGTTATAGGTAAGGACCCATAACAGAAAGAAAGAAAGAAAGAAGAGAAAAGAAAAAAGGAAAATGACAGAAAAACGAGGAAATAAAAAAAAAGAAGCCCAAAGAAAGATATAAAAATGAAATAGAGTGAGAGCAAGCAAAGAATGAAAGTGAATAAAAAAATGAAAAAGTAACAAAGGTAGAAAAGACAAGAAATAAAAAAGAAATAGTGTTAAATTAGATTAAATCAATGTAAAAATAAATAAAGAGAGAAATAACGCAAAAAGATGCAACAACTAAAGAAAGATGAAAGAAAGAGAGTGAATGCAAAGATTGAGAACAAAAGAGACTAAAAATGAAAAAGAAACAAAAGATATATAAAAAGAAATAAAAAAAAAGAAATAATAGGAAAGAAAGGACAATAAAAAAAGATTAAAGATTAGAAAGACAAGGAACCTTTCAGACTACAGATTTATTGAAAGAAACCATTTTGTGGAAATCGTTTTGTCAGAAAACAAGCAATTAACTTGGATCCCATGTGATAATCAGCTCTTCCACTGAGAGCATTTTCACGTGTCTAGAATATATGTAAGGAAAGAAATTAAAAAAAAAAGATTTTCACTGACGTTTTTCAAAGAAAATTTATCAGTTTCCTTGATATGAAATGAAGACTACAGTTGTTTATAACAAAGATTATTTTTAATGATTTGTTTTCCTTTTCTTTCTTTTTGATCCTTGTTTTTTCCTCCATTCCGTCTTCTTTCTTTCTTAATGGATTCCTTTGTGTACCTGAGGAATCATGCAACATTTGTTTCAAGCAGTAAAGACACTTTTATCAAGAGTATGTGGATTATGTTCAGCCAGCAACAATAAAAACAAATAAAATAAAATAAAAAAACAAAAGCAACAGATAACTGAATGAAATCGGCTTCTTTTTTGTTGTTGTTATCAAAACATTTCAACAATTGCATGATTTGAATCAACACACAACAAAGAAAATGGCGAAAAAGGTGCTTAATTTAAAAATATCAGCTATTTTATTTCCTCAGTTTTACAATTAATATTTTCACAGCGTGTATGAGTGTTAAATTTCTTACATTCCTTGTTTGTTAAGATGAAAAAAAATGATTTCTTCCCGTGCATGTTTCGGACAGGAGAAGCAAGAGAAAAAGCGAGCAGGAAAGTGTAAGTGTCACGTAGCTTGGTGAGGCAGACAGGTGGATGAGTAAGCGAATTACTTTTTAGTCACACCGTCTTGCCTTGCCCGTCGAGAAACTGTGCTTAAATACACTTCAAAAGGATCAAGAAGAATGTTTTGTTAATGTTGGCGGGAAACACGACTCATTGGTCGAAAAATACTAAATATGTATTTTCATTTTTTTTAAATTTATTAACAGGAAAGATGCGCAATCCTCCGACTCAGAAACTATTTTTGTCATTTGGTGTTTGACTGTCTTTGCGCTTATTTCCGTCTTCGGTGGTGTAATGGATAGCGGCTTGGATCGAGGAATCGGAGAGCCGAGTTCGAATTCCAATCGAATCAATTATATTCATGTAACGGAAAGGTATGACACCTTTTCTTCTCCTCCCAGTTAGGACGAGAACTACACATATAAGATTCGCTAGCGGCAAGTGAGTCAAGTGAATTCCACAAAGAATCTACAACTACAGGATATCTACCAACCGCCCCGCACGGTCAGATGTGACACAAGGCCGAAATCATGTGGCACAAGGTCGGTTTAACGTGGGATCCCCGGGCCCGTGGGCTCGCCCAAAAATATGCCCTTTGAACCCGTATAAACGGGTTCAGGGTCGGTTTACCTCCCCGAAAGAGACTCCGCATTTCGGCGTAGCCTCGTTCGGGTTCCTCCCCGCCCGAAGGCTGAGAGTTCAACCGATCAGCCTGTCAGCCGGTCGCCCGACTTCGGACTGAACGGTATTTAGTCCCCCCCCACGAGGGCATCATGTGGCGCAAGGCCGGTTTAACGTGGGGTTTCCGAGCCTGTGGACTCGGGCAAAAATATGCCCTTTGAACCCGTCGGTCTACCTCCCCGAAAGAGACTCCACCCTTCGACGTAGCCTCCTTCGGGTTCCTCCCCGCCCGTAGGCAGAGAGTTCAACCGATCAGCCGGTCGCCCGACTTCGGTTCTGAACTCTCTGCTTCCTCTTCAGGCGCAGTATTTATTACGTATGGAATAGTCCATTATGTTATTATGGGTAAGGTCCCATAACAGATGGCAAAAAAGGTAAGTTAGAAAAACAGAAGGAAAATGGTAGAATGAATTAAGGAGAAAGAAAGAAAGAAAGAAGCAAACAAACAAACAATGAGGAGGAATAAAAGAAGAAGAAAAATAAAGCAAAGAATGGAACGAAGAAAAATCATGAAAAAAGAAAGATAAATAAAGACCAAAACAGAATAAAAGAAAGAGAGAGTAAAGAAGAATACAAAGAATGAAAATAATATGATTCTTTTAATTTTTTGTTTTCTCCTTTTTTTTACTCCGTCTTTCGTTTATTGTGAATGAAAAAGGAAAAAACGAAAGAAAATGAAAAAAAAAGCAATGAAAGAAAACACAAGAAAGAAAATGAAAAAAAAGAAATACTGAAAAACTTTAAATAAAGAACAAAAAAGAAGAAAATCTGAAGAAAGATGGAAGCGAGAAAAAGAAAAAGCAAAGAATGAAAAAAAAAGAGCATAAAAAAGAAAATGAAGCAAAGAAAGAAAGAACGAGTGAAAAGTAGTAAAGACAGAAAGAAAGAATAGGAAATAAAGAGCAATAAGAATATTAAAGATAAGAAAAAGAAACCTTTCAGGCTGCAGCTGGATTTATTGAAAGAAACCATTTTGTGGAAATCTTTTTTGTCAGAAGACAAACAATTAGCTTAGAGCTCACATGATAATAGACCCTTCGTAAAGAGCCTTTCCGCGGGAAGAGCCTTTCCACGTGTCTAGAATATGTGTAAGGAAAGAGATTTAAAAAGGAAAGCTAATGATAGTGTTCAATGAAAATTTATCAGTTTTGCTGATAAGATATAAAGGCTACAATTATTTACAACAAAGATTATTGGAGATGATTTAATGTGTTTTCTTCTTCATTCCTTGTTTATTTCTTTTTCATTTTCTTTCTTTACACATATTTTTCTTTTCTCTTCATTCTTTCTTGTCTGTTTTTTCTTTCTTTCACAATTGCTCTTTCTTTTTGTTATACATTTTTACACATATATATATCTTTCTTTTTTTTTTAAATGTTGAGTCATTCGCGTCGATTTCTCTCCACTTTCTATCTACGTAATCCTGTTTTGGATCTTTTTCTTTCTTTTTATTATTTCCTTTGTGTTATGCTGGATTTTCTTCTCTTTCTTTCTTTACTAAGTTTTCTTCTCTTTCTTCTTTGTAAAAATTGCTGTCTTTCTTTATCTTCTCCAGATTTGCTTTCATTTCTTCTTTTCTTTCTTAAATCACTCTTTCTTTCTTCAATATCATTTCTCTTTCCACTTTCTTTTCTATTTTCTCTTTTTTTACTTTTGACCATTTCTACTCCTTTTTAATTCCTCTGTAGTTTTTGTTATTTCCTTTGTGTTATGCTGGATTTTATTCTCTTTCTTTCTTTACTGTATTTTCTTCTCTTTCTCATTTTTGACCACTACTACCTTTCGATAACTTTTCTAGATTTGCCTTCATTTCTCTTTCTTTTCTTTCTTTCTTAATTCACTCTTTCTTTCTTTAATATCATTTCTCTTTCCACTTTCTTTTCTATTTTTCTTTTTTGCTTATCACTATTTCTACACCATTTTAATTTCATGTATTCCTCCTCATTTCTTTCTCCATTTAATCTTTTTTTTTCTTTTTTTTTTCTTTTTTTTCTTTTTTTCTTTTTTCTTTTATTTCTTTCCTTCTCTTTCATCTTTCTGATTATTGCTGCTCATTTTTAACTTCTCTGCATTGCTTTTCATTCTTACTTCTTTTTAACTTCACTGCATTTCTTTTTTCTTTATTTCTTTATTTGATCTTTTTTCTTTCTTTTCGTCATTCTTGTCCGTCTTTTTCTTTTTTCTTTTTTTTTCTTTCTTTTGTTGACCATTTCTACTCTTTTATAACTTCTCTGCTTTTCTCTTCTTTCTTTCCTTTTCTTCCCCTGTCTTTCTTTCTTTCCTTTTCTTCCCCTCTCTTTCTATCTTTCTTTCTTTCTTTCTTTTCTGTTTTTTTCTTTCTCATCATTTTACTCGTTTTTGACTTTACTGTTTTCCTCTTTATTTCTTTCTATTTTTCTTTCTTTTTTCTTTCTAGTTCATTCTTTCTTCAATCTTATTTTTCTTTCTTTTCTGTTCTTATTTCATTCCTTTCTTTTGTTTACTTCTCTTTCTTCTCCATCACTCTTTCGATTGTATTTTTACTTCTCCACATTCCCTTTTATTTCTTCTTTCTTTTATTCACCCTTTCTTTCTTTAATCTTATACATACTACTGTATTTCATTCTACTTAATATACCCTTTCTTTTTTCAATATTGAGTTTTCTTTATTTCTTTTCTATCATTTTTCTTTTCTTTTATTCTCTCTCTTCTTTCTAATCTCTTCTCTTTTTCTATGTCTGAATTATCCCCCCCCATGTCTCTGTTTTTCCTTCCATTCTTCATTTTCTTCTTAATTCACTCTTTCTTTCTTCAATATCATTTCTCTTCCCAATTACATTTCTGTTTTTTTCTTTTTTTACTTTTGACCATTTCGACTCCGTTTCAATTTCTCTACAGGCTTTCTCATTTCTTTCTTTCCTTCTTTTTTCTTTCTTGCTTTCTTTTCTGTCTTTTTTCTTTTCTTTTATTTCTTTGTTGACCAATGTTACTCCTTTTTAACGTCTCCGCCTCCTCTTCTTTCTTTCTTTCTTTCTTTCTTTCTTTTCTGTCTTTTTCTTTTCTTTTTTTCTTTTCTTTTCTTTCTTTTGTTAACCATTTCTACTCATTTTTAACGTCTATACCTTCCCCTTCTTTCATTCTTTGTTTCTTTCTTATTTTTCTGTCGTTTTTCTTTTCTTTCTTTTCTGTTTGTCCTCCCTTTCTTCATTATCTGATTCATTCTACCTTTCTTTCTTCCACCCTGATTTCTTTCCTTCCTTTCTTTCCTTCTTACATTCTTTTCCATTTTTAGCTTCTTAGTTTTTCCTTCTGTTTCTTTCTTTTTCTTTATATTAGGTTGGTGCAAAAATAATGACGTAATAATGTCGTTTTTTTATGTATTTTTTAACGTCAAAAAACGACATTAGTACGTCATTATTTTTGCACCAACCTAATAATATCCTTGATATGGGACCCGAGATTATGTCAGTGGATGATTAGTTTCTTCTTCGGTATTAAATAACATAGACATATTGTAATTACTTCAGGCAATGTGGAAGAAAGAAAAGAATAGAGTTCAGGTTGGTTCCGCCCACATTTGATTTTTTTTTTAAATGAATAAAAAGAGAAGAAAACTGAAGGTCAAACTAGATTTAAAAGAAAACACCAAGAAAACCACAATGAAAGGAGTCTTTCCACTTATTTTGAGCATAAAATTTCCATTGGAAATTACATAATCTAAGCCTATATCTATCTATCTATCTATCTATCTATCTATCTGTCTATCTATCTATCTATCTATCTATCTATCTATCTGTCTGTTTATTTATCTCTATCTATCTATCTATCTATCTATCTATCTATCTATATATATATATATATATATATATGTGTATATATATATATATATATATATGAAATTAGGAAAGATTCACGTGCAACGAACTACTCGACAAAGAAACATTTCTTATATTTTATCACTAGCTCTACAAATTCAATTTTTCAGAATTTTGTACTGAGCAATTTAAAAAAATATCCAAGCATTAGCCTGACTCTAGTTTTGCCTACTACTTTTTTTTGATATGATATATATATATATATATATATATATATATATATATATATATATATATATATATACTACTAAAAAGAAAAATGACGACTGGAAAATTTCACGTATTCATTAAACAATGTAAATACGTGACTCTCGTTAAGTTTATCATACTAACGCAAGAAAGGAGGTCCTGGAGAATCTGATACTCACAGGTCG
Source organism: Acanthosepion lycidas (assembly GCA_963932145.1). Lineage (NCBI taxonomy): Eukaryota > Metazoa > Mollusca > Cephalopoda > Sepiida > Sepiidae > Acanthosepion > Acanthosepion lycidas. Next base: position 70,853,999 of record OZ010605.1, read on the forward strand.
AATAGAGGCAAAAATAGACAAGGAAAACTAACGCATAGCATAACTGGCGGGCTTAAACAAGTGGATGGCAGAACGTGGTCTGGGGAGTTGGCAGAGGCACAAAACTTATTGAGAGCAACAAGGCATAGGGGGAAGTGGAGAGCCATGATCGCCTACGTTCTGAAAGGCCACTGCACATAAAAAGAAAGAAAAACGCAAATAATTCTGTTGTGTTGTAAAAACAAAAACAAAATATTTTTGTGGTATTTTTTCCGAGGATCTTCGTCATTCGTTTCTTTCAATTTGAAAGAAAACTCAATAAGATTTATTTAAAATTTGTAGAGCTGTGTGTGAAGAGTATTTTTTCTTCGCTTTCCGCACAATTTTTCCTCTCTCTCTCTCTCACACACACACACACACACACACACGCACACGCACACATACATATATATATACAGGGTGTCCATAAAATGCGTGTGTACTTTTAAAAATTTATAACTTTATTTGTATTTGCGATAGAAATAGTTTGTAAAAGGGATTAGAAAGAAGTAAATCTATATTTTTTAAGGTTTTATTGAAATTTTATCTAATTTTATAGATGCAACACTTTCGTCGCTGATACATGGCCTTCCAGACCCTGACTTATCATTGACGAGGCCTGTCTCTTTAAATTTTTTCATCCATTTAGCAATAGTATTCCTATGAGGTGGTTCATTATTGTATTCAATTCTAAACTTTCTTTGTACAGCAATAGTAGATTTCAGTTCAGCCAACCAAAGGACACAGTTTACCTTTTCTATCAGTTGAAGCCATGGATCAAATTGATTCTGGAAAAAAGAAAATATTTTTTTACTTATCTAAAAATTGTTGCAAATTTTGTGGTAAAGAATTATTCAATAACTATACTTAAAACTAGGTACATTAAACTTTATAACATTTTTTACAGATTATTTCTATCGCAAATACAAATGAAGTTATAAATTTTTTAAAGTACACACGAACTTTATGGGCACCCTGTATATATTATTCTGTATATATGTATGTCCAATTATATTATCTATCTATCTATGTATCTATATGTGCCCTGCTCTCTCTCCATATCTATCTATCTGAGTTCATTCTTAAACAACAGGAAAGGCTTATCAATCTAACGTTTCACTTTTATTCATACTTCGATAAAAGTGAAACACGTTAGATTGATAAACTTTTAATATTTGTTTTTGTCTATTTGTATTTGTCTGTTCACATCTATGTATCTATCTGCGTCTCTGTCTGTCTGTCTATCTATCTATCTATCTATCTGAATAACAGAAGATTTCTGCTGCGACATTCATGTAGTCTGGCCATAATTTGGATAGAATTACATGAAATATGGACCGATTCTGCATAGTATTAACAGTTCAGGGCGTGTTGTGGCATGGGGAGAATTTTTCTTGACATGAATTGGACCTTTGGTAGCAATAAAATACTTCTGCCTCAGCCTACATAGGTACTCAAATAAAATAAACTGTATTTCACAAAAATGGTTGGTACTATAATGTTTTAAATGCCTAAGAAATCTTATAATGTTACTTGGGTTCAAAAGTAGAATAGGATATTCGGAATAGAGATGAAAGCTTAGGTGTGGGTCGGTCATACTCCTGAGGCAACCGGAAGGGAATAGCTCTCGCGGGGCTGGGGTAATTGTCGGATAAAGAGAAGGCGAAAAATAAAACAACTATCTGGGCAAAATGGGCAATGACTAAAAACACCAATGAAAATATGGTAACAAGAAAAACAAACCTACATAGATAGATATGTCGATATCAATCAGCTGACAAACCATTGATTCTTACCAGAGATAAGAATATATTTTCTGGCGAATAAGAGGGCCGGGAAAATGTATAACAATTTTGGAGGGAAAAGTTCCCGAGATTTCTGAGCTTTCTAATCTTGGCAAATACGAAGAATGCGGGTCTCTTTGGCAGTGAGTTTTGGACATTGTCTGTGATAACATCAGTTCGGCGACAATAGCACCAGTCACCTTTGGAACCTGTTTCAAAGGAATAAATCTAAATGTTGGGCTCTAAAGACAGAACGGCGGCCCTCTACTAAAACTACTCATGATCTGCTTCCTTGCTTCCTCGCCGGGGGGGGGGGATTGAAGAAATTGGGTAATTGAAGAAATTGGATAATTAAAGAGAAGGCGAAAAATAAAACAACTATCTGGGTAAAAAGGGCAATGACTAAAAACACCAATGAAAATATGGTAACAAGAGAAACAAACCTACATAGATAGATATGTAGATATCAATCAGCGGACAAACCTTTTATTTATATTAATTCTAGATAGATAGATAGATAGATATAACTAGAGATAGATATATAGATATAAAGATACCAATCAGCTAAGTGACAAAAATATTTTACTTACATTGTAATTAATTCTGTATAGATATATAGATTGATGATAGATAGATATGAACAGAGTGAGATAGATTGATATTTAGGTAGGCAGATAGATAGATAGATAGATAGATAGATAGATAGATAGATATAAACACACACATCGAAGGGACAAACATTTTACTTACATTGTAACTAATTCCAGATAGATAGATAGATAGACATGAACACACACACACACACATCTAAGTGAGAAACATTTTACTTATATTGTAACTAATTCCATATAGATAGATAGATAGATATGAACAGCATGAGATAGATAGATAGATAGATAGATAGACATGAACACACACACACACATCTAAGTGAGAAACATTTTACTTATATTGTAACTAATTCCATATAGATAGATAGATAGATATGAACAGCATGAGATAGATTGATATTTAGGTAGGCAGATAGATAGATAGATAGATAGATAGATAGATAGATATAAACACACACATCGAAGGGACAAACATTTTACTTACATTGTAACTAATTCCAGATAGATAGATAGATAGACATGAACACACACACACACATCTAAGTGAGAAACATTTTACTTATATTGTAACTAATTCCATATGGATAGATAGATATGAACAGCATGAGATAGATAGATAGATAGATAGATAGATATACATGAACACACACACACACATCTAAGTGAGAAACATTTTACTTATATTGTAACTAATTCCATATAGATAGATAGATAGATAGATATATAGATATGAACAGCATGAGATAGATAGATAGATAGATAGATAGATAGATAGATAGATAGATAGATAGATAGATATGAACAAACTGAGAGAATGTAAATTAGAGAGATATAGAAAGAAAAACTAGTTAATTGGAAAGCAACCAGGAAAATAAAGACATATAGAAGCCAGAGAAAGAGAGAGAGAGAGAGAGAGGGAGAAAGAGAGAGAGGGAGAAAGAGAGAGGGAGAAAGAGAGAGAGAGGGAGAAAGAGAGAGGGAGAAAGAGAGAGAGAGAGGGAGAAAGAGAGAGGGAGAAAGAGAGAGAGAGAGAGGGAGAAAGAGAGAGGGAGAAAGAGAGAGAGGGAGGGAGAAAGAGAGAGGGAGAAAGAGAGAGAGAGAGAGAGGGAGAAAGAGAGAGGGAGAAAGAGAGAGAGAGAGAGGGAGAAAGAGAGAGAGGGAGAGAGAGAGAGAGATGATTAAGAAAGAATGTCATCAATGGCATAAGAAAATAAAGAAAGAATTAAAAAATAGAGAATAACAGTGGGACGAAAAGAGTAAGGAAGACATTGCCAAATAAACAAAGCGGGGAAGGGAAAACAAGATAGAATGTTGACAGGTAAATATTCTTTCTACGATTTATTAGACCACTTCTGTAGTCAAGTTTTGTTTACAAGTTAACCTTAAGCTTTTCTCCACCCGCAACCAACCAAACAAGCAACTAACCACAAATACCTCTTGTCCTCACTACTACCTACAAGCCAATCTCTACGCCAACCAGAAAGAGTCCTTATCTGCTCAATGCTTGACTTCTCTCTTCAACTTAAGTACCAGAGATTGGTCCATGATTTTTAAGTTTGAAAGATATGATTTTTTAACATTGTTTACCTAATACAAGACCCCAGAGCCACTCAAGACAGAGGGTTACTGATTTAAGTTGTTTTATGTATGTAACAGTAGGAATTAAAACGTGAACATTATGAAGAGATGTATAGATATGTAAGAGTTGACTCGAGACTTGACAAGGTTATGGGTTTAGTGATTAAGGAAATATCCTCTCCGGAGTGTGACACTATTTACGTCGCTAGAAAGAAAGAAGAAAAAAGAAAAGCGAGAATTAAATTTAGGTGATAAGAAGCCATCACGAAAAGGACACTAAACGATGTTGTTCTTTTTGTCAAAGAAAAATGCTAAAAGTTTTATTCTCATTGGCGAGAGGAGTGGGGTCGCGGATGTTTCGGATTTAATCTGATTTATGTTACGGGGCGGCGAATAAGATATATCCAATCTGCCATGGCAATGGTAAACATTTCAAGTTGGACAAGCGACCTCCCGCAGAATTCTAAAGAGATAAAAATTAAATAGGTCATCCGCTGACCGAAAAACAAAAATGTCCGCTGGCCACCATGAAGGAAAGATTAAGCCTTTGTCTATATGCAGAATATCATTGAGAGGGGCATCTGTTTATTGTCAGGGCTGGCTATGATAGCAAAACTATTTTATCGGAACAGTTAATTAGCGAGAGAATGCAAATACGTCCAATTGACCACCCACTTGTTTGGCGAAGGCCCTGGGTGATAAAATCCAAGTGACATTTGGCTAAGATAAGAGTCCAAGGGTTTGTTGTCGGGCAGAAGGAAAGAAAGAGAAAGAAAAGAAAAAGAAAAAAAAGAAAAAGGAAGATAATTTTTTTTTCTTTGAGCAAGATTTTTTAAACCGAGGCTAGTCTGGCCACACCCACGCTGCTGAGCGCCCATTGGCTGAATGGTGGCATGAGCGTTAGGCGTAGGTAATCATGTGAAGAAGGAGGGGAGGCCGGTTGCGCCCCCTTGAGGGGATAGGTGTGAGATGCTACTGTGAGAGAGAGGGGAAATCCGTTGACACCCTCTGAGGGTATGGTGAGATACCAATATGAGAACAGAAGAAGGTGGGAAGACGAAAAACTTCCAAAAATGGAAAATAATAAATTTTCCTGACCGAAAACAAAGAAGTGGATTGTGTATTTAGAATTATCAAGGAGCCTCAAAACCCGACAAGCCCACCCCGGTTTTGGTCGGCGTCCATATAAGCAGAGTCGCAGCGAGTGAAAAGTTCGAGTTCCAGTTGAGAGGCAGTTGAGTGAAGTTCGCAGTTGGAGTTGCACCCGCCCCGCAGAAACCTGGCTGAAAGATTCCACGTAATTCCGAACTCAACTTCTAACCAAGAACAATTTATTTTTGAAGAACGACTTAGACTCACACCATCAAAACAAGTTTCACGAATATCGCCTGAAGATACACCAAAACCAGTTTCTTAAAAGAACAAATTAAGATGTTAAGACTCGCCTAGCAAACACAAAGTGTCACGAATCCATATAAACGGGTTGGTAGAAAGACGCAGTCCTGAAATTCAGTAACCAGATATAAAATATTGTTATCCTTTTTTTAACATATTTGAACTTTTCGAGTTGTTACTTTATTTTCTTTTACATATACTTGTGCGGTGTTACCCTTGATCGAACTCGACTTGCATTACGGCCCGGCGACTGATTGATTTCGTCTACCTAAGATCAAATCACAACGTGGGTAGGTTAGACTAGAAATTAAAGCAGTTACTTCGGTAACCGGACGTTGGAGGCAAGCTGGGAACGACAAGGCTGATACCGAATCTAACCAGATTCCCATCCGAATCAGCAAAAGGTTAGACCGTCACAGGAGGTTGGTTCACAAAATATAGGTTATTGGGAAGAAGCTGTTTGAATGGCCAAAAATAAGAAAGAGAAGCGAGCACAAGAAAGAAAAAAAATCCCTTATACATTGGATCGAGCGTTTTACGCCAAACATCACGGTCCTGCATCAAGGTCGGGAGCTCGTTAGACTGGCATTCTGTGTCCTAACATAGCTGGTTAATGTAAGCGGTTGTTGGGCGACCAACCAGTCTTACGCCATGGCTAGGTGTCCACAGCAGTAGATCACTCGCAAGTTCTTACTTTGCTCACCAGCAGTATCCCCCAAAGCACATACTGCGTTGGCGTAAAATTGTAGAAATATCAGGTATGGGTCTATAGAGCTGTGGTTTAGCTGGATGTTGTCTCCAAGAGATGTTAAGTATAGCTCTTGGCATCCGAGTGTAGGTTCCATCAAGCTTAGACTCTAGGGTTTCATTTAATCTACAAGATGTAGCACCATCGACAACTTATAGATCAGATTTTCAGATTATATATATATATATTATTATATATATTATAAGCATAGAATATTAGTGTTTAAGCCTTTTTTATTATATTCATGCTCTGTCCTGGACATTGAGTTCTAACTGGGTTCTAACCTCTTGGGAATTTATATATATATATATATATATATATATATATATATATATATATATATATATGGTTGGATTGATGTGAGTTTGTAACCCTGGGTTTCACGCTTTCTCGATCGTCAGACAGATTTGTCTGACGATCGCAAATGCGTGAAACCCAGGTTCACAAAGTCACATCGATGCAACCAAATATGTTAGCTCTATCTCTGATATTGTGCGCTTTCTAATAAGTACCGCGCATATAAGATATAAATAATAATATATAAAATATATTACACACACACACACACACACACACACACACACATATATATATATATATATATATATATATATATATATATATATATATTTGTTTGAATAAAAACAGACCACTTTAAGGTTCCATGTAATAAGTTATTTCACCACAACCCCTTTAACAGGGCTATGGATCATCAGACTTTACTTCCAAAGGTTGAAATGAAAAATGAAAAGAAATTCACACGTTTTTGATGGACCTCATCAAGAATATGTAAAATTAACGAAGTGGGGAAGTAAGGTAGGAGAGAGAAGGTAAGATGTGAGTGTTTTAGGTGTACCTTTTCAATTCCTTATTCTTAACCCCACTGTGTGTCGGCTAGACGTTGCTTAAGCCTAACGCGTCTTGTCTCTAGATATAGATGGGTAAGGGATGAAGACCGACATTAAAGGCAGAAGCTACAGCAACCCTAATAAATTACATTCCACGAGGACAGGTTTCATTCAGATTCTTAGACGCTGTTATTTCGCGTTACTTTAACGGGCATATTTGTGAGATTAAGGTTTGATGTAAATCTAAATGTCTAAACAATCTACGAAGAATTTAATTTGAAGTTCGTTGGAGTTTTCGGTATTTTCTATGAAACAGTCGATTAGAGAAACTCATAGACAGTACATTGGAAGAGTAATCCATTTTATATTTAGTAATCTTTTTTTATAAAAAACTTTTGTCTTATTGGTTGTTAAGTTGACATCTATTCGTTTGATTTTTGTTCATTAAATAAACTCGTGGTTGTTTTTAGGTACCCAATTATCAATGGTTATTCCAATTTAAATAATTTTAATAATTTTATCATCAACAATGGGGTAGTATATTTCAATTTGAATTAAATTACCAATTTAAACTTTACCTCCGTGCTATCTAAAACTCACTGATATATATATATATATATATATATATATATATATATATATATATGTGTGTGTGTGTGTGTGTGTGTGTAGTATGCCCATAATTTGAAAAGAATTACATGAAATATGGACCGATTCTGCATAGTATTAACAGTTCAGGGCGTGTTGTGGCATGCAGAGAATTCTTCTTGACATGAATGGGACCTTTGGTAGCAATAAAATACTTCTGCCTCAGCCTATATAGGTACTCAAATAAAATAAACTGTATTTCACAAAAATGGTCGGTACTATAATGTTTTAAATGCCTAAGAAATCTTATAATGTTACTTGGGTTCAAAAGTAGAATAGGATATTCGGAATAGAGATGAAAGCTTAGGTGTGGGTCGGTCATACTCCTGAGGCAACCGGAAGGGAATAGCTCTCGCGGGGCTGGGGTAATTGTCGGATAAAGAGAAGGCGAAAAATAAAACAACTATCTGGGCAAAATGGGCAATGACTAAAAACACCAATGAAAATATGGTAACAAGAAAAACAAACCTACATAGATAGTTATGTCGATATCAATCAGCTGACAAACCATTGATTCTTACCAGAGATAAGAATATATTTTCTGGCGAATAAGAGGGCCGGGAAAATGTATAACAATTTTGGAGGGAAAAGTTCCCGAGATTTCTGAGCTTTCTAATCTTGGCAAATACGAAGAATGCGGGTCTCTTTGGCAGTGAGTTTTGGACATTGTCTGTGATAACATCAGTTCGGCGACAATAGCACCAGTCACCTTTGGAACCTGTTTCAAAGGAATAAATCTAAATGTTGGGCTCTAAAGACAGAACGGCGGCCCTCTACTAAAACTACTCATGATCTGCTTCCTTGAACCTTGAAATTCCTGTCGTCGGCCTACGAATTCACTCAACTACAAACTACAGACCTTCCGATTGTTTCGCCATCAACAAAAGCCCTGAAGAAATCTTATGTGAATGCTAATCCCTTAAGAACAATTTATTTGCTTAAAGAACTTTTAGGCGCTCAGAGAAATATTTTGAACAAGCCTTTCTATGAACACTTTTTCTTCCTTTAAGTTAAAGGAATTTTCTTCTACCTTTATTTATCTCATATTTCGTATATATTATACAATATATATATATATATATATATATATATATATATATATATACAATATATATTTACCGTTTTGTGTATGTAAATAAACTTTTTTTTCTTTTATTGTTACATGACGAACAGGAGTTTGAGTCTTTATTCTTCTGTCTAAAAGAGAGAATTAACCGCTCCAATCTTTCAAGCCGCTGTTGCTTTTATCGATTCTGTCACCTTTAACCTTCACCCTTTCATATGGGAAAGCTGGGACCAATTTCCCACAATATGATAGTACAACAAGAGAAAAAGTTTCAAAATTATTTGATAAAGAATTCTTCATTTAACTTTGTCCTGGTCGACTGGTCTAAACGCGGAACTTTTTGATGGATATTGGAGAACGTAGCAGTTTGACTATACTTTATGACTGGACGCTAACTACTCACCCACCGACCTACTGGGACGGTGCGAGGGTCAGGAACGAGAAGTATTAGTAGTAGTAGTGGTGGTGGTAGTAGAGCGAAAGTGATATTTCAAGTCAAAGTGACGACAGGTTAAAAAACAGGCTTCTAAATTGGGGGTATTTTTTTTTTCTTTCTTTTCTATACTCATTTTTTGTCTCTCAGTAAGAGGTGGGATGGATGTGAAAACGGGATTATCTAGATAGAAAAAATGGGGTAATGGTCAGGAAGAAGAGGAAATGGAGTAACGAAAAATAATCAAAGAAAGAAAGAAAGAAAGAAAGAAAGAAAGAAAGAAAGAAAGAAAGAAAGAAAGTCGAGAAGCTAAAATGAAGTAAAAAAGAAGAAAACGAAGAAAACAAAAAAAAAAGAAAAAAGGACGGAAAAAGAAAGACAGAAAGAAACAAAAAGATTACAAAAAGGAGTAACTGATAAGAAAGAAAGAAAGAAAGAAAGAAAGAAAGAAAGAAAGAAAGAAAGGAAAGGAAGGCGGAGAAGTTAAAATGGAATAAGTAGAAAGCGAAGAAAAGAAAAATCAAAAAGGGAAGTAAAAAGAAAGAAAGAAAAAAGAAAGAAAGAAAGAAAGAAATGAGAAGGACTACAGAGGAATTAAAAAGGAGTAGAAATGGTCAAAAGTAAAAAAGAGAAAATAGAAAAGAAAGTGGAAAGAGAAATGATATTGAAGAAAGAAAGAGTGATTTAAGAAAGAAAAGAAGAAATGAAAGCAAATCTGGAGAAGATAAAGAAAGACAGCAATTTTTACAAAGAAGAAAGAGAAGAAAACACAGTAAAGAAAGAAAGAGAAGAAAATCCAGCATAACACAAAGGAAATAATAAAAAGAAAGAAAAAGATCCAAAACAGGATTACGTAGATAGAAAGTGGAGAGAAACCGACGCGAATGACTCAACATTTAAAGAAAAAAAAAAGATATATATATGTGTAAAAATGAATAACAAAAAGAAAGAGCAATTGTGAAAGAAAGAAAAAACAGACAAGAAAGAATGAAGAGAAAAGAAAAATATGTGTAAAGAAAGAAAATGAAAAAGAAATAAACAAGGAATGAAGAAGAAAACACATTAAATCATCTCCAATAATCTTTGTTGTAAACAATTGTAGCCTTTATATCTTATCAGCAAAACTGATAAATTTTCATTGAACACTATCATTAGCTTTCCTTTTTAAATCTCTTTCCTTACACATATTCTAGACACGTGGAAAGGCTCTTCCCGCGGAAAGGCTCTTTACGAAGGGTCTATTATCATGTGAGCTCTAAGCTAATTGCTTGTGTTCTGACAAAAAGATTTCCACAAAATGGTTTCTTTCAATAAATTCACCTTTAGTCTGAAAGGTTGCTTGTCTTTCCTTTTACCAATAAAATATAAAGAGACTGGAGAACATTCAATCCTGAGTACAGGGAGATGCAAGGAGTGAAAACTGTTGGAAGGTTGAAGTGAGGAAAAGTAGAATAAAAGAGCATGGTTAAGGAAGACATAAGATGGCGATTTACATTGCATTTAAATTTTGGAAGATTGTAGGTGTCAGGAAAGCAAGAATCGGAAGAGAGTTCGACAGGAAGTAGTAGTGTGAGGAAAGAATCTATTAGAATAGAATTGACGGTTACATTTAAGTTAATTCAATAGCCGAACTCTGTAACCGAGATGACAATCTAATAGTACGCTTAAATTCATGCAGATGAAACACTAAGAAGAATAGCCTCATCATTCTCATGAAAATATTTGTAGGCATTGCAAACCGTTCTTTGAATTTTGTCAAGAATCAAGAGATATAAAGCAGAAGCACCAGGAAGATGATATTCTATGTCTGTGAGCCAGGAATAAAAATAACGTCCAAGACTTGCATGAACCAGAAAAAAAATCAAAGATTTAATATTCAAACAAAATTTTCCAAAATGGAGTAGTGTGACATAGAGAGAGAGAGAGAGAGAGAGAGAGAGAGAGAGAGAGGAGGTGGATTACGTAATCAACAGTGCTAAAGAATTAGGATGAAGGTGCTAATTACTTGGGTAGAAGGGATTCCGGAGTAATTCCAAAAATAAGTTGGGTTTTTTTTTCTCTTTCTTTTTTCTCTTAATAATTGTTTCTGGGGTTGAATTATTAGTTAATTACATGTAATAATTCCAAGGGGATTCGTTAAAGTAAAGTTTGTGATAAATGGCAAATTGAATTTTTGGGTGGTCTGAATAGCGAAATTCAACCAGACAGGATAAGTGGTTTTGGCAAAATTTAAGTATACGTTGTCTGCGGAAGATCCAGCAGGAGGTCCGAACCCGATTTTAGTACCTCTTGAAAACTGGTTTGCCCGCGGAGATCCGGAGATTAGGCGGAAACACATTGTGCTCTAGGCGATTTGCATATTAAAATTCGGGGCGGTACCTAACGATCGTTTAGCTCCGCCTCTCTCTATATAAGCTGCCCGCACGCTTGAGTTAGTCAGATGAGTTCGGAGTTCGGAGATCAGGACGCGGAAGAGGCGGCTTGTTGGAATTTGCTGGTCTGGTCTGTTGGTTGCCCTGTGTCAAGAAGACCGATCCGAACCAAGAGATCGAAATAGAACCCGTACGAATCCAGATAACTTCGTCAACAAGGCTGCGAGAAAGCAGACTGCTATATCGTAGGGTGCAGACGAAGATCCACGAATTACTTCCCTTAGATCAGCCGAAATTGTTTAGGCAGAAATTTTTCTACTCTCTCTCTGTGACTTTCCGACCCAAACTAGTGAATATCGTTACGACATTTTGTACTCGTGTAAATTCTTCGGTAGAGACATAAAAAAAAACAGTGGCCTAAATAGGGCTCTTTGTACAGGAACAGGAGTTGCTTATTTTTTTTCTTTTTCATGTGTTTGCAGCTACGACAAGAAACTTTTGCTGCATGAATAGTGATTTCCTTTCAGCGAAGTACCAGCCATTTCCTTCCCTTCCCACCGGATCGTTCTGGGGTGATCGATACACTGCTGTTCGGACCAAGAATTCACAACGTGGCGAATAGTGGTGGTTCCTTCAGTTCACCGGAGGAAGATCGGGTGGATTTCTTTTTCACCGGGGAGAAAGGACAGAACTACAACAGGCAGGGTTATTACGTTAGAGTAGAATAAATTCAGTTCAATTAAAAAAAAAATTAAAAATTAATATCGAGATAAAAAAAGGAGTATATAAATAAAATGATTAAAGAATGAAATTCAAAGAGATACATACAAGACAGGCAACGATATATATTTTCACATAGCTTTGTAGACGAAATTAAACAAGGACTGACGTTATTTTTTTTTTTTTTCTTTTGCCTGTAATCTAGAATGTTCGAATTTAAATCCCAAGATCAAGGGAGAGATCAGTGCTAAAATCGCCATGTGCCAACATTAACTTCGTGTGGAAGTCGACACTCCACGTTTGTTGATTCAGGAATAAAAATAACGTCAATTCCTTGCGTGAGCCAGAAAAAAAAATCAAATATTTAATATTCAAAGGCAACAGTATTCAATTCACGGGCGAATGGCAGATTTATAAGTGTGCAAGATAGATCCTAACCAGAATAATTACCTACCACGACACAGTAAACCAACTCTCCTCGCAGTAGAACTGGCAATTGATTCAATATAATCACCCCACTTCACGTGGAAAACGAGAGCCCAAGAAGACGCAAAGTTTAGCATACTGTTGGTAGGTAGTAGAGATTCTCGTTGTTGATTAAATGAAAGCAGTTTTGTTTTGGAGGCATTAAAACTTAGAAGCCATTTCTCGTCTTATTTAATCACTGATTGGAGGTCCTTTTCAAGAACAGTTGCCAGTTTTATTTTGTTGATTCTCCCGGACTTTCTACTAAAACAGGAGTAAAAAGTTGCGTCATCTGCATAGATACATAGTTAGGAACTAATGACGTCGGGAAGATCGTTGATGAAGATCAGAAACAGCGTAAATCCGAGGATGAGACATGGGTGTTTGCTTTGCTTTAATAGGAAATGAACTTGAAGCATGTCCATTTATTAGGAACGATTGGATTAGGCCAAATATTCGTTCAGAGACACCGTAATACTTGAGCTTATAAAGAAGACCATATGTCAAACCCTGTCGAATACGTTTCACATATGTAGGGCCACAGCCCAAGCCTCGCCGTTTTAATCTAAAGCGCGATAGACAAATTCAGAAATGGCCGTTAACACGTCGGTGATAGACCTGGAAAAACGGAGACCATGCTTTTTATTCGAAAGGAGATCATGTGAAGTAAGATGCTTAACATATTCGGCGTTTATTAGAGACTCTAAAATAGGTACCTTCATTAATTCGGTATAGGTAAGGTTTAAAATCATTATTTTTTAATGGGAAATCTTTCCTGAAGCTTTAATTTTAGCTTCAATTGAAAGCTAAATGATTTAGAATTTATTATTTCCAGTAAGTAAAATACTCTGTGGTGTATTTCAAACAGAAATTATATTGGCCTGAACCGATTTTTTTCAGTAAAATCGATAAAAACGGCCATTTTTGACACATTTGTAAACAAACATTAATTCTCGCTTTTAAAAATTTTGCAGAAATAAAATATATATTTTTGAAATGTTACTTGAGGAAAATTAGCAAATTTAAAGGTAAATTAATCTGATCTAAAACAAATATTACTTATAAATTTTTGTATACAAACATTTCTGTTATATGCCGTACCTATGAACACTAATGAGTATGTCCCAATCCTCATAAATACCTTGGACACTATTGTAAGTGGGGGGAGGTGTAATATGCCGTCTAAGTAGTGCACCACTAGCAGTGATTTACCTACTTCACGCCGCTGGCAAGTATTGTATTTTGTTGTTTTTATTTCCAACATCTGTTTTGTTTATTTTTCATTCAGTAACCATTCCTAGGAGTCAAAAATTTCTTAACTCCGGGGTTTTGTTTTTCTGACGTGTTAATCGATTTATTGATACAGGATTGGCAGCCGAACGTGTTCATATTATGGTGGAGCAGACGACAAAGTTTGAGGGGTTTTTTTTCGCCGTAAGCAGGAACAATCCTTAAAACATGTGACCTTTTAATGATAGATTTATCGGTTTGCACATCCCTACTTTAGAAATTCTGTACGTAATCACACATAGAAAAACAAATCAAAATTCTTTTAAAAATATTCGGGGTCGTCAGATTGTAATATGTTTTACAATATATTATTAATAAATATAGTTTTATTAATAACAGTATTTCCTAAGAAATATCATATTGAAAATTAATTTTAAGATTTAAAAATTTTATAAATCATACAATTTGAAATTGTAAAAAAACAAAAATATCTTGCAAAAATTCATCTTTCATGAATTTTTTTTCTTCAGACAATATTCTCTTTAATATATATTATTCATAAAAGCAATTAAAAGCTTCTCTAATTAAATAATGTCTTAGTGTAATTTTTCAATTCAGAACAGATTTTTGGTAAGACGGAATCCGATTCTGCAAAAAATTCCGGTAACTTAAATTCTTCAAAGAATTCTGCTTCTAACTAATATATTCACTAAAAATTATCCCGTTGAATTTCTCAAGTTTTCCTAAAATTAATTAAGGGGCTGAAACACATGTAAAAAATATTTTTTACTGGCCGTGGTGAAGAAGTTTGTGTGGCCTAAAGTATCCTAATCTCTTTGATTTCAATTTCGACATATATGTCAACTGTATACTGGTGGAACTATTGCTGACTTCGTTGTAGATGATCGAATGTATTCGGATGCATAATGAAATATTAGGCATAGAAAGCAATTGCACAGTCTTATTCTCACCAGTTTCTCTTCCGGCCTTGGTGATGCTTAGATGATATCAATCCTCTCCATTCACAAATGACAATGGATATTGCAAGGTATCTTATGAGCGATGAAGTTCACTTATCCTTTTTATCTGATTGTCTTTTTTATGGGGTATAATGTCACGATGACATCCTTTTTATCTGATTGTCTCTTTTATGAGGTATAATGTCACGATGACATCCTTTTTATCTGATTGTCTCTTTTATGAGGTATAATGTCACGATGACATCCTTTTTATCTGATTGTCTCTTTTATGAGGTATAATGTCACGATGACATCCTTGTTATCCGATTGTCTCTTTTATGAGGTATAATGTCACGATGACCTTCTTTTTATCTGATAGTCTCTTCTATGAGGTATAATGTCACGATGACATCCTTGTTACCCGATTGTCTCTTTTATGAGGTATAATGCTACGATGACATCCTTTTTATCAGATTGTCTCTTCTATTAATTATAATGTCACAATGACATCCTTGTTATCTGATTGTTTCTTCTATTAATTATAATGTCACGATGACATCCAGTCTCTTCACCTCTCATCATTATAGCAACTTAATTACATTCAGGTACATTATATCGCCGAGAATGTTCTCCAGGGGATTTTTATATGAATCTGTCAACTCAGGAGATGGATCTGCCTCTAGATATTGAGAAATTTGAAACTTCTCACATAACTATTCTTTACATGTAGCATTTCTTGGAGATTCCAGAGAATATCCGCGGACGTATCCTTGTTCGTTTGAGCTATGTTCATAGCCTGCTGCTTCATATCACTAACAAAGTATGACTGTAAACACTGGGGTTCTTAATTAGTTAGTTGTTGACGTGCTACAATCTTGTGACAAACTTGTCCCTGCACTTGAAAAATAGGCATTAATTGTCCCTCATGAATGATGTTAACACCAAAGGAAGTAATCCGGAATGCATTGTATATTCAGATATATTTCTAAAGTTCCTATGATCTCTGTTGTAACCTAGAATGAGTTACTGAAATGAGGAATAACCAAATAACCAGGTTGGAAATGAAATGGTAATCTTTATAACATCAACAAAATACAATACTCGCCAGCGGCGTGAAGTAGGTAAACCACTGCTAGTAGTGGACTATTTAGACAGTATATTACCCTCACTTACAACAGTGTCCAACGTATTTATGAGGATTGGAACATACCCATTAGTGTTCATAGGTACGGTATATAACAGTTTCTATTAATAAGAAGGTTCTTCAATAAATCTGATGGACCAGGATAATGATCCAATTTAACATTGCCACTGGAACAACAACAATATGTTCCCTACTCTACATTCCTGTACCACAATGCGAACCAAAGTTGTCCCTGGAACCAATCTAGATTGAGGCTTCAGAATCAGAATCAAATGCAGCTGAATTGCACTACATTTTTCTTCTTGCATGAAATTGAGCATGTATCCATTTGTTCCACAGGTTCATTTTGCCTTTGTTGTTCAGTTCTTATTCTTTGATCTTGAAATATTCAACAAAAACACTGTAAAAATCAGCTACAGTTGCACCGAGAACATGGCACAAATAATAAAAAAGCATAACAGAAAAATTATCAACAAACCACACGAACAAATTAAACCTACTTGTAACTGCAGAATAAAGAACGAATGTCCTTTAAACGGTAATTGATTACAAAACAACGTAATATACCAAGCCACAATAAAATCACTAAATAATGAAGAAAAAGTATACAAAGGAGTAACTGAAGGACCCTGGAAACAAGGAAATTATGCACGCATAGTAAATATGCGAAGTTGTACTTCTTGGGATTTTTTTTTCTTCTGCATATTTCATTTTACTGATTAAAAGCTAATCGTTGTTTGACACTATTAGTAATTGTAAAGTGCTTTTAGATGTCTTTTTCTGAAGACAATATTCATTGATGATACCTAAATTCTAATTTAAATCTAGAATGTGTAAATTTGTTTTCAAAATGTATCGTACTTTAGACGTTCTTGAACATGCTAAAGGGACACATCTAACGTTATCAATGCTATGGCTTTGTTGGTTGATATGTGCAGTTCCAGTGAAATTGGTGGTGTTGTCTTTTGATAGCTTTCTCATGGTTTAATAATTCACACTAATTCGACTGGATAGTTCCACTCAATAATCACTCAATAATCACTTCAGTCAGTAGCCTGACATCGCTATTTATACACCTGGCGGAAAACATATATTCATAAGCCCAGAGAGTCAAGCTCGAACCGGTGTATCGGTAATTACTCATATTCTTCCTGGACGACAGATTCTTACACCAAACAGAAGCATGATGAGAAAAATGTTAAAATTCGAAATTTTCGGAAAACAAGAATTAAAATGAAGTTGTACTTCTTGGGGGATATTTTTTTTCTTATGCATATGTCATCTTACTGATTAAAAGCAAATCGTTGTTTGACACTATTAGCAGTTGTAGAGTGCTTTTAGATATCTTTTTTGGGAAGACAGTATTCAGTGATAATACCTTAATTCGAATTTAAATCTATAATGTGTAAATTTATTTTCAAAATGTATTTTCACTCATGCTTTCGACGTTCTTGAACATGTTAAAGCGACGCATCTAACGTTATCAATGCTATGGTCTCGTTTGTTGATATGTGCAGCTCCGGTGAAATTGATGTTGTTGTCTTTTGATAGTTTTCCAATGGTTTAATTAATACTCTTTCTTCTGGTCATCTTTTTTGTAAGATAAATCGCATTTTATCTAACTACTGTAATTGTCTTCTATTCGTCTGCCATTTTTTGTTTGATCCAAATGATCTATTCACATCCAAACATGAATTGTTTTTTCTAAAGTATCTCCTTTGGCAGCCATATATTCCATTCGGCTTTCTTTTCTAACTTTATTCTTAGTAACGATCAATTTCTCGCCCTTAACAACAGCAATCAGTATTAGTGCTAATAACACAAGCCTTTCCCGCAAAAATGCCCATAGCTATTGATTCTGGAAAACTCACTTCGGCTTGTTAACTCATGACTAATTTACCCCATACAAAACCACACCTATATTCTTTCCTCTCTGTACATTATTTAGAGGAGATAAACTAAACTATGCTACAACTGATCTCTGGGAAAATGAGCAGTGGGTATAAAATGGAGGCGACTTGGGAAACAGTGCTGACGATTATTTTTAATTTTTTAAATCATTTCACTCCAAGTAAGGAAATAAAGCCACTAAGGCGCGACGGGTTACTGAGTGTGAAAGAATCTAAGAAAGGTATAAAAAAAACAGAAGATAACAATTGACATTGCATTGAAATATTTGACGATCAAACTTCACTGGAAAAACAAGAAGCCGGAAGAGACTTCCACAAGCGAGAAGTGTGAGAGAAGAAACTCTCAGCATAGGACTTCCTGTTACATCCAGCAGCAATTTCATCAGTAAAATGGTGGATCTTGGCTGCCAAATTAGTACAGCGCTTCAATCTAGTAAAGTCTAAGTAACAAAAAGGAAAGCTCATCAAAACAAAGACCATGAAAATATCTATAGAAAAGGTACAGGAAAACTTCGTTTCTGCGGGGTTACTGCAGCCGTGATGCCAGGTTAGGACTGACAACATGGCAGTTCTTTGGATTTTATCAAGACTCTCTAAACATGCAGTAGAAACACCAGACACGATACGATACGACACGACAACAATATTCTATATATGGACAAATAGCCATGTAATAATTACCAGATATTAATTATTTTATTTTTTTTTATGATTAAGACAAATATAAAAATATTCAGATGGTAATATATTAATATTCTTAACAGAGTTGCATAAAGATCCCATAAGAAAATTAAGCATGATACTTAAAACAACATATATATATATATATATATATATATATATATATATATATATATATATATATATATATATATATAGGGTGTCCATAAAGTTCGTGTGCACTTTAAAAAATTTATAACTTTATTTGTATTTGCGACAGAAATAATTTGTAAAAAGGACTAGAAATAAGTAAATCTATATTTTTTAAGGTTCTTTTGAAATTTTATTTAAGTTTCCACATGTCCTCCCTCATTAGCAATACAAAGGGTAATATGATTTTGCAGTTCACGGAAAACATTTGCCAACTGATTTACAGTAATGCCTGAAAGCACATTAGTTATTTTAGCTTTCAAATCTTCTAATGAACTCGGTTTGGTTGCATACACAATTGTTTTCACATGTCCCCATAAAAAATCTAATGGAGTCAAATCTGGCGAACGTGGAGGCCAATAAAATGGTCCACCCCATCCGATCCATCTGTTAGGAAATTCCTGATTTAGAAACTCTCTAACACGCAGAGCAAAGTGGCAAGGAGCTCCATCTTGTTGAAACACTGTATTATAACATTTTTTACAGATTATTACTATCGCAAATACAAACAAAGTTATAATTTTTTAAAGTGCACACGAACTTTATGGACACCTTATATATATATAAATATATATATATATTAAGACATTTTTGTGTTTATACATTCTTTTTATAGATACGAATATTTAAGTAAATGCTCTGTTTATAATAAACAGTATTAAACAACATTTACCGGCCTGAATGTCCGAGAAGTTTTCACAGAAAATATTCGTCCTCCGACAGGATTCGAACCTGTATCCTATACGGAACCGTCTTTTAGCATGACGTGCCTTTAACCGATTTGGCCACAGAGGAGCTTTCGGTTAGCAAGGTCGAATTTACTGTATTTAAACTTCAATCTTCCATGAATCTCTCACGTACATTTGTATCTGCTCATGGCGTATCAAATGTAAACAGATGACGTCACACATCATGAAATGGACAAAGTCCGACAATTATTTTAAGACATATATGATAAAAATATAGTTTGAGGGCTTGTTATTTTTATGGGTTAAAGTGCTCAGTATCTGGCATAAAGCGTATAGACGGACGATGTATTTTAGGTCATTTTACTATAAAATGTATAGTTGGTAATTCTACTATAAAACATATTGTTACTAATTTTTTATATGAAAATATAGTGCTGGTATTTTTGCTATAAAAATGTATTTTTATACTTTCATAGTGTTTCGTTTTTTGAGGCGGGGGCACTATTTGCCCATAGCTGAGGCACTAACAGGTGCTACCACCTCGGGTCAGAGTGGGAACAGCAGCAATTAAAAGATGGTTCCATGTTCGTCAAAACCTCCAATTTTCCGATCAGAGGCCTTGCTGCCAGATGTAGTTTATCACACGACTGACCGTTCCATGTCCAATCAAAGCTTCTGTTTTTTTTTAAATTATGTTCATTCTGTACAAGGCCTAAAAGCCACTCATGGTAGAGGGTTACAGAATAAGAGGCACTGTTTATGGTGTATTTAGGGAAGAAAACGCTTAATCCTAGACTTGAACAGGTTAAGATTGTAGTGATCGGGAAAGCATCCTCTTGGGAGTCGGTTCTACAAGGCAGCGATTCGTGGAAAGCAGCTGCTCAAATAGAATTTATCAAGGGAATTTGAAGGGAATGAGGGGGATTTACTACAATGGGAGTGGCATGGCGAATCTTAGCCGTGATGGTTAGAACAGTTGGAACCAAAGAATGTAGTTCGTCTGAACACTTTTCATGGAAATAGCGACAGAGCAGCGATAGGTTTGCAACGTTCGGGCTATGAGAAAAGGGTTCAGGGTTGCCTTTGGACTCTGCTGAGACTGAGAAGTGAAGACTGGGCATCTCCTGCCTATATATGACAACAGTACTCCATTTTTGGCCTGATCTAGCTGTTGTAAAAGTAGAAGATAGTTGAATTAGGTAATTACTAGAACAGTACCGGGAAGCACCTCTTTTTTCCAGTACGGTGGAGCGTATGTACGAGTTCCGGTCGATATTTAGGTTGTTTACCCAAACAGGCGCCCAAGACACGGGGCCTCTCTGAAGGAACACCCATGTGAAAAATTAGAGTCCGCTCACTGAAGATGGAATGTTACATAGTTTGGTTTCCGAAGCATTGTTTGTGACCAGCCAGTTCTCCCACCACTGATCTGTTAAAACTCGATCAGAGGAGAGATCAGCTGCCAAACTCTGATCATCTCGAGTTTTGGAGGTGTACCCCTGTACCGCTGTACCATTAGCATAGATATTCACAAATACATTTAAAGTTGAAAGATGGTTGAACTGGGAAGAGAGTTTTGGGAGACGCCTCCATTGACCGCTTGGGACTTAGAGAACTGGACATTAACAATTACGTTCAAGGATTTATTCGTTATGAAGAACTTGATAATTGAGTAGACTCTTTCA
Source organism: Acanthosepion lycidas (assembly GCA_963932145.1). Classification (NCBI taxonomy): domain Eukaryota; kingdom Metazoa; phylum Mollusca; class Cephalopoda; order Sepiida; family Sepiidae; genus Acanthosepion; species Acanthosepion lycidas. The sequence goes on from OZ010605.1 coordinate 70,875,172, forward strand.
GTGATTGCATTGCTAGAAAGCTTGTAAAGTAATACTCAATACAACACCTTGTCAAAGTCTAGTATAGTGGATTACTCCTATATGACGAGCGTGGAACGACCTCTTAATTCCTGTTGTTCCTGTAATATCTATTGCGCTCGTCCTTGAGATGTATTTGTTGTCTAATGTCTCACTGATTCTGTGAGTGATGACAGTTCGAATATCAGCAGTAGACGAAGCCGGTCCTAATCGGTACTGCTTGTCGCTCAAGGTGTTGAGGGGATCAACAATCTTCTTGCTGATTATACCATCAAAAAGTATATGACGAGCGAGGAACCACCTCTTAATTCCTGTTGTTTCTGTAATGTGTATTGCGCTCGTCCTTGAGATATATTTGTTGTCTAATGTCTCACTGATTCTGTAAGTGATGACAGCAGTAGACAAAGCCAGTCCTAATCGGTACTGCTTGTCGCTCAAGGCGTCGAGGGGATCAACAATCTTCTTGCTGATTATAACTTCAAAAACTTTGCTAATGAGATTGGTGGGTTTAAATTGAGACGGGGATGAGCACTCGCCCGTATTCTTGAAAACAGGACATACACTTGACACATTCCACAGGCTTGGGAAAAATTTATTCTTGCAGCGTTTAAATAATTTCGCCAAGATCAGGGATAACTCTTATTCTTATGGACAACCCCTGAGATTTTATCTGAACCAGTAGTCTTCTTAGGATCAAAAGTTTTGATAAGTCTTGAGACTTTCCTTTTCTCTTAAAAAAATTATGGCTGAGATTGTTCTCAGTGAGACGGGTAAAGTCGGGAAATGGATGTTCTTTGTCATCTCGCGTCGAGTTAGACGCAAAGATCGTAGCGAAGAGCTTTACCTTATCTTACGAAGATGAGATGACCTCAGGATATTCATTATAGTAGGGACTGAGGTTTTGCCTCTATTCAGAATTTAGTATTTGAAGAAGTCCCGTGAACCAAATTGCTTGCTTTCAACCTCGGTCTGGACTGCTTGTGCATAGCTACACTTTGCATTTTCTAGAACTCCTTTACAATGATTTCGGAAATTTCTGAATACAGCTAGTGTTCTCCAATACCGTTCCCTATGATAGATATTGCAGTAGTGGTTATGGTGAGGTATCACTGCAGCATATTCAGTGGAGAAACAGGGCTTGCTCTTCGTTTTTTTCTGGGATATAAATCTCTCCAATCCAGAAAGGATCCGTGAAGGCAGCAATTTTGGAGGCGTTATGTTTGAAGAAAGGTGAGAGAGGAGATACCGCCCTGTAAAATCTGATGCTGTCCCAGTCGGCTCCAGATTCTTTCCAAGTAAATTGACATCTGACTTCTAAATGAAGATTTCAAAAGTAACTCGTAGAGACTTTTCTAGAAAATGGACACAATTCATTCATACAAACATGGTTGCTACATCAAGGGATGACACTTCAGCTTTATCAACAGTGAAAAAGCAGGCGACTGAAATTTTCATTACCGGATGGTGTGAACTACAATATACACTAAGATGACTTTAAAATATATCGAAAGATTGGAGCACTCTTTTATCATTTTGCCTTATGCTCTTCCTATAGAGTTTTCTTCGACAATGGCGATTGCCTGATAGAAACTATGCCAGTTGGTTGTTGATCCCACAGGAGACGAGAGTTTTTTCAGGAATACCTAACCACATATCAGTTCAGTGACAAAGGAGAACGGAGCAACGAGATAAAGAAAGACAGCAGGCAATAGAAATTATCCATTACCGGATCATGGCGACTACAATATGCACCAAGATGACTCTAAAATATATCTAAAGATTGGAGCTCTCAAGCACTGACTTTGCTAAAAGTTTTACTGTGTTGAAATCTGTGCTAGTTCGACAAAAAACATTTCCTATTTATACAGATTATACATGATGAGGGCTGAATAATGGATCGGCCGAAATGTTTTGTCAATAATAAATACACAGACGAAAAAAGATTTTAGTATTTTGTTTTATAATTGAAGAGAAGGTTGTGTCTGAATTTCTGGGATCAGGAGTTATCATTATTTACATTATTTACAGCCGGATTAATGGCCTCATCTTTGTTCGCCATTGTGCCGTCCTGTCTTCATATGATGTCTGTCGACCCGGTTAACCTTCAAGGAATTTCAAACTGAGCCCTTTATTATAGATTGTTCGCATTCTGCTGTTCATGTTTAGGGATATCTCGTTTTGGTTAAGAGTCTCCGCGTGTCGTCAAAAATGACGACAATTGATGGAAAGTTTAATAGTGAGATGGAATGAAGCAAATGTATTGAAACAATGTTAATGAGATTAAAAAAAGCGAAAAATTCAGTTAAAATAGAGGCCAATGAACCGTTTAATTAATCCGTTCTTCTTATATTTTTTGAACGTTCAATGGTATGTATGATTCATTGATCACTTCCGTTACTATGTAAATCGCTTTTTGCTCAATATCCTTTCATTTTAAAACTTAAAATATAACAGCAAAATGGAAATATCTCTCGGAAGAAAATGTTATGTATGATTCATTGATTAGCAATTTTTGCTCAGCATTGTTTCATGTTTCAAGTTTTATGAGGTGATGGCTTCAGTTTTTGTTGGATACAAAAGACATTGTGTTTATTGGCTATCTTCAAAAAGGTTACACCATCAATGGAGAGTATTATGCCAACTTGCCGAGCCAGTTACAAAAGGCTGTCATGATCAAAAGCCCAGGAAAACCGACGAAAGGGATCTTGTTTCATCAGGACAATGCACCAGCACACAAGTCCTTGTTTGCAATGGCTGCTGACGTGACTGTGGCTTTGAAATGGTTCATTACTCTTCCTATTCTCTTGATTTGACTATCATCTGTTCACCAACATGTAAAAACATTTGGCTGGGAACCATTAACACAGTGATGATAACGTCATATCTGCTTTTGATGAATCTTTTGATCGAACAGTCAGATGCCAATTTACCTGAAAAGAATGAATGCAGTAATTCATAAGAAGAGTTGAAAATAATGCATGCAAGATTTCACAGTTCTAGCATCACACCTTTATAGTCAGCCTATGAACTTTTAAGTCCAAACTCGTAAATAATAATAATAATAATAATGATGATAAACATATTATTATTATAATTATAATTATTATTATATAGCATAATTGATGTTAATCTCAAGGAGATTAACTCATTGAACCTTCTCGGACTAAAGGTATACGCTCACATGACGTGGAAAGATTATCTTCAATCAGTTGCTTGGCCTATAAAGTGTATATTTTTCGTGTTTTCATTTTTGCTATTGAACTACAATGTTCCAAAGCAAACGAGAAAATGCTTGCATTAAAATTTAATTTCTCTCAATTTGAATAATTTACATCCGGTATGAGGCTGATAATCCATATTTTATGAGCACATCTGTTAGAATGTAAAGTAATCTGTTTTTTAGTCTGCTAATGGAATGTGAAAGTGAGGGAAAGTGAGATAAAGAGAGGGCTATAGAAAGAAAGAGTGACAGCTGGCGTCATTTTAAAGTGAGAATCGACGGAAAAAATGAGATATAGAGAGAAATAAAAGCATGTAGAAAAGCAAGGAGAGGCTGTATGATTAAAGCGAATGAGAAGATTTAAAGGAATAAGAAGAGAGCGAGAAAGACTAAACTAAAAATCACAGAATTGTATATAGTAAAGAGGGAGATCTATTGAGTGAAAAAAACTGAGTGTGTATGTCAGAGAGAGAAAGAGAGAGAAAGACAAAACTAAAAATCACAGAATTGTATATAGTAAAGAGGGAGATCTATTGAGTGAAAAAAACTGAGTGCGTATGTCAGAGAGAGAAAGAGAGAGAAAAGACAACGAAAAGAAAAAAGGAAAATATATAAAATATGAAAGATATTTCAATTAAGCTGTTTTGCATGAAATGTCTGATAATGACTAAATAAAATGCAAAGGGCAAATTTTTAATATGTTTATCAAAATCCGTGCATTTGACGCTTTGAACTTTATGTAAAAGTAGAAAATTGGGTTCTGTAATTATTGTGTAAGAAAATTGTCGCCTTGCTTGCTACTCAATCCTGTTGCCTCCAAAATAACTAAAATAAAACGAAGCCAATTGAGCGTCCATACGCAACTGATCTATCTTCAAGTAATTTCAGATATAAACGTAAATTTACAAAGGACATATTGAATCTCTAAGAATTTAATATCTAAATTGATGTCGCAATATGAGATTCGATAATCAAGCGGTCAGTTTGTTTTGATAGGTTTTCGTTTCATTTGTTTTATGGCATATCAAATTTTACGGGTTATTTAATGCCGGCATCTCAAGTTTTTATAAATAATTAATAGGAAGACAGAGATCAGATTTTGTACGAGAGCCATAGACAGTGGTTCGGATTTGCACAATAATAAAAAAAAAGGCAGGCATGTTCGGTGTACACAAGAGTTAAGAATGAAGACATTGGTACAGTTTACACCAGAATCAAAAAGGCAGTCATTGGTTCGGTTTTGCACAAATGTCAAAATGCCAGACATTGGTTTGTTTTGCAAAAGAGTGAAAAGGCAGCCATTGGTTCGGTTTTGTACAAGAGTCAAAAAAACTGAAATTTGATTTGATTTGTACAAAAAATAAAAGGGCAGATATTCGTTGGATTTTCATGAGAGACAAAAAAGAAGACATATATTCGGTTTACAAAAAAAGTCAAAAGGAAAATATTTGTTTGAGTTACACAAGTTGAAAAAGGAAGACATTTGTTCGGCCTGCACAAGAGTTAAGAATGAAGATATCGGTTTGCACCAGAATCAAAGATATTGGATCGGTTTTAAAATAGTAAAAAATAGCAGACATGAGTACGGTTTTCCCAACAGACAAAAGGGCAGATGTTGGTTCGGTTTACACAAGAGTCAAGAATGAAGATATAGGTTCGGTTTGCAAAGAGTCAAAAAGGTAGAACGTTTCGGTTATCACAAGAACCAAAAAGGCTGACATTTGTTCGGCTTTCACAAGAGTTGAAAATGAAGACATTTTTTCGTTTTGCATAAGAGCCAAGGATGAAGACATTGATTCGGTTTACACAAAAATAAAAGAGTCAGATATTGTGTCGGTTTGCACAAGAGTCCCGAAGGCAGAATGATTTCGGTTTTCACAAGAGACAAAATGGCAGAATGGGTTCGGTTTGCTCAAGTCAGGCATTAGTTCGCTTTACACATGAAATAACCAGGCAGACATTTGTTCAGTTTGCACAAAATTCAAAATGGCAGAGATTGGTTCGCTTTGCACAAGAATTAAAAAGGTAGAATGAGTACGATTTGAAAAAGTGTGAAAGAGGCAGAGATTGGTTCGGTTTGCACAAGAAGCACGAAGGTAGAATGCTTTCGGTTTGCACAAGACACAAAAAGGCAGACTGTTCGGCTTACCCATGAGTAAAAAAGGCAGACATTGGTTCGGCTCACCCATGTGTCAGAAAAGCAGACATTGGTTCGGCTCACCCATGAGTCAAAAAGACAGACATTGGTTCGGCTCACCCATGAGTCAAAAAGACAGACATTGGTTCAGCTCACGCATGAGGCAAAAAGGCAGACATTGGTTCGGCTAACCCATGTGTCAGACAAGTAGACTTTGGTTCGGCTAACCCATGTGTCAGAAAAGCAGACATTGCTTCGGCTCACCCATGAGTCAAAAAGGCAGAGATTGGTTCGGCTCACCCACGTGTCAGAAAAGCAGACATTGGTTCAGCTCACTCATGAGTCAAAAAGGCAGACATTGGTTCGGCTCACCCATGAGTCAAAAAGACGGACATTGGTTCAGCTCACCCATGAGGCAAAAAGGCAGACATTGGTTCGGCTAACCCATGTGTCAGACAAGTAGACTTTGGTTCGGCTAACCCATGTGTCAGAAAAGCAGACATTGGTTCGGCTCACCCATGAGTCAAAAAGGCAGAGAGTGGTTCGGCTCACCCACGCGTCAGAAAAGCAGACATTGGTTCAGCTCACTCATGAGTCAAAAAGGCAGACATTGGTTCAGCTCACTCATGAGTCAAAAAGACGGACCTTGGTTCAGCTCACCCATGAGGCAAAAAGGCAGACATTGGTTCGGCTAACCCATGTGTCAGAAAAGCAGACATTGGTTCGGCTCACCCATGTATCAGAAAAGCAGAGATTGGTTCGGTTCACCCATGAGTCAGAAAGGCAGGCATTGGTTCGGTTCACCCATGAGTCAAAAAGGCAGACATTGGTTCGGTATGCACAAGAGTCAAAAAGACAGATTTGTACTGTTTGCACAATAATTGATAAGCCAGACTTTAGTTCAGTTTGCACATGAGTCTGAAAGAAAAACATTTCTTCGAATTGTACAATAGGAAAATGAAGACATTTTTCGGCTTGGACAAGAATCAAGAATGACGATATTGGTTCGGATTTTACCAGTTGCAAAAATGCAAACATTTGTTCGGTTTGCACAAGAATCAAAAAAGTAGATATTGTTCGGTTTGCACAAGGGAGAACCATCCCTGCTCCCCCTATTAGAATGTCTGACGCTCAACTTCTCGAGAGCTCCTCTTTGCAACTACTGGGCTTCACATTGACTGCTGACCTGAGATGGAACAAATACATTGAGTCAATAGCTTCGTCCACTGCAATGAAGGTTGGCTCCCTGTGCCGCACCAGAAAATTTTTCTCACCAGAGTCGATCCTTCAAAACTACAAATCAACCATCCGCCCTTTCATGGAGTATTGCTGCCATATATGGTCTGCTGCAACCTTATGCTTGTCTCAAGGTTCTTGAAAGGATCCAGAGACAGTTATGCAACGTAATTGGCCCTGATCTGGCATCTCGTCTGCAGTCGCTCTCTCACAGACGTGCCGTCGCCTCTCTCTGTCATTTTTTTTTACAAATACTTTCATGGTAACTGATCCGTGGAGCTGCTTTCGCTGGTTCCAAAACTTCATGAATTTAAGCGTTGGCATTTCGCTCACACTCTATCACTGTCGAAACTGTTAAATGTAGCCGTCTCTTCTACTCCAATAGCTTCATGTCTCGCACCTCTCGCCTGTGGAACTTCCTCCCCTCTTCTTGTTTCCCTGATAGCTATAATCTCCAACTATTCAAATGTAATGTCAATCGACGACTCCAGATGCCCTGATCTATCCCCTATCCTTCACTTCATCCTTTCCTCTATCACTCCTATTTCCTCTAGCTCTAACTCTCTGTAACCCCTTGAGTGCTAGTGGCTTCCCGTCTTGCTTGGGGTGAAACGCTTTAAAAAAAGAGTAAAAAAAAGGAAGATATTGGTTCGATTTTAACGTGAATCAAAAAGGCAGACATTGATTCAGTTTGTACAAGAGTAAAATGGAAGGCATTGTTTCGGTTTGAAAATTAGTCAAAAACGCATAATTACAGTGTGTCCAAGAGATAAAAAGACAGATATTGGTTCGTTTAGCTCAAGAGACAAAAAGGCAAACATTGGTTCGGTTAGCACAGGAGTCAAAATGTCAGGCATTGGTTCAATTTGCAAAAGCGTAAAAAATCAGAGATTGGTTCATTTTACACAAGAACCAAAAAAAAAAAACAAAAAAAAAAACTTTAGTTCCGTTTGGGCAAAAATCACGAAGGCAGAATGATTTTGCCTTGCACAAGAACAAAATGGCAGAATGGGTTCGGTTTGCGCAACAGTCAAAAGGGAAGGCATTGATTCCGTTTGCACAGGATTAAAAAATGCAGCGATTGGCTCGGTTTGCACAAGAGTAAAAATGAAAAATATTTGCTTATTTTTTCACAAGTGCCAAAATGACAGAGATTGCTTCGGTTTTCATAAGTGTAAAAATCATTTTTCGGTTTGTACAAGAGTCCAAAAAGAAGACATTGATTCAATTTGTCGGAGAGTCAAGAAGGATGACTTTTGTTCATTTTGCGAAAGAATAAAAAAGGCAGACGTTTGTTTGGTTTGCACTAAAGTCCAAAAAACAGGATGGGTTTGGTTTGCACAAGGATCAAAACGGGATTTTTTTTTAGGTTTGCACAAGAGACGACAATCTGTTGGGTTTGCTCGTGTTGTTTTATGCATGAATGAAAAAGGCATACATTCAGTTTGAACAAGTGTAAAAATGACAAAGATTTGTTCTATATGCCCAAGATTAAAAAAGACAGATTAATTTCAATTCTGTTGGCACAAGATTAAAAAGGCAAATATTTCTTCGATTTTCCTAAATGTCAAACATGCAGACATTGGTTTGTTTTTCACAAGAGTCAAGAGGAAATCATTTGTTCAATTTGCACAAAAGGAAAAAGGAAGATGTCTGTTCGGCTTGGTCAAGTATCATGAATAAAGAGATATCTTCGGTTTTCATCAGGATAAAAAATGCAGGCATTTGTTTGGTTTGCAGAGCAAACAAAAAGGCAGACATTTGTTCGGTTTACACGAGTGTCAAAAAGTAGGATATTGTTCGCCTTGCGCAAGAGTAAAAAAAAGGCAAACTTTGGTTCATATTTCACAAGAATCAAAAAGGCAGACATTGGTCCGGTTTGCACAAAAGTCAAAACTCAGAGATTGGTTCGGTTTGCACAAGATTAAAAATGGCAAACATTGGTTCGGTTTGTACGGGCGTGTAAAAATGCAGAATGAGTTCGGTTTGCTCAAGAGACAAAAAGTTAGAATCTATTTGGTTTGCACAAGAGTAAAAAAGGTAGATATTGGTTCGGTTTTCACAAGATTAAAAACAGATTACATTTGTTCAGCTTACACAAAAATCAAGAATGCAGACATTGGTTCAGTTTGTATAACAATAAAATTAAGTCATTGGTCCGATTTGCACAAGTGTAAAATGGACGACATTTGTTCGACTTGCACAAGAGTTAACAATGAAAATATTTGTTCAGTTTACACAAGATTAAAAAAAGCAGACATTATTTCGGTTTGCATAAGAGTAAAAAAGGCAGAGTTTGGTTCGGTTTCACACGATTCAAAAAGATAGATATAAGTTCGGTTTGCACAAGAGTCAAAAAGGCAGAATCGATTTGGTTTGTACCAAACGTAATAGACATTTGGATAGGAAATGAATCTGTTAGAGACTCAACCAAATTTAATAGAAGCTTTGATTGTACATCGAACGATCAGTCGGAACATCAAATGTATTATATGTTTTGATATAGCATGTAGCTATCAGTGACAGCAACGAATTAAACATGAGATTTGATAAAAGTTTCTGATCTTTCCTTTGATACATGAACTCCACTTAAGCTATTAAATTTGAGGCATTACTTTCCTTAGTCGTTTTAATAATCTATACAAATAAAATATTTATATGCATTTGCACAAAATTAGTTTGCGAGCACTATAAAACGTTTAATTAATCAGCTTCTTTACTTCTTTATTTCTTTGATTGCAGTCTTATTTGTTTAAGCCTTTCGAGTGGGGCCCTGACATACATTTGTCTATTATGTCTTGCTTCAATTTGGTCTTGAAATAATCTTATTCGTCGTTGTCGTTGTCTTTTTATTGCTAATTCTTTTCTTCCGAGAGATATTTCTGTTTTGGTGCTTTATTAAATAGGTACAATTTTTAAAATGAAAAAATATTGAGCAAAAAGCGATTTACATAATAACGGGAGTGATTAATGAATCATTCATACCATTGAACGTACAAAAACCTATGATGAGAACGGATTAATTAAGCGGTTCGTTGGCCTCTATTTGCATGCATTAATTTCAACTCTTCTGCATTCTGTCTTTGCAGGTAAATTAGCACCTGACTGTTCATCTTCTCGATCAAAAGATTCATCAAAAGCAGATATGACGTTATCATCACTGTGTTACTGGTTCCCAGCCAAATGTTTTTACATGTTGGTGAACAGATGATAGTCAAATCAAGAGAATAGGGAGAGTGATGAACCATTTCAAAGCCACAGTCACGTCAGCAGCCATTGCAAACAAGGACTTGTGTGCTGGTGCATTGTCCTGATGAAACAAGATCCCTTTCGTCGGTTTTCCTGGGCTTTTGTTCTTGACAGCCTTTTGTAACTGGCTCGGCAAGTAGGCATAATACTCTCCATTGATGGTGTAACCTTTTTGAAGATAGCCAATAAACACAATGTCTTTTGTATCCAACAAAAACTGAAGCCATCACCTCATAAAACTTGAAACATGAAACAATGCTGAGCAAAAATTGCTAATCATACATAACATTTTCTTCCGAGAGATATTTCCATTTTGCTGTTATATTTTAAGTTTTAAAATGAAAAGATATTGAGCAAAAAGCGATTTACATAGTAACGGAAGTGATCAATGAATCATACATACCATTGAACGTTCAAAAAATATAAGAAGAACGGATTAATTAAACGGTTCATTGGCCTCTATTTTAACAGAATTTTTCGCTTTTTTTAATCTCATTAACATTGTTTCAATACATTTGCTTCATTCCATCTCACTATTAAACTTTCCATCAATTGTCGTCATTTTTGACGACACGCGGAGACTCTTAACCAAAACGAGATATCCCTAAACATGAACAGCAGAATGCGAACAATCTATAATAAAGGGCTCAGTTTGAAATTCCTTGAAGGTTAACCGGGTCGACAGACATCATATGAAGACAGGACGGCACAATGGCGAACAAAGATGAGGACATTAATCCGGCTGTAAATAATGTAAATAATGATAACTCCTGATCCCAGAAATTCAGACACAACCTTCTCTTCAATTATAAAACAAAATAAATATGTTAAAATGCAATATTGTTAAGATCATCAGATCTTTTTTCGTCTGTGTATTTATTATTAACAAAACATTTCGGCCGGTCCATTTTGATCCTTCATCAAGTATAATCTGTAATAAAAAGGAAACTTTGATGAAATTAACTTACACAATAAAATGTTTAGCAACGTCAGTGCTTGAGTGCTCCAATCTTTCGATATATTTTAGAGTCATCTTGTTGCGTATTGTAGTCGACATGATCCGGTAATGAATAATTTCTGTCGCCTTCTGTCTTTCTCCATCAGAGTGTTCCTTTCTCGTTGCTCCATTCTTCTTTGACACTGAACTGATCTGCAGTTAGGTATTCCTGAAAAAATTACCCTTGTCTCCTGTGGGATCAACAGCCGATTAGGGAGACAAAGCAACATCGTTTCTATCAGGAAATCGCCAAAAAAAGATTAAACGCAACTCCTTTTGGTTGTCAGATCTTCTCTTGTAGCCGAAAGGTAAAGGCCTGCTTCTTCTATTTTCTTTTGATTTCTTGATACTTTTGGGTACGTGTGTTTGGAAAGAAGTAATTCTGTTAAGAAAGGTGAAATAGGGAAAAAGCCTGGGCGTAGATTAATATTAAGAAATCAAAAGAAAATGGTTGAATCCGTCAACATAGCAATAAAAACAATATCTCCACACGTGACCGTAAATGACGTAATTTCAGTTAACAGTATGAAAATAGCGTTCTCTAAATTCTTCCAGTTGCTAAGGACATTTTGTTTTGTTATTATTAGTTACTTTAATAAATTCATTTCATTTTGGCTTGAAAAAGTCCACATCGGACGAAACCCGTCGGCAACTAATACAGTTTTCATATTGTCTTTTATATTTATAAATATTGTCTTTTCTACAGGTTAACTCTGAGAAATTTTTCATACATACATACATACATATATATATGTATGTGTGTGTGTGTGTGTATTTAGAGTGGAATATATTTATGTACATCAACCGTATTAGAATGCCACTTTACATATTAACTAACGAGTAAATATATCAACTGACATAATTATAAAGGATGTTATCTGTGTAACTGGAAACGAGTGAATAATTCCATCGTCTTTGCTTATCGCCTCTTTCTGAAGAATTCCGCTCTGAGAATTCTTTCACCCAAATCTTACGTTGAGAGACCGATACCTGAATGAGCGAAATTCTTTCGTGTTATGTCACACTGCAACTCGATAGAACGGCATTCACTGGGGAAAGTAGCGTCTGCGACATTTGGCGTGTTTACTATTAAAAAAATACCGACATAAGGAGAGACTCAAAAATAAACAGTGAGTTGCTTCTCGTTTATTTTCGTCTATTCTCACTTCTAGTATTTCTCTTTTATTCTAGTACTATACTTATGATCCCTTCTCCTTTATTCTCGTACTTCGCGTTTATATTCGCATTTCTTGTTTATTCTCGTTTATTTTCCCATTTCTTGTTTATTCTCGTTTATTCTCATACTTATGGTCCACTCTCGTTTATTCTCGCATATCTGATTTACTATCGTATTTCTCGTTTATTCTCATACTTATGGTCCACTCTCGTTTATTCTCGTACATCTGATTTATTATTGTATTTCTCGTCTATTCTCATACTTATGGTCCACTCTCGCTTATTCTCGTACATCTGATTTATTATTGTATTTCTCGTCTATTTTCGTTTATTCTCATACTTATGGTCCACTCTCGCTTATTCTCGTACATCTGATTTATTATTGTATTTCTCGTTTATTCTCGTTTATTCTCATACTTATGGTCCACTCTCGCTTATTCTCGTACATCTGATTTATTATTGTATTTCTCGTCTATTCTCGTTTATTCTCATACTTATGGACCACTCTCGCTTATTCTCGTACATCTGATTTATTATTGTATTTCTCGTCTATTTTCGTTTATTCTCATACTTATGGTCCACTCTCGCTTATTCTCGTACATCTGATTTATTATTGTATTTCTCGTTTATTCTCGTTTATTCTCATACTTATGGTCCACTCTCGCTTATTCTCGTACATCTGATTTATTATTGTATTTCTCGTCTATTCTCGTTTATTCTCATACTTATGGTCCACTCTCGCTTATTCTCGTACATCTGATTTATTATTGTATTTCTCGTTTATTCTCATACTTATGGTCCACTCTCGCTTATTCTCGTACATCTGATTTATTATTGTATTTCTCGTCTATTTTCGTTTATTCTCATACTTATGGTCCACTCTCGTTTATTCTCGTACATCTGATTTATTATTGTATTTCTCGTCTATTCTCGTTTATTCTCATACTTATGGTCCACTCTCGCTTATTCTCGTACATCTGATTTATTATTGTATTTCTCGTCTATTCTCGTTTATTCTCATACTTATGGTCCACTCTCGCTTATTCTCGTACATCTGATTTATTATTGTATTTCTCGTTTATTCTCGTTTATTCTCATACTTATGGTCCACTCTCGCTTATTCTCGTACATCTGATTTATTATTGTATTTCTCGTTTATTCTCGTTTATTCTCATACTTATGGTCCACTCTCGTTTATTCTCGTACATCTGATTTATTATTGTATTTCTCGTTTATTCTCGTTTATTCTCATACTTATGGTCCACTCTCGCTTATTCTCGTACATCTGATTTATTATTGTATTTCTCGTTTATTCTCGTTTATTCTCATACTTTTGGTCCACTCTTGTTTATTCTCGTACATCTGATTTATTATCGTATTTC